>CM053783.1:622609738-623209738 GCA_028749045.1 Cupressus sempervirens
CAATCCATAACATCATCACAGAACAAAACTCCCAAGCCTCTGGTAAACATCCTGACTGGCCAAAGCTAAGTCAACCCTGAAACCCAACATCAGTAAACCACACATCACATAGAGCGCATGCAATAGTAACTTTTCATAATTTATTATGTTTTGGAAAACACGCGAGTTTAATTTTCACTATAATTTTCAAGCTATCATTTTCATTTCTAAATATTACAGTTCATATTTTTTTCGATCTCAAGTAGGTTTTCAGTTTCAATTTCTCTAGTTGCTAGATTCACTAAGGTTTTTGAGTTCACTAGAATCTCAGACGATTCAACAATTCATATAAATTTGTTTAAACATTATTTCATATTTCCATTCATCATCAAAACATAAGAGTTTAGTAAACATACACATTACAGTTTTTGTCTTTTCAAAGTATGATAACTACCAAGGTTTTCAAATCATAAAATTTCCCTAGTGTTGATTTGCAAAAGTTTCCAAGTTCACAAGAATCCAGATTCATAAATCTTATTAAAAGTCAATTAGATATGACATTTGAATTGTCAACCAAAACCTGAGTTAACCAATTTTCCCTGATTACCATTTTCAAACTTACTTTCCAAATATATCTACAACAGCTTCATAATTAAACATTATTATTACAATTATATAAACTATTATTAATGTATTAATACTAATAATCATTTAATTAATAATAAAATAATATATATAATATATTATTATTTATTTATTAATAATTATAATTATTAAACTAACAAATATAATAATATTAATATAATAATAATAATAACAATAGTCTTATTGATAATAATATTAACATTTAATAATACTATTAATATAACATAACTTATTAATAAACATCTAACATTTAACAAAGTTAATATTTAATAAAATAAAATATATTGAATTTCTAAAATTATTTTTAAATAATAATAATCAAACTTACCACAAACCCCAAGGTGGGGTAGCTACCACGGTTACACTGCGTGCAGTATACTGCTTTGGCAGCCTCGGGTGTTGCGACAGTCAAGGATTGCATGACAGCCTTGGTTGCCATCGCAATCACATGATGCAGACAAGAGGAGAAGGGGGGAGGGGGTGTGGTGGCCCCACCCACCCAAATTTATATTTATATTTTATTTGTTATTATTTTAAAATAAAAATGAAAGCCCCCCCACAAATTACTATGTAATTACATTATTTAATTTTTTTTTGGATAAATTCTCTAATATAAATTTGGTATAGAAACTCAGATGAAACAGCCAAAAACTAAAAAACAAAATTGGTTTTCTTTTCAAAACCCACATCTTGATTTTAACAAATCCATATACGAATCCCCAATTCATCAAATAAGGGTTTGAAGACTAAATTCATTTGCAGATGTTTTCAAGAAACAAGAGCAATAATTTTAACATGAGGGTTTCAAATTTCTAATTTACATACAAATGATCTCCAAATCAAGAACAATAATATCACAAACAAGGGTTTCAGATTCAATTCATATACAGAGGTTTCTCAAATGAAGAATGATAAAATCACATACAAAGGTTTCCAATTCAATTCAATTCTAAAAACATATTTGCAAACATGGATAAGATAGAGAAATCAAGAACGAGCAACTACTACACAAACCCAAAAGATCCTACTGAGATCTAATGCTAAAATAACGAACGCACAAAACATGCAAGAATTTTCTTCCTTTTGAAAATCCTCTTCTCGAAAATTGGCTACTCCAAACCTCTATCATTGCATAATGAGCTCTAGATCTTTGATAAAGAGTTCTCCACTAAATTTAGGGCTTTGATTGCGCAATCATGCGAGAAGATTCGTTGATCTTTAACTTTTATTATTTTATTATATTTTAAATATTCATGCACATTTTTTGGCAATTTAAAATATCTTTATTAAATTAATTTTCTTTCTCCCTTTAATTAATTTGCGAGACATTTTTAATATGATATTTATTAATTTAACTAAACATATATATTTTTTATTTTTGATTGGTAAGAGGCCGAAGCCAAGATTCATTATTATTATGAGTTGTGCTCAATTATTATTATTTATTAAACTTGTGTAGATTCGAACCCAAGACCTCCCATATAAGAGGCTCACAATTTCACCATTGTGTTCTAGGCTCTTGCCTATTTAACTAACAATATTATTTAGAATTTATTAATAAAAATAAAACTCCTAAATAAATTATTATTAAATTAAATTAATATAAAATGCCAAAATTAGAACTTTAATAAAATCTTTAAATTTAATTATTTTATTTTATTAATTTCTCAAATAATTAAATATTGAATTATCTTTATAAAATCTCCATTAAATTACCTTTTGATTTGATTTAATTATAACTGAAAATCATCACACACCCACAAAATTGAATACAAAAACCCATCATACAGAACATAAAACTAAATCAATCTCCAAGGTCAAAGTCACGAATTCACGTCACTTGACGAATTCAGAAAGGTGACACTAACTCAGATACTTGTCCTACTTTCTAGGACAAATGGCTTAGGTTAGGATTTGGACTCAATAGTTATCTCCCCACTTATACCACTGAGATACTTTGATAGGGTAAGCTCATCCTGGCAATTCATGGAAGTCAATACCCAGTACTTGCAATTTGCATAAAATCCACGCATGTACATACAAATATATTGTAAACTAAATAGATAGTAATGGGAAGTGGTGCATCATGTAGATCCTGACTAGCAGGTGATTACAACTGTCTTCCTCAACTACATCAGGAATGTCAATCATAATGTAAATCAGACAAGTACACCATACACATGCAAGTATGGGGTAAGTATCCATAGAAAATTGCATATAAATCATTCATCTAAATAATCATCATGAGATAACTGAAATAATTAATTGAACTTAGACAGGTCATCATTGAAAGGATAAACATAAACATAAAATAGGCCTAAAAGAATCTAACAAACAATAAGAAAAGTCAACTAGGGGTAGGCATTACATTCACTCCCCCTAGATTTAGGCTTACTCCTGGAAGCCTACAAGAAAGATTAAACTAAACTAGGGGTAGGCATTACAACTATTTTATCACTACATGATTCAAATATTAGTTAGATTGGTAGAGCATTACATGATGGTATAGTAAATATATTTATTTGTTATTGTAACTTACACTTAGTTTAACGTACTTGAGCTTAAATACATGTACCAAGAGACATACATGTATTCTTGATTCAATAACTTGTGTACATACATGTGTGTTATAGGGTCTTAGTGACAGTATGTTGTGTTTTGGTGATCTTCAGACCCTAATAGATCCCACACAGCGTGAGTCATAGGTATATTACAATTTATATATATTTGATATATACATGTGATATAATGTGTGTATATAATTTTATAACTCTATATTTAAAACAAATTTCTTTCATTTAACACAAGGTCGAGACCCAGATTATAGAGCCTTTTGGGGTCATGGATCAGGAGGGGGATGTGGTTGATCTACATGTATATGAGTGATATTGTCTTATTTTAGATCTCTATTTCATTGATGACGATATATATATATATATATATATATATATATATATATATATATATGGAGACTTTGATGTTTTTTTAAATGTTATTTAGATACATTTGATAAGGAGACCTTGATTTTTTTTAATGTTATTGGGATACATTTGATATGGAGACCTCGATGTTTTTTATGTCATTTGGATACTTTTGATGTGGTATTTTGCAGATATTTTATATGGTATTTTGGATACATTTTACATGGGTACATTATTTCATAGATGTGTTATTTTGTAGATGTACATGTTATGTTCATGTTGAATGTATGTATGTTTTCAATATTTATATTTTTACTTCATAGATGTGTTATTTTGTAGATGTACATGCTATGTTCATGTTTATGTTCACGTGTTACACATGTTTATGTTGAATGTATGTATGCCTTAATCTAAGTTTAATTAACTATAAAATGAATTGTCTTATGGGGAGGTCTTAAAATATACATAAGAATATAGATTAAAGAATAGGTAAGAACATAAATAAGAATATTTAATCAATAAATTTAATACATATTTAAGAACATAAAGAGTACAGTAAAGAATACATGTGTTACAAGATTTAATAACTAAATTTAATACATATAAGAACACAAAGAATACACTAAAGAATACATACAAACATAAAAAATGTAATACATGCTATAGAACAGATAAGCGTGCATTTAATCTACGCGCTTTATACATGCTCTTGCTCCATCGTGCTCCCCTTTTCCATGTCCACTTTCAAAGAAGTTCCACAAAAACCTAACATTGCTTCTAGCATGTTGCATGGCTAACTAATTAAATTTTTTTGCAGATTTAAATCATCTTGTGAACATGAAATGAGATTAAAAACAATTATATACATCAAATTGAAATACATGTTCAAATCAATATATGTTTTAAATCAAGTTAAATAAAAATGTACACTTGTACACTAACCTGCACAACCATCAAACTAGATCCAGTGCTCTGAAACATTTATTCCATGATTTCTAAGATCTCTAGAAAACATTGCAAAACAATGAGCAACATAACTCCTATCATGAACTCTATCATCACTAATATAGAAATGGACCTCCTTGATGGTAATGCATTCATTTTCATCTGAACTTTCTATCTCATCCACCTCAAATTGTGCATGTCTATAAGTCACTTGCACAAATATTGCAACTTGTTCAAAATGATAATATTGCCCTTGAAGATTTGTTTAAGGTGAAAATGTATAGTTCTCAAAGAAATCTACAACTAAAAGAATACAACCTGGTGGAAAATAATTTTTTGAATCACGAAATTGTTTGACTTTCTATCTTGCACCATGACAATGTTGGATATGTGGATATATCAATGGACGAAACTTGGTCATAAACTCATCATACCACAATTCACTCTCCTTCAATACATTTTTTTCAGATTCAACTCTTGTCTTATTTTGGTATTTCTCATATTCATATCTCATCCATGAAACTAGTGTCGATTCATTAATATTCTCAATTTGCAATAGAAATTTATGTAAATCTCCACAATATGCACATTGATTTTTTATGCATTGTACTTTGAACTCATCTGAATCTTCTAATTTATCACATAATATAGACTTCACAAATTGTGTCATACTACTAGGGATGACCAAATTTGGATCAAATACTTCCATAACTTTTTTATATGATTGCAAGTGTAGACCAAATTCAACATGATTTCGACAAAAATAAGTTTCAAGTATCTTATTTATGCATACAAAGGAAGGATGCATGCTCTCAAACATTCTCTGACATATTTTCACATTTAAATTTTTTTTCTTGAATGTTTGAAATAATTCACTTTGTGTTATATCTATAAAATGTTTTGGATGTTCAATTTTCACCCTTGTCTCTTGATCTTTAATTTGTATAGTATCACGTCTATTGGAAGAAACACAAGAGGATGTGGTCCAAAATTCAATAACCTGTCTTTTTACATCTTTAGAAGTTTTGTCTCTTTGAGGAACTCTGCAAATATTCACCCAATTCTTCTCAATGTTTTCATCTAACATATGTCTCCTCCTAATGTATCTTTGAACAATTCTTCTAGATATATGTAGTAAATAAGAAATTGCACATACTTATTTTCTATGTGTCAACTTTCTATTAGATATAGTAGTCATCAACACTCTATGTGCAGTGCTCAAATCGCCTCCTTGAGTTGTGTTGTTAATTTTGTTATAAGTAGTTTGCAAATTTTGAACTATTATTTTATTAACATTATGTGCATGGTTTTTCCTGTTATCAATACCCAAGAACTCCAAAACAAGCCTCATATCTTTTCTTCTAAATAACTTGACAAATAATTGTGCCTTTCCAAATATACTTTTATTTTTGAAATATTCATCCAACATGTTTTGGAAATGCTTTTTAATAGTGTTCTCCTTTACCATATGTTTAGCTGGAATTTGATTAAAAAGTAGGTCCTCATCCAAATCCATCAAATTTCCTATGCCTCATAATTTGTTTCTATCATTAGAACTATCAATTTCTTCATCTTCTTGAACCTCACCCTCTTCATGAATCTCATCCTCTTCATGAATCTCATCTTCTTCATGAACTTTAGTAGGTTGGTTTTGATTAGGTTTTGTATGACCTTTCATTTTGTCATCACTTATTCTATCATATTTCCTTGATCTAGCCTTTTTATTACCCATTGAATACTTTGATCTACAAAAAAATAAATTTTAATTTAGATTCAACTAGAAATATAATTCAATGCTTCAATATAGAGTATAAAAATAACTAGGTGAAAAAAAATACCTTATTGACGATCCTTTGTAGTTGTCATTAAACTCCATGAAACAAGTGATAAATACAGCTTTAAAATTTTTATTTTTTTGAAAATGCTCCTTTATAATTTGCAATTTACTATATTTATTATAAGATGGAAAAAATAATAATATGAAACCACCAATGTGACCGCTAGCGGTTTTTTTCGAACAACAAGGGTTATGACCGAAATAGTTATTGCCAAATGGGTTTTGGTCATAACTGTCTATGCGACATCCTAAGTGGCAACCACACAAGCAAAAAATGTAATTTCTCCAAAATTTTCACTTTCAAGGTTGATTTCTCCATACAAAATAAAGCTTCTTCAAAAACTAAAAATACCCTTTTGTAGATCTCGGAGTCAAGATTATGATCATATAAATTTTGTCGTATTTTAAGTAGTTATAATTTGTTATAATTTTAAAATATTACAAGTAGGTATTTTAAGATTCAAGGAGATGTTTGTTCAAAAAAAGAAAAAAAAAAGTAAATCATGTTCAAAAAAAAAAAAAAATTATGTGTACCTCTAGAGGTAAGAGTCATCTTCAAGAATATGTAATTTGTTTTAAAAAAATATGTAGATTTGATAGAAAAAGTTTGGCGGGAAAAAAAATTGTCAATTTCTGACAAGTTTGAAAAATATAAGTTCAAAATTAATTTTTGTTTTTTTGTCCACTGTGTATACATGTCAACTATAACATATTACAAAATCAGACCAAAGTATGATCATTTGCATATATTTGTTTGGCGGGAATGAAACTCTATATTTTCAATTTTTTTTTTTAAATTAGAAAATAGACTTAATTTATTTTAAATGATAAATTTTTCACTCATTTAAAAAAAACAATTACACACGTAAACTTCATCCAATTTTACACATTTCATTAGTTTACATAATATTCAAATTCTAAACACAAATGCCCCTTTTTTGTCATTAAAGTTGAACAATTTAAGTTTTGATATCCTTTTCCTTTATAAAAAGGTGACACAAGTTTATTCTTTTACCCAGAACGGTCACATGAATCTAATGGTCATAGAAATGGATGATTTTGAGTTGATAGTTGGGTAGAATTTCTCGAGGGTGGGAAAAGTTGCAATGATGTCTCACCTAGAGTTGTTGCTGTTCTTAGATCCACAACATTTGTGCATGGTGAAGACATCATAGAGGCAAAAATCAAGGAAGGTTCCAATGATCTCAACATTGGCTATAAAAAAGGCAGCTAGGAAAAAATAAGAAGAACCTATGTTCTTAGCAACACTACTTGGGATTTGGGATGAGTTAGAAGGAGTCAAGGGGATATTGATCCCAACAAAAGTAGAGGAGGCCATTTTGGAATTAAGGATCTAATGCCTGTCTAGATTCCTTCTTGATTCTCACCAAGAAGGGGATCACAAAATGTAGTTAGTACTAGGGTCAAGGCCTCTAGCCCATACACCGTATTAATTTTCTAGTCCTGAGATGGTTGAACTTAGGAAGAGGCTAGAGGAGTTTCTTGAGGCAAAATACATCAAACTATCTCATTCTCCTTACGAAGTGCCAATGTTGTTTCAAAGGAAGAAATATGGAACATTGAGGTTATGCATTGACTTCAAGGCTTTGAATAAGTTAATCATCAAGAACAAGTATCATCTACCTCTTATTGCAGATTATCTTGAACGCTTGTTAGGAGCAAGGGTTTTCAACAAACTTGATTTATAGCAGGGATACTATCAAGTGAGGATCCTAGTTAGGGATGAAGAGAAGGTTGCATGTATCATTATATATGGGTCATACATGCTTACAATGATGCTCTTTGGGCCATGCAATGTAGCAACAACATTTTGCACACTCATGAACAATGTGTTATGTCCTTTATTGGATAAGTTTGTGGTGGTGTATTTGGATGTGATCTTAGTCTACAACAAGAACATGAAGGAGTACAAGTAACATTTGGAAGAAGTATTTGAGTTTCTTAGGGAGCACAAGTTATACATGAAAAAATAAAAGGTGTTACTTTATTTAGGAAGTGGTGCACTTATTGGGTCATATCACGGGTAAAGGTTTGATTCATCCAGATCTTGAGAAATTGCAAGCACTCAAGGATTGTGAACCTCTGAAGAATGTGCAGGAAGTGTGGCGATTTCTAGGTTTGGAAAAATATTTTATGAAGTTTATTGCAGAGAATTCAAAGCCTACTACCCCCTTGATAGATCTCTTAAAGAAGGACAAATACTGGAAGTGGTTAAATAAGTGTTGGGCAACATTTGAGGGGCTCAAAGAGAGACTCACATTATTGCTTGGTGCAGGAACACCTAGGGGTAAAGGCAAAACCCTAACTCATTTTTGGTTTGTAAATGGTCTAACCAAAAATTGAGGTGATAAGGAAGAGGAAAAAATTCCTAGAGTGAGTTTAGGAGGTTTGAATAGGTAAGACTTGGAATGTGAGTCAAGTTTTGTCAATTAGGTCCTGATAGGCAAAAATTGTTTAGAATTGCTCAATAAGGAAAAATGTGGAAAAATGTCCTAAAATGGGGCAAGATGTGTTCAAATATGGAACTTAGGTGTTTTAGGTTAATTTTATAAGGTTTGAAAAAAACTCATCAAGTTTGAAGGCTCAACTTGCAAAATTACAAAAGTTGTCAAAAAGTTGCTCATTGACAACTTTGCAATTTTTGCAAAATTGCATAGCAACTTTTTGCATAGTTTTGAGGAATGAACTACATGAGTAGTTATGGCTCAAACCAAAGGCCAAGATGGAGGAAGGATCCTACTTAAATACCTTCCAACTCATTTCCAAGGATTGGATACTAAGTTGTACATACAATACATTCTGAAGGAGAGTTTTGTGTGACAATAAATGTAGTTTGAAAGATTGAATAAAGAAAGTGGATTGAATTACGTACTATTTGGAATGGAAAAGTTTCTTCAGATCATGCTTTGAATTTGTACATATTTTTTTTGGTCTCAAGCATTCATTTGATAAGGTTTTAAAAATTACTTAAGTTTTGTGTTCCTGCTGTCCATTTTTGTGTTACTAGCATTCAAATGGCTATGGCTTGAATTTCCTTGGTTAAAACATCATGGATCTTGTAAATAAATTAATAGACCCTATAAATAATATACATGATGATTTTGGGGTTTGGGCAAGTCAAGTAGTTAATTTTTCAAGCGAGCCCTAGGCAAGCAGTGAAGGCTTAGCAAGGTGCAATGAAAGCTTGAATTGAAGTTTTGGTGAGAATAGTGGATTGGCATGTGCCAATTTTGTTTAGGAAATGGAAGATTAGGATGTTAAGGGTTCATAAATTAGAGGAGGAGGTTAGAAGTGGAGTTTGAAACCATTGGTGAAAGATTCATTGCCATTGCCTTTGAAACCCTTGAAATAAGGGTTTTCTGGAGTTGTACTATACGGTCACCCCAGAGACCTGAGACCTAGAAAATATTCAAGCCTAGGTCATTAGGAAGAAAAGTCCTGAAGACACCAAGTGGCCTTGTTAACATTTTTTGGGAGTTATAGTGTGTTCCTTGTTCTTAGGAGGGCTAATAGGGGCTCTTAGGACTACAAGGGAAAACAAGGAAATTTGAGGTTGTGGGTGTGTGGAACTCAAAAGAATGATGTATAATCATAGGAAATGTGTCAAGAACCTTATAAGGGTTGTTCAAACTTGATTTTGGCCCTTTAGGTGCATTGGGTGAAGTTTTGGCACTCTAGGTCAAATAGTTCATAGTTGGTGAACTGAAGGTAGAGAACAGAAACTTGAATTGTTGGGTGAGTTTCATGGTGAAAGGGGATTAGGAAGGAGTCCTATAGGTTGGGGTTTGGGATGGTAACCCTAAGTAGGCTAGGAGTAGCCTTGCAAGAGCAAGAAATATTTGAAGTGAAGAAGCTCCCCATCAAAGTGGTATTAGAGCCATAAGATCGTGGCTTGTAGTGGTCTATTGTATTCCACTAAGTGAAGTGGATCTTCAAGGATGGTTACCAATGCAAAGTTAGAAGAGGAGGTAGATGAGCAAAAGAAGCTTATATAAAAGAAGACCAAACTTCTTGATGAGGCCATAGAGGAGATGAAAGATAATATGAAGGAGGTGGAAGATGCAACCCAAGCTAAGGAAGATGAAGACTTCAACAAGGATAAAGAGAAGGTGAGTTTGGAGAATGAGATACCTGAACTAGATCCTCCACTCAGTGAACATGAACTGTTTCACAAAGCCCTCAAGGCATTTTGAGGAAAGAGCCTAGAAAGTGTCTCACTATTCCATGGCAAGATGGATGGATGCAGAGGTGGCCCTAGAATGGATAGAGAGTATTGAAAACTATTTTAAATGTGAGGGGACAACAGAGGCCCAAAAGGTGAGATTTGCAAAATCTAGATTGAAAGGTCAAACATTGACATGTTGGAAGTTTGTGCAAGAGGAAAGAGAGAGTGAAGGGAAGAAACCTATAACTAACTAGAAGGCTATGGTGGCAAAGATAAAAGAAAACTATTTCCCAGAAGACTATGAGATTTAGATTTATAAGCAGAGGCAAAATCTCAAGCAGAAGGACCTTGATGTGACTACCTACAATGAGGAGTTTCATAAGTTGGCTCTAAGTTCAAGGGTATAAGAGGCAAAGAGCATCAAGGTGGCAAGGTATCTAAATGGCCTTAAGTGGTTTATTCAAGAAGAGTTGAGTTTGTTTAGTCTCACTACATTACAAAATTGTTTTCAAATGGCTAGGAAAGTGGAAGATAAATTGAGGAAGAAGGGGGACTCAAGTTCCAAAAATAGAGGTAGAGGTAAAGACTTCAGAGGTGGCTCAAGAGGAGGCTCTAGTGGAAGGACTAATGAGTAGAGAGACTATGTGGATTCCAAGTGGAATGAGTAGTCCAGTGAGACTAGTCAAAGGGGAGGCTCTAGTAGAGGAAGAGGATCCAAAAATGGTGGCAGAGGTGGATATGGGAACATCAGCAGAGGCTCACACTTCAGTAATATGAGGTGTTACAACTATGGCAAGTTGGGGCATCCTGCCTACAGATGTCTAGAGAAGGAATCATCATCCTATGGAGAGAAGAAGATTGCATATATCCAAGAGGAAGACAATCCCAAAGTAGGTGAAGTGGACCTTGACATAGAGAAGGGTGAAAATATCATGTTAAGGAGAGTCTTGATTAAGGAAACAGTAAACGAGGAACCTAAGAAGAAAAGGGCATTATTTAGAACTACTTCTAAGATGTTAGGTAAGGTATGCAAAGTGATCATAAACTCAAGGTCTACTGATAATGTAATGTTCGAGGAAGTAGTATGAAAACTTGGACTAACAAAGATACCGCATGCATGTCCTTATAGAGTGACTTGGTTGAACAAAGGGCAACATATCCTAGTGAATGAACAAGTATGAGTAGACATCACTATTGGAAAGTATCAAGACAAGATCCTACATGATGTGCTCCCCATGGATGCTTGTTACCTGTTGTTAGGAAGGCCTTGGAAATATGATAGGGAGGTAGTGCATCATGGGAAGGAAAATAAGTATTCTTTCAAGAAGGATGGGGTCACCTATAGGATACAGTCCATAGTGGAGACATTGTTGATGAGTGGGAAAGAGTTCCTCAAGGACTTGAAGGAAGGTGAAGGAGTAGGGTATGCCATCATGGTGAAGCCCAAGGAGGAGGACTCATCTTCACAAACACCTATACCTTCAAAGCTACAAAACCTATTGGATCAATTCAAGGATATAATTTGTGATGGAGCACTGCCAACATTACCTCGAAAGAGAGCCATAAGTCATTAGATTGACTTCATACTAGGAACATCACTGCCAAACAAAGTTTCATATAAGATGACTCCAGAGTAGAACAAGGAGATTCAAGGCAAGTCCAAGAGTTGGTTGATTAGGGGCTAATTAGGAAGAGAATCAATCCATGTGTCATACCAGTGGTCCTAGCACCTAAAAAGGGAGGCAAGTGGAGAATGTGCACTGATTCTAGAGTGATTAATAGAATCACAATTAGGTATAGATTGCTTATTCCTAGGATAGAGAATCTAATGGACTATCTATGAGGGGCTAGGTACTTTTCTAAAATTGATCTCAAAAGTGGATATTATCAGATTAGGATGAAAGAGGGAGATCAATGAAAGTCTACATTTAAGACTACTGAGTGTCTTTACGAGTGGTTGGTAATGCCATTTGGCCTTACCAATGCACCAAGTACCTTCACGAGAGTCATGAATGAAGTTTTGAAAGATTACATAAGAGTATTTGTTGTTGTATAATGCCCTCCCAAGGGATCCAAAAGAACTAACCTAAAGTTTTCACTAAGTTTGCCAAACATTTTTTTTAAAAGATAACATATAACAATAGTTATAAAACAACGGAAGCAATAACATACATTCATACATAAGCAACACATAAACATATTATATTCCTTAAGGATCGCATGATGATGAATGCCATTTAAGTGTAGTTAATACTAAAACCAATACATACATATATACATATATACATATACATATACATATACATATACATATACATGTACATGTATATGTATATGTATATGTATATATGTATATGTATATATGTATATGTATATGTATATATGTATATATGTATATGTATATGTATATGTATATATGTATATATATATATGTATATGTATATATATATATATGTACATATATACATATATACATATATAAATATACATATACATATACATGTACATATACATGTACATGTATATGTATATGTATATATGTATATATGTACATATATATATATATATGTACATATATACATATATACATATACATATACATGTACATGTATATGTATATGTATATGTATATATGTATATATGTACATATATACATATATACATATACATAGATATACATATACATATACATATATATATATATGTATATGTATATGTATATGTATATGTATATGTATATGTATATGTATATACATATACATATACATATACATATATATATATATGTATATGTATATGTATATCTATGTATATGTATATATGTATATATGTATATGTATATATGTACATATATACATATACATAGATATACATATATGTATATATGTATATCCATATGTATATCTGTATATATATATGTATATATATATATATATATATATATATATATATATATATATATATATGATTAACTACAAGTTCAAATCCATTTAAACAATATACAATTGTTCCGAATGCCACTTGGCAATAATCGGAATGCACAATCATCCATTGTACATGTCACAGGGTATGAAAGGCTGAAAGAATATACATCATAAAATATATTACATCATCTCTTTAAGATCCATGAAATTAAAATACATACAATAGGTATAACCATCCATCATAGTACACAAAGATAAAATGAAAGGAAATGCAGAACAAGAAACTCCAGCTACGGCATAAAACTGTCAGATCTCAATGGTAAAAGTAAAAAGCACTACCACCCAACCTTGTGGTAACCCAAAAAGGTCCACTCCCACCGCGCTAAGGAGATAGTCTCAAGTCCCAAGCAAGATAACGAACTCAAAAGTCAAATCCAACATCTAAGTCAAGGAAAACCTAAAAGCAATCTAACTCAATGGTACCAAGATATAAATGACATCTAAACCCAAAGGCTACAATGACATGCAGGGAATCTATTATGCTAGTGGACAAGTGTCATGGCATGATTAAACTCTAAGGTTACCCTGCTAGTCTTTTAATCCTTTCGCCCCCTAGTGACTCTATTCGGCACTAGTATCCTTTTGTATTGACAAGGCATACTAACGATGGATGGTCGCAACCAAGCGTCCTCTCTACTCCCATCCTAGCCTGTACTAGCACTCAAGGCATGGGTGAGGAAAATAATGACTCTTATTAATTCATTTTACTCTCATTTAATTTAGTGTTATCACTTATAAAAATAACCTGCAATGGGTTACCCGTCAGCCTCTTTAGGGCCTCAGCCTCCATTGCAAGCCACTTCCCAACATGACATACATATAACCTACCCTAAGCTCAGTAAAGCAAAAAGATCTCAAAAGACTACATACCATACATCAGTTCTTTAAACAAGTAACTGACAAGTGTCGAAATCACTAGTCAAAATACAAGCATCACTAATACGATCATCCTAATAGGACTAATCCAAGAAAGCACACATAAACCAATCATGACATCACATGTAATCACCAAAATAATAAATCCTAGCCTCTGGTAGACATCCTAAACTGGTCAACACTCTAAGTCAACCCTAAACCCAATCACGCAAGAAAGCATGCAACTAACAATGTAGTTTCATAGTTTTGTTTGATTTTGAAAACACATAGTTTCAAGTTTACAGTAAGGTTTAAGTTTTCATTTTGTTGCTAGTTTTCAGTTTGCTAAAGTTTACAATTTCTGAATTTACTTTTCACATATAATATCATAATTCAATTAATTCCAATTTTAATTAAATATTAATAATATTTAATTCAATAATCATTATATTATTAAAGATAATAATAATCACTAATTTATTAACAAAATAACATATATATTAAATTATTAATAAGTAATTATTGATCCAATAATAATTATTATTAATGAAAGAAAATAATAATAATATTATTATATTATAAAATTTAATAACTATAAACATTTATAAGATTTAAATCTAACATTTATTAACTTAACATTTATTAAAATTAGCATTTAATACATATATGATTAAATTACTTTAATTTAATAAATTTAAATTAAATTTAAAAAAACTTAAAAAAAGACACACCATTTAAACTTTTAAAGCTCGTAGGCTAGGTCTCTGCCGTAGTAGCTCTGCTATTGCAACAAGAGAGTACTACCTACGACGGTACCTCTATTGTCATGACATCAGGGTTGTTGTACACAGCCATAAATGGTCGCTGACAGCTTTGTTGCCGTGCAGGGGGAAGGGGTTAGGAAAAAGGGGTGGGTGGGGGGGTTGGTGGCCGTGCCCACCAAAACACACACACACACACACACACACAATTTTAAAAAATAGTACGTCTCTCCCTCATTTACCAGTTTAAATATATACATTTTTAAAAAATGTGAACAATACTTTGATAGGGAAACCCAAAAAAAGCATTCAAATTTACATTCTATAATTTAATTTTTAAACCAAAACCCATCTAAATAAAATTTAAAAGAATGAGGGTTTCAAAAGAACGTAATTCCTCAAACACGGATACCTTTGAAACAAAATTAGACCAAGATTCACAACAGGTATTTATCAATAATATCAAACAAATCTACAAATTTCTGAGAACGGATTTATCAAGACACGAAGCAGACAGAAGATTGGAAAATGGAAATCTTTTGCATAAATTAATCACAAGATTCTACTTGAATGTGATGCTAATATGCAAACACGCAAATGCATGAAGCAAGTGAGAAAACCCCTTCCTTCTATGAAAATTCCTTCTCTAAACTTCGGTCCTTGCGAAATGAGCTCTAGATCTCTGATAGAGTTATCCCCTAAATTTGGGGCTCTGATTGTGCAACCACGAGAGGGAACTCGTTGATCAAATTCTTTTTAATATTTTATTAATTTTTAAATATTCATGCACACTTTTTGCAATTTAAAATATCTTTATTAAATTAATTTCTCTTTCTCTCTTTAATTAATTTTTGAAGCGTTTTTGATAAAAATATTTATTAACTTAAGTAATAATAATATTTAGCATTTATTTAAAATGATCTCCTAAACATATTATTATAAAATTAAATAAATATTATTACGCTCTAAAATTAGAACTATAACTTTATCTTTAAATTTAATTCTTTTATTTAATTAATTTCTTAATTAATTAAATATAACTGAATATTGAAATTATCTTAATAATTTTTCATTAAATGAAATCATTAACTATTTTTTTTATTTGATTTAATTAACAGAAAAATCACCATAGACCCACAAGATGAACTATGAAAACCCATCATAAAATACAACATACTAGATCAAACTCAAGGGTTATAATCACAAATTTACATCATATGACGAATTCAGAAGGGTAAACATCTCAGATACTTGTCCTACTTTTTAGGACAAATGGTTTTAAAGATAGGATTCAGACTCAAGAGTTATCTCCCCTTTCTTACCATTGAGATATTGCGATAGAGTACGCTTATCCTGGCAATTCAGGGAAGTTGATACCCAGTACCTGCAATCTACATAAAATCCACTCATGTACATACACATATGTTCTAAACTAAATAGGCAATGACAGGAAGTGGTACATTGTGTAGATCTTGACTAGCAGGTGACTACAACTCCCTCCCTCAACCATATTAGAAACAACATACATAAAATAAAACATATAGGTACACCATACACATGCAAGTATGGGGTAAGTATCCATAGCAAATACATATCAATCATTTATCTAACTAACATTATTAAAAAACTAAAAGTCACTACATGAACATATATATCATCATCGAACAATCATGAGATAACTGAAATAACTAACTAACTAACTAACTATATATATATAAACCGAATATGAAACAATATCCAATAATCTAGAAAATAATGTCACTGATCATCAAGCATAATCATAAAGCTGGCCTAAAAGTGTTTGACAATAATAATAGAAAAATAAACTAGGAGTAGGCACTACATCTTGTGTACCTAGATGACATCCTCATCTTCAACAAGACAAAGGAGGAGCTAGTATTTGGGGTTTGTAGTATCCCAAGAGAATCTCAAGATGGAAAAGAACAAGGTGGAGGCAATATTGAGTTGGCCTACCCCTAGATTTGTTACTGAGATCAGAAGTTTTCATGGCCTAGCATAGTTCTATAGGAAGTTTGTGAGGAAATTTAGTGAGATTTGTGCACCCATGAATGACACCATTAAAGGAGGCATGAAGACCAAGTTCACATGGACCAAGGTAATAGATGCAAGTTTTGAAAGGTTGAAGAAATAAGTGGCAACACAACCAATATTGGTTTTGCCTAGTTTTGAGAAGCCATTTATGGTGTAATGTGATGCAAACAACATAGCAGTTGGGGCAGTTTTAAGCCAAGAGGATAGCCTAGTAGCGTTTTTTAGTGAGAGGCTTAATGAAGCTAAGACAAGGTATTCAACAAATGATCTAGAGCTCTATGCACTTGTCCAAGCCCTTGAGAAGGGGAGGCATTACCTATTGTGTAAGGAGTTTGTTGTCTTTACAGATAACCAAGCCCTAAGCTTTGTCAACTCACAAGACAAACTAAGTTTGAGGCACATCAAATGGATGGAGTTCTTGTAGTCCCACGCTTTCACCATCAAACACAAAAAGGGGACAAACAACAAGGTGGCAGATGCTCTAAGTAGGAGGTTGTTGACAGTACAAGAGGTCAAGTTGCAAAGCATAGGATTGGATGGATTCAAAAACCTATATGAGGAGGACACTGATTTTTTAGAGGCCTATAAGGTATGTACAAATTTTGAGAATCATTTCCATAGTGATTTTTCTAAATACACCTTGCATAATGGGCTATTGTTCAAAGGTCAATAGTTGTGCATCCCAAGGGGATCTATGAGGCAAAATCTCATACAAGAGAAGCACAATGGGAGCATGAGTGGGCACTTTGGTCTTAGCAAGAATTTAGACCCTATGGAGAGGTTCTGTTATTAGCCCAAGATGCAAAGGGATGCAAGGAGGTATGTGGAGTAGTGTAGCATATGTCAGAAGGCAAAGGGAACTTCATCAAATGCAAGACTCTACCAACCTCTACGTATTCCTAATAGGCCTTGGGAATGCATCAGCATGGATTTCATAATGGGATTTCCAAGGACTAGGACAGGGTTAAAAAGCATGTTTGTGGTGGTGGATAGGTTCAACAAGATGAGCCATTTCATTCCATGCAAGACAACAGATGATGCAAGCAATATTTCCAACCTATTCTTCAAGGAGGTGGTTAGAATACATGGCTTACCAAGGAGCATAGTTGCTGACAGAGATGTCAAGTTTATAGGGCACTTTTTGAAGACCCTATGGAAGAGGCTTGAGAGAAACCTAGCACATAGTTCTACCTACCATCCCCAAATATATGGGTAGATAGAGGTTATCAATAGGGTCCTAGGCAACCTATTAAGGTGCCTTACCAAGGAGTATGGGAAAAGTTGGGAACAAGTCATCCCTCAAGTTGAATTTTCCTACAATGACAGTAAGAACGGACCAACAGGGTTAAGCCCTTTTCAAATAGTGTTTGGGACTCATCCAAGGGGGGGCATCATGAAGCCAAGAGACTTACCATCACATGACAACATCAGTGGGTATGTTGATGACTGTTCAGTCCATGGAAGAAGTGCATGATCAGGTTAAGTAGACCTTAATGGAGGCAAATAAAAAATTGAGAGAAAAGAAGGATGAGGGGAGAAGAGAGTTGCAGTTTCAAGTGGGAGACTTGGTGTTGGTTTATCTGAACAAGGCCAGGTTACAAAAGTGCATCCCGAGTAAGTTGCAGATGAAGAGGGTTGGGTCATGCAAGGTACTTGAGAAGTATGGACTCAATGCCTACAAGGTAGACTTACCCAAGGACATGGCTATCTCTCCCATCTTTAATGTTAAAGGCTTGATACCTTATAAGGGTCCTAAGGTGGATGAAATAGAGTATCAGGAAGAGCTGTGCAAGGATATCTCAAACCTACAAGGACCTGAAAGGAACCAACCACAAGTGGAGAGGATTTTGGATTCTAGAGCGAAGAAGAGTACAAGGAATAAGCTTTATAAGGATCATCTAGTGAAATGGTTGGATACACATGAATCTGAGGAAACTTGGATTGCTGAGAGTGATTTCAAGAAGCATGGCATCAACAAGGAGTTCCTTTCTCAACAGTACCTTAGACTTCTTCTTGCAGGGGGGAGAATGGTGCAGGAACACCTAGGGGTAAAGGTGAAACCCTAATTCATTTTTGGTTTGTAAATGGTCTAACCAACCATTGAGGTAATAAGGATTAGGAAAAAAAGTCCCAAGGTAAGTTTAGGAGGTTTGAATAGGTAGGATTTGGAATGTTAGTCGAGTTTTGTCAATTAGGTCCTGATAGGCAAAAATTGCTTAGAATTGCTCAATAGGGAAAAATGTGGCAAAAAGATATAAAAGGGGGAAATATTTGCTCAAAAAATGGCACTTAGGTGTTTTAGGTTCATTTTATATGGTTTGATAACAAACAGGTCGATTTTGAAGGCTCAACTTGCAAAATTGCAAAAGTTGTCAAAAAGTTGCTTATTGACAACTTTGCAATTTTAGCAAATTTGCATAGCAACTTTTTGCACAGTTTTGAAGAACAAACTACAGGTAGTTATGGCTTGAACTAAAGGCCAAGATGAAGGATGGATCCTACTCAAACACCTTCCAACTCATTTCCATGGGTTGGATACTAAGTTGTACATACGATACATTCTTAAGGAGAGTTTTGTGTGATAATAAACGTAGTTTGACAGATTGAATAAAGAAAGTGGATTGAATAACCTATTATTTGGAATGGAAAAGTGTCATGGGATCATGCTTTGAATCCATGCATAGTTTTTTTTTGTCGCAAGCATTCATTTGATAAGGTTTTAAAAATTACTTAAGTTTTGTGTTCCTGTTGTCCAGTTTTGTGTTACCAGCATTCAAATGGTTGTTTCTTGACTTTCCTTGGTCAAAACATCATGGATCTTGGAAATCAAGCAATAGCCCCTTTAAATACTATACATAATTATTTTTGGGGTTTGCACGAGTCAAGTAGTTAATTTTTCAAGTGAGCCCTAGGCAAGCAGTGAAGGCTTAGTAAGGTGCAATGAAAACTTGAATTAAAGTTTTGGTGAGAACAATGGATTGGAACATGCCAATATTGTTTAGGAAATGAAGGAGTAGGATGTTAAGGTTTTATAACTTAGAGGAGGAGGTTGGAAGTGGATTTTGAAACCATTGGTGAAAGATTCATTGCCATTGCCTTTGAAACCCTTGAAATAAGGGTTTTCTAGAACCATATTGTATGGTTACCCCAGAGACCTAAGACCTAGAAAATCTCAAGCCTAGGTCATTAGAAAGAAAATTCATGAAGACACCAAGTGGCCTTGTTAAGAATTTTTGGGAGTTATACCTTGTTCCTTGTTTTTAGGAGGGTTAATAGGGGCTCTAAGGGCTACAAGGGGAAATAGGGCAATTTGAGGTTGTGGGTGTGTGGAACTCAAAAGAATGATGCAAAATGGTAGGAAATGTGTCAAGAACCTCACAAGGTTGGTTTAAACTTGATTTTGGCCCTTTAGGTGCATTTGGTGAAGTTTCCACACTCTAGGTCAAATAGTGCATAGTTGGTGAACTAAAGGTAGAGGATGGAAACTTGAATTGTTGGGTGAGTTTCATGGTGAAAGAAGGAGTCCTATAGATTGGAGTTTGGGATAGTAACCCTAAGTAGGATAGGAGTAGCCTTGGAAGAGGAAGAAAGCTCTAAAGTGAAGAAGCACGCCATCATTGCTTGTGTTGGCATTTCCTGATTTCACAAGGTTATTTGAAGTCTAAAGAGATGCTTTAGATTATGCAGTCAGAGGGGTGTTGATGCAAGATGGACATTCAATTACATACGAGTCAAGGAAGTTGAAGGAAAAGGAAAATAATTATCCTCCCCATGAGAAGGAAATGATAGTGATCATATATTGTCTCAAGACTTGGATGCATTATCTCTTGGGGACATAGTTCATCGTGAAGATGGATAACATCTCCTCAACTTATTTCAAGACTCAAGCTAAGTTAACACTGAAGTATGCCAGGTGGCAGGAGTTCCTGGCAAAATAAATAATGGTAATTATTTTAATTTCTTTTTAGAAGAATATGTGATGACCATTAATTAGATTGTTAATAATTAAATAATTGATATTTTTATTTTTAGACAACATGAATTGTGTATAGCGTGCCCTATAAATTGCACTGCACTTGGTAATTTTTTTAATGTGATTGGTGATGATGGTGCAATACATCCTCTGGTACCATATGTGTTAGGTGAGACTGGACCTCATGACCTCATGCTTCATAACAATAATCTCTCGCTAATCGAGCCAGGTCCCCAACCTTAATGATCAAATAAATTTGTTTAGTTATGGAATTAGGGAAAATTTATGCATTCAAAGTTAGAATATTGTAGAAGGACAAGAATTAAATAAATAAAAAATGATATTTATTAATTTAAGATGAATGTTAGTACATGTGTAGGTGGCATTTTCATTGTACACAACATTTTCCTCATTTTTTGTGCAGGTATAGGTGAGATTTGCATCAACTTGGCTTTGGGAAGTTCATGACCTTTTGGATGGTCTGCAATTGCGTTCAACAAAAAATATAGTAAATAGGTTGTCCTAGGTGGCCTCTTCCCTACAAAACAACACCAAATTGAAATCATAGGTTAGAGATATCCTTTGGTTCCTATCTTGAGCATTTATAGGGTTGTTTATTTTTTAATGGACCGCATATTTTGCACTTGTCCCTTTTTGTCTATTTCGTGTTCTATCTCACATTATTGAATCACATTTCTCTAATCAATTACCCCTCACAAATATAAATGATCATTGTACCTGTCTAGCGCTTAAGTCTTACATGATCCTAGTGTGTCATTTCCCTTTGAGTGTAACAAAGAATTGGGTAGTTGTTGTATAGGGAACCATTCTAAGCCCTCTTTTTGTTTTCCTATCTCTCGTTTATTCATGTTACAATATATAAGCATGGATAGGTTCCAAAGAATACTTGTGAAAGCATAAAGATAAAATGCTAAATGCAACCCTAGGTGAGGATTAAGTTAGAATATGTCAAGTTTCATCATCCTATCCTATGAGACAACATGAATTTTAATCATATCAATTTAAATATATAAGATACTAAAGTAATAAGGACTAAATTAATCAATGATTAGTTATCTAATTGATAAGGTGATTACCTAATTGCTCCAACACCCCCCTTAAGATCAACTTACAAAGAAGCTAAAAAAACTAATGACAAATTTTACGATGGATGCATAAATGAGTCCTAAGTGCAATGCATGGTGAGGTAGCCATGGACAAATAAATGAGTATCTCATAACAAGAGAAAGAGAGAAAACCACATGGAAAACAACATCACTAAAAAACAAAAAAAATCATATGGAAAAAAAAAAAAAACTCCTCTTAGAAAGAGAGATAGTTACATTAATAAAAAAATATATACAAAGGACTTGATATGACCCACTTAGAATGAATTATATCACAAAAGTACCATATATGTCCTATGTATAGGAGAAACAAGATGAAGATGTAAATCCAATAAAAAAGTAGAATTGTGTTGATAATGAATTCTTAACGATGTAACACATTCCATTATCTATAAACAACATTTCTCCCCCTAGTAATATATATTTATATTTGCGATAAGAGAATTCATTCCCATAAATTGGAAGAATCCAGAATCCAAACTTAAATGATGCATTCCTTAAAAAATCCCACAAATGTCAACATGCCAAAAAGAATACGATGTTGATCTAGAAACCTATGAAGAATGATGAATGATAAATTGTAAATATAATGATGATAGCAGGATGACAAAAATAAATATTAAAAAAATAAGTAATAAATGGATGTCCACAAACTAACCCTTCAAATTTTTTACTTGAGACTTTATAAATAAGATTGATAATCTATGAGATATGAATACCAAGTAATTGTAATATATGTATATCCCACTTATTTAATCAATGGTGAAGATGCATGTTCCAATACCGAGGTGACTAAGAACAATAAAAAACTAAAGATTAGATCTTAATATGAGGAGTAGGAATCAAGAGACAAGTCTTTTATCCATGAGAACATGAGAGAGATATGATTTACTAAAGCTCCTCTAAAGTATCATCAACTAAGGGTATCCAAAATTTCATTTGAAAGTGGAATGAGATAACACACAAAATGATCCTTTTAGACTAAAGAGATACTAGGGTCTCAATGGATCTACCACATTCTAATCCAAAGTGTGTGGGAACAATCAATGTTTGATACAATATTTGTAATGTTAAGATTAATACTCAAAAAATCAAACCTACAATGTGGTCAATGGTATTAAACCCAAAGTTTATTCACTCCCTTGTGTAGCTAGTTTAGATACAAGTCCATAAATATAGGGAAAATAATTAAGCCACATGAGATGTGTCACGAAACCATTCCACCAGGACTTGTAATTATCATATTCTAACATAATAACAAAGGGATGAACAAAAAATTCATTATTTCTCTTTACATAAATAATCAAATACCAATAACCTTAATGTATGTCAAGAATATCAAATGGATTTATCTCGCACATTATTTCTTTCCAAATGCTAAAATGTCTAATTAATTGACTAGAATGTGAATTCATGAAAAGCCAAATAAAAGATATAGGTATATTTTAGAGAAAGTGTTAAAATGGAATTGAGGATCTCCAAAATAACTTTCCAACATCACAATAATCACAAGAATTAGAGACATTGGCAAATATATGTGAGCTTATAGCCATAAAATAATGATCAAATTTTGGCGAAGAATAACATGAGCCAAAAATATAATTTAACGATGAAACCAAACCATAAGAAAGTTCTTAGAACCATATTTTTGATGACATCTTGTATGCACAATTCTTGATTTTCTATGTCCTAAGGGCTCGTTTGATGCTGGAATATGAATAAGAAATTAGGAATATGTATTCTATTTTCTATTTGGTGCACCAATTGGAATAAGGAATAGGGAATATGAATACATATTCCCATTTTCCCCTAAAATGAGCTTATGTCCATTTCAAAAAATAGTTGTTATTGGAATAGCCATTCCTATTCTCAATTCCTTCGCCTATAACCAAACAGGCCCTAAGTTATTATGAAAAGAGAAAAAAGCTCCCTTGCCTCTAAACTATGACTATAAGAAGTAAGAGATCAATTGTACCATAAATTTCATGGTAACATAAACAAAAAAAATCCCATTGTTAAAAGACATACAATTCAATAAGAAGTGTAGATTGTCAAATCATGCTTGTTTTTACCCAAAATATTTCTCACACGATGGTTTAGTGGTTGGAGAGCAAGGCAAAGGTGTTGTTCAAAAGCACTTTTACATTGATCAATATAGAAATTTTTGGGTCATTAATGCGGGTGGAGAAAGTCTCTCAATTAGGAGAAACAAGCAATAATGGAAAAAAATGCTAAGAAAGAAAGAAGTAACTAGCCTAATTGAATTTGATCCTTATGACAATATGACATGCTTGCTAGGTCTATCAAGGGTATAATTCATATCTTGCACAAGGATAATTGCCTTCTTTTTTACTTTGTTTTTTGGAAACAAAACTCGAAGTTTACTTTTTAACAATTTCTAAGGAAAAAAAAAAAACTAGAGCTGGTTTATTTGAAACCTATGAATATAATAAAGCACAAATCACCTAAATGTCTATGCAGCTCTAATTGCTTTTGTTTTTTCCATAGTTGCATAGAATTTGGAAACTAATGAGCATTAGTTAAGGTTTTTTCTAGATCTAATGGCAAATCTCATTTCATTTCAAGACAAGCCAAATTTTATTTTTTGATTTTATTTGAGAGCATTCATTGCAAGGAGTACATGTACTAAATTGGTATCCCCATTTCTATCATTTTTTATGAGTATTTGAATGGTCACTTTCATGTTGAAAGATTCTTTTACCCAAACGTGCACCTCCATAGTAATCTAATTGTAGTTCAAAGTGAAGTTAAACATAAATAATAATCATGGACATCTTATTCTTCTCACTTTTGTTTTGAACTCAATTTGGGTGAGTTGTCCTTAATGTAATGACTAATGTACAAGTAGAACATTTTAGCATTTTATAACTCAAATTGGCTGAGTTATCCTAAATGTAACAACTACTATACAAGCAAAACATTTTAGCATAAAATTTGGTAGACAACTTTAATCTAACTCGAGTATCTTCATGCACATTCATAGGGATTTATCTTGCTTCTCACTTTAACATTCATTATCTCATTTTGCTAACTTGAATGTAACCTCCATTAACCTGTGTTACATGTTTTATTTAAGGTCAAATCATAACTAAGTCGAAACACATTGAGGATCCATATATGATCTCTTTTTCTAATCTGTATTATAATGCAAAGAGTAACATAGACCATAAATAATGCATTATAAGCTTATATCAATATCTTAGTCACCATTACATGATTAATTTTCTTTAATCATCTTCACCAAATTGTCAAATCAACAATAGAGGTTTGGTTTGACAAAAAGAGAACAAATGCATGCTTAGCAAACTTCTTGATATTTGTTAACAAAACATTTTTCCCATACACATTATAAGCATCAAGATGAACATATTCTTAGCAACTGTTTCTTTATAGAACATTTCAACAAACATATATAAACACAATTAATATCTACAAATGTAAAAGCCAATTTAATACTATTATCCAAAACTTTAAAAATCACTAAAACATACATTACAATTTTTTCCTATATTTTTGATAAACATGATTTTACTTATTTCTTTTCCTATTTTTATCTATGTTCACAGTAAGCATGATTATTTTAGCTAGATGAAGGGCGTTATTTTCCCTTCCAAGAAGTCCCCAATAAATTTAAACTAAGATGCTAATTTTAAAAATACCCCCTTCAAATGGAATATCAATCAGAGAGTTGTCCACACACAAACCAGCAGGTTACATTGTATGTTCATTAAATAAAAATATGCATTAAAAAAGAAGAAGAAAAGAAAACAAACAAACTAGGTAGCAGGGAAACGAATCATTTTTGAAAAACGGAGCTAGATAAGTCTGCCCCGCTCACGTGTAGGGATCATATTTTAGTCTTGCTTGCACGTTGACGACAGATACAGAATTTTCTCACTCCTCCTTGACTTAAAGCCGAAGTTTTCGTGGAGGATCCTATCACCAAACAATTTCTCGGATCGCAGGCCGGAGTAACACTGAGCGGGAAAATGGCGAAGAAGCAAGCAACAAAATCCAACAACAATGGCAATGACAGTGTGAATAGAAGTAGCAGTGGAAATGAAAAGAAAAAGAAGGACGATGGGAACATCCATTCCCCTTTGGTTGCATATTCATCTATGCTGAGCTTGCTCATGTTCTGCCCTCCATTTGTTATTTTCCTGTAAGTTTTCGCTTTCTTTGGCTTCTTAATTTCTGTTTTTTTTGGTAAGTTCCCCTTTCATCTGCATCATAAATCCGGTTTGTATTTGTATGCTACTGTTTTTTCAAGTTATTTCTCGGTTTCTGATGTGATAAACCTCTCCTGCATTTGGTTTTTATTGTTTTATTTGTTTTCAGAAGTTGGTTTATGTTAATTGGTGAATTGTCTTGCATTGAAACCCTAGATCGCGTATAGGGAGTCGGATGGCCTATTTTACGGTTATCCTTTTTTTGGTAAACTGGTTTGCGCTGCCATCTTAGATCGTACGCAGTGAGTTAGATGGGATAATTTACAGTTGCTTTTTCCCTTTTTCAAGGTGAATTGCACTGCGTGGTAATTTCAGATCTCATCTAGCTAGTTGTATGGGATATTTTACGTTTACTTACATTTTTTATTGGTAACTGCCTGGCGAGGTAATCTTAGTTTGCATCTACCCAGTCGGACAGTATTTTACAGTTGCCTTTTCTGTTTTCCTGATAAATTACCTTTGCTGGTAGTCCTAGACGTCACCTAGCGAGTTGGATAGTATGTTTCACACTAATTTTAAAACTTCCACAAATTTCTTGAGGAATTAACCCAGGGCTTCACTATGAAAGCCTTAGATGACTTTACCACTTGGGCATGTTATCAGGTTGGTTCATCTGTTGTTATCTATTTTTTATTTTTTTTGGTTTCCTAAGTTTCCCTTGTTGGGTAATTTTATCCCAGCTTATTTATTTGTTGTTGTTTATTTCTAGAATTTACCTTTGTGGGGTACTTGTTGCCTTGGATGTCATTACAGACAGCTAATATTAACATTCCATTTGTTGAGTTTATATTTTACCCTCCGATTTCTATGTGACATTTTGCTTAAATTTTAATATCTCGAGATCAAATACGGGAGTCATTTATGGAAGCCTCAATGCGTTAATCGCTGTAGTATTATATTGGGTGACCTCCTCTGTTAGGATAAGGTTGCACCCTGTTTGTTAGATTTGATATTTAATCTTATTTAGCTTTTTTAATCATGTCTGCTGAGGATCTGCTATGGAATCTCTAATGTTTTTAGTGTGTGAGGTCGTTCATTGGACACATTCATCTGTTTTATTGAAGTTTAATATTTTTCTATACGGTTTGTAAGATATTGCACAGTATCAGAGTTCCCTTTGTAACCCTGGATATTCTAGAGCGCGCTGCTTGAGGCAAAATTTGCATTTTGAGTATTTTTTTTTCTGTTGATCATCTTGTTCTGTTGAAAGAAAGGCAGGTAGAAAATTGGATTCTTTTCATAATGTCAATCATTCATGATCACTCAAGTGACACACATTAAATATCGATTTAATTTATTTATTCTCACTTTTGTTTACATATACCACTCTTCAATTACAGTGCAGATTGATAATTGAATTGAAATGCTTCTTGACAGCTGTTCTCTGGCTAGTATGCATCCCGGACAGCACAGTCCTTGGCTCTGGTACTCAGAGTCGTAGTGAAGATCTTGGCTTACGTACTCTCCATCAGTCCTCTCATATAGTCTGTTTTTGTCTCTAAAATTGAAAAATAATAATATGTTGGACAGATATTCTCCCTCATTAAAGTGACACGAATAAAAACACACACATACTAATCTTCCTCTGGCTCTTTTAATTTAAAACCACTCTCAAAGGAGGCTGGCGGTTTACATCAGCTATTGAAATTGTATATATGTATGCAAAATTCACCTCATACTGCTTGCAAATGGGTTTTATGAGAGGGGGAAGCCAAACAATTATTGCTTTAGAAAAGAGGGGTTCAAAACTAAGGTTTTTGCAGTAACAAGGGGGCACAATAAGAGCATGACTTTTAGTTGTTTGAAGACAAATCCTACTCTCCCTCTTTAATTTTAAAACTACTCTCAAAGGAGGCTGGGGGTACACCAAGCACTGCGATTTGTTCCACGAGGCAACATAGTAGATGTGCTCCACACCCATCACCTTCATTAGGAATGTTGTTGCTGGCACAAAACGTTCACGGCATGCCTCTACTGTAGTAGTTTTGAAATTTGAGGGGAAGGGTAAGAGAGGCACGGCCACATGTGAATCCATGAATGTCCTTAGATTAGTCCTTAGTGCTATTTGGAAGCCCATTGTCGTACTGAGCCACATTGAGAAATTCATTGAGCCTTCCGAGGTAGTCCTCCCTAAACCTAGTTTGTGTCAGTCTTTAGGCTTGGCCTCAGGCATCTCCAATAGAGATGTTGGCATGGTGATGATGATGATTGAGATGGTTAGAAGTATTAAATTGGTTGAATCATCATACTTATTTTGTTATTGCTGAAAACAAGATGATCTACATGTCATAGATAACTTATACTGGTGGACAGATTGATCAAATAGCCAAAATTGTTAAGTATAGAGTGTAGCAGGTACATAGTTAGATGTAGTAAATTGGATGCGTGGTAATGTGCTTGATGAGTTATGATGAGTAGTTGATAGGATATGTTTATCATAGGTATATGTATTGATTTCTAAAAGAGTATTTACCCAAACTTCAGAAGAAGTGAAGATTTGATGAAGTCTACAAGTCAAAATATGAAGAACATGTAACCGACATAGTATACTCCTCTGGATCTGACAATTTGGTAAAGATTATATTGTTATTTGAAAAGTCAAAGTCGTTAGTTATGAGTGGGCTGATATCAAGGCACATAATTCAATAATTTAGTGCTTATGAAATTTAAATTGCTTTTCGAGCTGACTAAAAATAACATGTTTAGGGTGTTTTCACCACCTTAAGAACAATCTAAAAGGGACTGAAAGATCAACAGGCAGTGACAGTTAGTACAATTTTTGTTATTGTGACAGTAGTACAGTGTGTTAGAAGCAATCAAGAGCGGAGCATTGGTTGGGAACTTATTAGATCTGTCATGCATTAAGCACAATATTCAGATCACCTATCACTTGTTGATTTAAGCAGGTTGACAAGTTAAATCCCCTAACATGGTGTGCAGGATCCTAACAGGTCTAAAGATCGAATCCTCTAACAAGGTGACTCTTAGAATGAGTTCTAAATCCCTTAACCACGCAGATCATAACAGTTCTTTATTGTAAGCTCCTAACAAGGCTAAATACACATGTCAGTGTAAGCTCTACATGAGGTAGCGTGGCAACCTATTGAGTGTAGACGTCTTAACAAAGCAAAGAATATCTTGATAGCTTTTTTGGGAATTTGCTTTTTTGAGAGATCACTGAGTTAGTGCGATTCATCGTGTCATTCGGGTTGATTCGCTTATTGTTTTGTTGGAGATTGGGCTTGGATTTTCTCTGTTGAATTGTTGAAGTTTATGCCTCTTGCTTTATGCATGCTAGCCTTTGCTAAGTATTCAAACCCCTTTTAGCGCTTTTCTATCCTTGCTGCGTTTTGCTAAAGCCTTGCTTGTAGCTGTGGAGGATTTGTTATGACCTTTCTTTTCATAGTAGTTTTTAGAGGTATTTGTTGGTAGTTCTCAATTTTCCATCTTTCAAACTAATGTTGGTTTAATGTGTAGTAACTATGGGAGGTGGATTTGCGGAACTATTTTTCGTTTTACAAAACCCTTAGTAATTCACTACTTTTTGTTTTGTAGGTGGCAAGATTTTTGACATTTGGGTGCTTTGTTGTGATTTCTTAGCTTGGGGGTGAAGCTTGGTGTCTTCCAAGCTTAAACTACCTTTAGAGTTGTTAAATTGTAGCTTCAATAAAAGTGAAGTATATATATTCACACACACACACCCACACACATACATACATACATACATATAATCATTCTTATCTCTGATATTAATTATATCCTTAATCATTCTTATATACCTCACATGGTAATACATATACATATAATAATAATCTCATATCGTGCATTTCCTTGAAAGATCAGCCTTTATTTATCTTGGCAGAAATAGCTGACAGAAGCATTTGTTAAGGGAAGCATACTTTAGTTAAGTCCACATAGGGACATGACCCTACGTGGCCCTTTGGCCATGTAGAGTCATGTCCCTATGGGGACTTGACTCCAAGTTCTTTATAAATATATAGAGGATGATGCTGCTTAGGAAATCATATCAATCACTAAGGAAATATCTAAATATCTACAGCAACAATTGTCTACTTCAGAATTATATCATAGTCGTCATAAAGATAAATATAATCTGAAGCATCATTCTGTCATATCAGAATTATTAATAAGTGATATTAGAACTCATATATACCTTTCCATCAGAAGATCCTATTTACATTCACATGGTATCAGAGCCTAACTGATAGAGCATCACAGTCAGCTTTATTTAGATTTAAATCTATTAAATTATCTTTAATCTGAAACAATGGCGAATCAAGTAATATTAGAAGACAGATTTGAAGTGGCCTCCAACTTTGCATCATGGAAGATATGAGTAATGATCATATATGAGAAATGGAATTAGAAGGATACATAGAGGAAAATAAGTCTATGCTTGAGAATGATCGAAACAAAAGAACCTAGAAAAGAAATAATAATAAAGCTATGAAAATCATTATAGATTCTGTCAAAGATCATATACTCCCATCAATATCGAGCCTCAAAACAGCATATGAGATGTTCACCACTATTAAGAATACATTCGAAATTAATAATACTAGCAGACTGCTGACATTGAAGCAACAACTACTATACATCAAAATGAACAATGGAGAGTATATTATATGATTATATCATATTTTTAAAGAATTGCAGAATTAAAAGATCAACTGACTATCATCGGAAATCAAATAGATAATAAAGAACTATGTTTAATTGCTCTAAAAGGTTTACCTTTATCTTGGGAAACCTTTATCTGTGGATTAAGCTCTTGACCTGAACTACCAAATTTTGAGCAACTCAAAAATGAATCCACTCAAGAGGAGTCGAGACTAATCTCAAGAGGAATCAGTCCACATCAAGACGGAGAAATTCAAGCTGTACAAACTAATGCAAACAATAAAGGAAAGAAGGGTCAATTCAAACGAAAAAGAGGAAAGGGAATTCAACAAAACAACAAGGAATTCAACAAAACATAAAAGAAAAGGGTTTGGTCCAAAGTACAATGCTTCAAATGTGACAAATTTGGTCACACTCATAAAGTCTGTCCGGAACGAAAGCAAATTCAAGTAGCCCTAGCAGAAGTTAAGGATAAAAATTTAGCATTCTATTTAGCCCTCTCAAGTGAACTCAACTCTAACAAAAATACATGGATAATAGATAGTGGAGCATCTCGTCATATAACAGGCTTTAGAGACAAATTTGAAACTTTTGAAGGATACTCCTCTGAAGGAGTAACTATTGGGGATAATTCTACATATCTGGTAAAAGGGATTGCATCATGTTCAATACATCTAAAAACATGAATCACTCCTCAACTAAAGAATGTATTGCTTTTACCCGGTATAAAAAGAAATTTGGTCTTAATCTCTGACCTTGAAGATTAAGTGTATTGAATCACATTCCAAGAGGATAAAGTACTATCCTGGCCCAAGAACTCTAACATTAAGAGTGCAATAACCATCGCTTTTAGAGATGAAAGTTTGTACTTCAAAATCCAACCCTAAAGCATGAAATCTCAAATACCAATGAAATCTAGCATAGAAGACTTGGACATCTTCATTTTCGTGCCTTACCATCCATAGAAAAAATACTAATCGGGTTACCTAGTTTAAAACCTGATCATTTTGAAACTTGCAAAGGGTGTGCATTAGGTAAAAACACAAAAGGGTCCTTTCCCAAAAGTGAACATAAATCCAAAGCAATACTTGAACTTATTCACATTGACCTGTGTGGTCCAATATCAATGCCTTTTCTAAGTGGATGTCTCTAGTATGTAATTTTTATAGATTACTTCTCTAGGAAAACTTGGATTTACTTCCTTAAACTTAAGGAATCAAATGAAGTGTTATCGAAATTCAAAGAGTTTAAAGATCTAGTTGAAAACCAAACTGGGAAGAAAATCAAAACTCTAAGATCCGACAATGGGGGTGAATAAATTTCGGAAAAGTTCAAAGAATTCTACATCTCTATTGGGAATAAGAGGGAGTTTTCTGTACCATATAATCCTCAACAAAATGGAGTTGCAAAAAGGAAAAACAGATCCATTATAGAATCTGCCAAAGCCATGATGCATGATCAAAATCTCCACATTTCATTCTGGGTTAAAGCTTCTACCACTGCAGTTTACATCCAAAATAGATGCCCTCATTCAATATTAGAAAACATAACTCTTGAAGAAGTATTCACAGGAAATAAGCAAGACTTAAGTCATCTAAGAATCTTTGGATGTCCTGTATACATTCAATTCCCAAGGAAAAGAGAACTAAACTAGAACCATTAGGAAAGAAAGACATATTTATAGGATATAGTGAATCGTCAAAAGACTATAGGATTTACGTCCCTGGACAAAGAACTATTGAAATCAGTAGAGATGTAAAATTTGAAGAAAACATTGCTTTTAATCTCTCAAAGAACATTGATGAATCATACACAAAACCAACTACCATTAGATGAGAATCCCATAGTGGAGAATCAGAGGGAGAGTGATTCTGGAAGTCTTGCACCTCCAAGTTCAAATACATAAAATATTGAAAACCTTATCAATAAAAAGAGGCTAGTTTGGGCAAGAAAAATGATAGAAGAAAATCAAGTAGGACCTGATGAAGTATTAAGAGAAAACAAGAGAATCAGGAGTCATTCATGTTATGTTGTACAAATATCCGAACTCATCAAAACAAAACCTGCAAGTGTTGAAGAAGCATTATCATGTCAACCGTGGAAAGATGTGATGATTGAAGGATATCAATCCATGCTAAAAAATGATGTATGGGATGTTGTACCCAGACTTAAAAAGATAAATGAGTTGTCTCTTTCAAGTGGTTATTCAAAATTAAGCATGCACTAGATGGTAGTATTGAAAAATACAAAGCCAGATTTGTAGCTCGCGGATTTTTACAAAAGAAAGGAATAGATTATGAAGAAACCTTTGCTTCGATTGCTCATTACACTTCATTCAGAACCATCATAGCCATTGCAACATCCAAAGGATGTGAAGATACATCCAATGGATATTAAAACTGCATTTCAAAATGGTGTAATCGAAGAAGTGTACATCAAACAACCAGAAGGATTTGTCACTCGTGACAAAAATTCTTATATATGTAAACTGAAGAAAGCACTATATGCTCAAACAACTATCTTTCAAAATTAGGATACTCTAAAAATGAAGCTGATCCCAATATATATTTTAAAATAGTTGATGGTGATATGATTATTTTTGTATTGTATGTTGATGACTTACTAGTAACTGGTGAAAAGCGTCTTATAGCAAAATGCAAATAGGATCTGGTAGCAGAATTCGACATGAAAGATCTAGGACTTTTTCACTACTTCCTAGGTCTAGAAGTATGGCAAAAGAAGAACTACATATTTCTAAATCAAGGAAAATACACTGTTGACATTCTGACTAAGTTTGGGATGATGGACTACAAAGCCTTAACTATTCCTAGAGAAACAAATTTACACAAACTGAAGAATGATGGATTTGAATCAGAACCCACTGATCCCACTTACTATCGGCAAATTATTAGATCACTAATGTACTTGGTGAACACTCATCCTGATATCTGTAACACAACCAATGCCTTTAGTCAATTCATGTGTGAGCCGAAAAAGATCCATCTCATGGCAGCCAAGCACATCTTACGATACTTACTCGGTACAATTGGACTAGGAAGCATGACCAAGTTGAGATTAACCCTCATGGATATTTTGATTCTGATTGGGCCAGCAGCTCTACTAATCGTAAAAGTACTACAGGATGTTGTTTTAGTCTTGGTTCAGCACTGATATCTTGGTTTAGCAGAAAACAATCATCAGTCGCCTTAAGTTCCATTGGGGTAGAATACATAGCTTCTTCCATGGGAGCCAAAGATGTAGTATGGTTAAGAAAATTGCTAGTTGGATTGTTCGGGAAACCCTTGAAACCAACAGTGATCCATTGTGACAATCAAAGCTGCATCAAGTTGTCTGTGAATCTAGTTTTCCACAATCGGTCTAAGCATATTGAAATCCCTTATCATTATGTTAGAGATATGGTAGATCAAGATGTTCTCAAGCTAGAATACATAAGCACAAATGAACAGACAACTAATGTACTCAGTGAACCTCTATCTATCCAAGCCCAAATTGGAGTATTTCAGAGGTAAACTTGTAATGATTCAATTATGATTGTAAATACTGAAATCAGATCTCAGTTTTGAAATATATATGTGTATTCATATAAATTCTTGATTAAAATGTTACTATCTTATAGTTGCATGTGATATGTAATGAAAGGTGACGATCTTTCATTGACATATATAAACAGAAGGTAACCATTGTAAGTTGACGATCATAGAAATGGTAGACTTGTTATCATGACATACTTCATTAAGTTGTTGTTACGGAGTGCTGGAAGTCATGATAATGAACTTATTATGATCAGACTTCATTAAGTTGTTGTCCTAGAGTGTCGGAGATCATAGTACTTGTCATGATAGAGTTCATGATATTGTGATTTTTGTCATCTGATAGACTACTTTAAATTACTGATCCAAAGAGTCGGAAATCAGATAACCTATTCTCCTGATAGGTATCAATGAAGTTGATACTAGTGTACATATCAAGAGAATATGAGAAACCTTGATGACTCACTTCTCCCTCGCTAAGAGGGAGTGTTAAATTGTAGCTTCAATAGAAGTGAAGTATATATATTATTTAGTACATGAATTTGTAATACACACACACACATACATACATAATCATTTTTATCTCTGATATTAATTATATCCTTAATCATTCTTATATACCTCACATGATAATACACATACATATAATAATAATCTCTTATCGTGCGTTTCCTTGAAAGATTGGGCTGCATTTATCTTGGTAGAAATAGCTGACAGAAGTATTTGTTAAGGGAAGCATACTTCAGATAAGTCCACGTAGGGACATGACCCTATGCGGCCCTTTGGCCACACAGAGTCATGTTCCTACAGGGACTTGACTCCAAGTCCATATAAATATATAAAGGACGATGCTGCTCAGGAAATGATATCAATCACTAAGGAAATATCTAAGTATCTACAGCAGCAATCGTCTACTTCAGAATTATATCACAGTCATCATATATATAAGTATAATCTGAAGCATCATTCTGTCATATCAGAATTATTAATAAATGATATCAAAACTCATATATATCTCTCTATCAGAAGATCCTATTTACATTTACAAGAGTAAGCCTCACAACTTTGAAGGTCAACAATACTAATACAATTATTTGGTATTTTGTCAAGTTGTAAGACAAGATTTTGTTGTTTCTGATTTGTATTTCACGCTTGAATACTGGTTTGAAATGATTGCCAATGTTATAGCTATTGTTTTTGGCAACACCTTTGTAGGGCCAACTAAAAGAGTTATGGATTGCATCAATTGAGGTCAAGATTAAGAATTTGACAGTAAAGGAATTGAGAGTGGACTAAGACATAGATGGACACAATAGTCTAAAATGTTTATACAGACGTGGGTTACAAAAAAAACCTATCAAAATGCAGCAAAAAAAACCTTGTAATGATGCACAAAAACTAAATTAATGTATTTAGATAACACAAAAGTTCAATTTGATTATTAGTTTACTATATTTCAAACGTTACATATTTTATCTGACCTTCAAACTCTCAAAATAGAAATTTGAACGTTTCGGAGTTGAGCAATGCACTCTATCACAATAAAATAATAAATAATAAACATAAAGCAGTACCATAGCTGTGCACATATGATGATATCAACCAAATACAATCCATCCATTCCTCTTCCCCTCTTTACAATAACTTAATTTTTGGGCCTTGAACTAGAAGGCCATTTGGTCCCAAAATGATGATTGATTGTTTCCCTCAAAATTGTCTTCATTTTCCTCTGTTGCATTCCACTATGTTACTTCTATGCTCCCCTCTCCATTTCAGGAAGCTGTTTATCAGTAAGTAGGACAGCAGTATGTTATTTGACAGTTCACAGCAAAAGGATCAATGCCATTCAAGTAAGAGGCATCATGAGAGGGATGCTTCACTTCTTTGGTTTAAAAGAAAAAAATGTATAGAATGAAGACAAAGCTATTGAGGCTCTTACGGGTCAACTTATATCTCTTCTTTATGTGAATGCAGAGGATCTGCAAAATTTAAAACAGGGAATTAATGGGAGGAGCCAAATACTAAACTAGTTATTTTTGCCCATGCTATTTTCTGGGGGTAACTCTTTCAAGATTATTCACTAGAGGATCTATTTGGAGACATCCTATTTTTAGATGATCTTTTAGAAAGTCTTCTCATAGAGATATCTGTTCTTTTCAGAAATCTATTTAATGATTTCGAATTTTGTCGATGCATTGAAGGGATTTTTTTTGATATAAGGCTTGCTTATGTGCAAGCAAACTGTTCTTTGCAATGGAACTGTAATTGCTTTTTATTTATTTTTTCACGCAAAGTACTGCAAATACATAGAAATAAGTCTGTTTATTGCACCTAGATTTTTAGGAGTTGGTTTTTATTGTTAAGAAACTTAGCATTTGAGTAGTGAAACATCTGCATTGAGACTATTAAGTAATATATACTAATAATAATGCAGCAGAAAACGTATGTTAAACATATGCCTTAAACATTAGTTAAATTCTGTTTATATGCCTAAACATTATCAGACGGGTGGTAGCATTACTAAGTCTGTTTATTGTTCTACCTATTATGGTTATCGCTAGTCATTCTAAGCGCCATCTCTATTATTATCGGGCAGCTTCAAATCTCTATGCAATCATTAATATCGGATGTAATAATTGCTATGTTTAGTTATGTTTGATCTTAACACACCATTTGGTGTTAGTTAATGGATCGGTATGTGTTGAGACATGTACGTGTAGAGTCATGACTCTATCATGTTATGTTTCAACATATATTTATATTTGTCTTATTTCCATTCTTCAGAGCATATCAATAACAACGTGCATACTGATGTAAAGAAGGTTATTGCAGTTGCAGCAAGTATATTAAAGTTGTCAACATATATATATATATATATATATATATATATATCAGAATACATAATAAATACTTTGATTAGTCTACACCAAACACGATCTACTAATCTTTACATGGTATCAGAGCTAGGTTTGTAGAGAGACTATCGAAGGTACTGCAAATATGTCAAATAATGTGAGAGTAGAGGACAGACTCGAAGGTGCTGTAAATTTCTTTTCGTGGAAAATCTGGATTACCACGATTCTTGAAGAACTAGAACTATAATCATTCATTGAATTTGATAATCCAATTCTTGAAGATGAAACTGAAAAAATCACTCGGAGAAGGCAAAACAATAAAGCCAAGAAAATCATAATAGACTCTGTAAAGGATCACATTCTTCCTTTCATTTCAAATCTGAAGAAAGCCTTTGAAGTATTCACTACAATAAAAAATGCTTTTGAAATAAACAACTCAAGCAGATTGATCACTTTGAAGAATCAATTGATGAATACTAAAATGAATAAGGGAGAATCAATCTCATCTTATTTTGGAAGGATCTTTGAAATTAAGAATCACTTAAATTCCATTGGAAATAAAGTAGAAGATCAAGAACTCTCTATATTAGCACTCAAAGGATTACCACTATCATGGGAAGCATTCATTCAAGTTGTCAGTAGACCTTCAATCCCTTCATTTGATCAACTGAAAACTGATTGTACATCAAAAGAGTCAAGATTAATCTCCAGAGGCATTGTATCAAATCAAGAGGGTGAAAATCAAGCTCTTTTCTCAACTCCCAATCATCAAGGAAAGAAAAGGAAATTTAAAGGGAAGAAACATGACTATAAGAAAAAGTATAATAAGGTCAACAATACTAATCACTCTAAAGTTAAATGTTTTAAATGTGAAAAATTCAGACATATCTTCAGCAAATGTCCTGAAAGAGAAAGAATTTTAGCCTCATTAGCCGAAAGTAAGAAAGATGAAAGTCTAGTTTTCTACTCTGCTTTGTCAAGTGAGATAAATTCTAATGAAAGTGTGTGGATAATAGATAGTGGTGCTTTCTTGACATATAACAGGATTTAGAGACAAATTTGAAACACTTGAAAATTACAAATTTGAAGGAGTTACTATTGGAGACAACTCCACTCATCTAGTTAGAGGCATTGGGACTTGTTCTATTCAATTAAGGACTAGAGTTACACTAAAGTTGAAAGATGTCCTATTTGTACCTGGAATAAAAAGAAACCTAATCTCAATCTTTGGATTAACGGATGAAGGTTTTCAAGTTACTTTCAACGAAGACAAAGTTTTGTATTAGCCTTAAAACACAAGTTTTAAAAATGCTATCACTATCGGGACTAGAGATGGGACCTTATATATAAACTATGTAATATTCAAAACCAAGCTCTTAATCATGAAATAACAAATTCTAATGAAATATGGCATAGGAGACTTGTACATATTGGGTTCAGTTCACTACCTAAGATAGGCAAAATCACTTCTGGAATTCCTAACTTAAATTCTACCCATACAACTATATGTAAAGGTTGTGCTTTAGGAAAGAACATTAAAAAAACCTTTCCCAACTAGTGAACACAAGTCCAAATCAATTTTTGAACTAATTCAGTCTGATCTATGTGGGCCCGTGTAAACTCTCTCCTTAGGAGGTTACTCCTACTACATAATCTTCATAGATGATTACTCTAGGAGGACTTGGATTTTCTTTCTAAAAGTTAAGGAATCAAATGAAGTGTTATCAAAATTCAAAGAATTCAAAGAATTGGTAGAGAATCAAGTTAAGGCTCTAAGATCTGACAATGGGGGAGAATATACTTCTGAAAATTTCAAAGCCTTTTGTATGTTTGTTGGGATTAAGAGGGAGTATACAGTACCTTATAATCCTCAACAGAATGGTGTAGCAGAAAGAAAAAATAGAACTATTGTCAAGGCAGTTAAAGCTATGCTTCATGATCAAAACTTACATTTTTCATTCTGAGCAGAAGCTACTAATATTGCTGTATACATTCAAAATAGATGTCTACACTCTATCCTAGAAAATATAACACTTGAAGAAGTCTTCATAGGGAATAAACCTAACTTAAGTCATCTTAGGATTTTTGGTTGTCCTGTATATATACATATACCTAAAGAAAGAAGAACTAAGTTAGAACCTTTAGAAAAGAAAGAAATTTTTGTTGGGTATAGTGAAAACTCAAAAGGATACAAAGTCTATGTTCTCAGACAAAGATCAGGAGAAGTAAGCAGAGATGTCATATTTGAGGAAAACACTGCTTTAAAACTATCCATAAGCACAAATGATGAGATTTCAACAGACTTGGATGAAAATCCTCAATCTGAAATTCAGAGGGAGAATATATTAGAAGATACGAGTTCAATACTAGATACAGAACATAGAAACATCTCTAATACCAAAAAGAGACCATTATGGGCAAGGAAAATGATTGAAGAAAATAATATTGAACCAGATGAAATCACTAAGGAAGTGAAGAAAACTAGAAAAAATCATGTTATACTGCACTAGTGACTAAGCTCACTAAATTTGAACCTACATCTGTTGAAGAAGCTCTAACTTGTCAAGCATCGAAAGATGCTATGGTTGAAGAATATCAATCAATACTTCAAAATGATGTCTGGGACATTGTACCTAGACCTAAAGCCAAATCTGTTGTTTCTTCTAAATGGTTATATAAAATCAAATATGCAGCAAATGGAAGCATTGAGAAACATAAAGCGAGGTTTGTTGCCTGAGTTTTTTCACAAAAAGTAAGTATTGATTATGAAGAAACTTTTGCCCTTGTTGCTCATTTTACTTCAGTTAGAACTATTCTTGCCTTAGTAGTAGCAAAAGGATGGAAGGTAAATCAAATGGATGTGAAAATTGCATTCTTAAATGGAGTCATAAATGAAGAAGTTTATATTGAACAACCAGAAGGTTTCGTAATAAAAAATGAAAATCTCTATGTATGTAAATTAAAGAAAACATTGTACGGCCTGAAACAAGCCCCTCGAGCTTGGTATGAAAGAATTGACAGTTATCTCATCAAATTAGGATACTCTAAAAATGAAGCTGATCCTAACATCTATTTCAAGATATCTAATGGAGACATGATTATATTGGTTCTTTATGTTGATGATCTCTTAATAATAGGTGAAGATTATTTGATTGCTAAATGCAAACAAGACCTTGCTGTTGAATTTGACATGAAAGACCTAGGTTTACTACATTATTTTTTGGGCCTAGAAGTATGTCAAAAGGAGGATTACATATTCTTAAACCAAGGAAAATATAATTAGGATATTTTGAATAGATTTGGGATGATGGACAACAAGCCACTTGCGATTCCAATGGAAACTAATCTACACAAGCTAAAAGAGGAAGCAACACATTCAGAATCTATTGATCCTACCCTCTTTAGACAGATTATTGGATCTCTCATGTGTTTGGTTAACACCAAACTTGACATCTGCTACGCTACGAATGTTTTAAGTCACTTTATGTGTGAACCTAAGAAAATACATATGATGGCGGCTAAACATGTTTTGAGATATCTACGTGGCACTATTGGTCTTGGACTAAAGTACAGAAATGTTGAAATCAAACTTGAAGGCTACACAGATTCTGATTGGGCTAGTTGTTCCTTAAATCGAAAGAGTACCACCGGATGTTGCTTCAGTATTGGTTCAACAATGGTGTCATGGTTCAATAGAAAGCAACCTACGGTTGCCTTGAGTGCTATTGAAGCAAAATATATGGCAGCCTCCATGGGAGCACGTGAAGCAGTTTGGTTAAGGAAGCTATTATTTGGATTATTTGGGAAGAAATTAGATTCCATTGTGATCCATTGTGACAATCAGAGTTACATCAAACTTTCAGCAAATCCAATGTTCCACAATCGGTCAAAGCACATTGAGACTCCTTACCACTACATCAGAGACATGGTTGACAGGAATGTGATCAAGCTGATTTATGTTAACACAAATGATCAAAATGTTGACATTTTCACTAAAACCTCTTGCAAGAGTGAAAATAGAGTATTTTAGATCTAAACTAGGTATGACAAATATGTAATTATTTTTTGTAAATTTTATTCATGAATATTATATTAAATTTTTGTTTGCAAACTTGTTAAATGAAAGGTGACGATCTTTCATATTGTTTAAGGGTCTCTATTATAAGGTGACGATCTTATCAATAGATGACCAACCTTTAATATCAAAAGTATTGAAGGTTGTTGGTGTCATTGTTATATGCCGGATTCTGTCGGACACATTTATATCCATCATGATTATAGGCTGGAATTTGTCTGGACATCATGAAAATTGTTGGTGTCATTGTTATATGCCGGATTTTGTCGGACACATTGATATCCATCATGATTATAGGCCGGATTCTGTCGGACACATTGATATCCATCGTGATTATAGGCCGGATCTTGTTTGGACATCATGAAAATTGTTGGTGTCATTGTTATATGCCGGATTCTGCTAGACACATTGATACCTATCATGGTTATAGGCCGGATTTAGTCCGGACACCATGAAAATACATCTGATATAATTAAGCCTACTCAATTATATACAAAAGTTTCAATCCCTCATTGTTAAAGAGGGACTGTTAAGAAAGTTAGCATTTGAATAGTGAAACATCTGCATTGAGACTATTAATTAATTTATACTAATAATAATGCAGCAGAAAACGTATGTTAAACATATGCCTTAAACACTAGTTAAATTCTGTTTATATGCCTAAACAGTATCAGACGGGTGGTAGCATTACTAAGTCTGTTTATTGTTTTACCTATTATGGTTATCGCTAGTCATTCTAAGCGCCATCTCTATTATTATCGGGCGGCTTCAAATCTCTATGCAATCATTAATATCGGATGTAATAATTGCTATGTTTAGTTATGTGTGATCTTAACACACCGTTTGGTGTTAGTTAATGGATCGGTATGTGTTGAGACATGTACATGTAGAGTCATGACACTATCATGTTATGTTTCAACATATATTTATATTTGTCTTATTTCCATTCTTCAGATCATATCAATAACAATGTGCATACTGATCTGAAGAAGGTTATTGCAGTTACAGCAAGTATATTAAAGTTGTCAACATATATATATATATATATATATATATATATATATATATATATATATATATATATATATATATATATATATATATATATATATATATATATATATATATATATATATATATCAGAATACAGAATATGTCACATATCAGAATACATAATAAATACTTTGATCAGTCTACACCAAACACGATCTACTAATCTTTACATTTATGCCTAGTTGCTGCTGAAATCGCTGTTCAAGTTTGCTTATGTTTTCTTGTGCAATTTTATAGGCTTGATATTGCAGTACTTATTGATGTGGGCTTTCTGACTTTGTAACAAATCTTTGTATTTGATCAATAGTATCTTTGTGTATAATCAAATTCAACCTTTGTGCTGTACTCATGCTGTCTAATTTTATATAGGAAGAGTGGATGTTTTTTAGCTGTTTAGGTTTTTTTTAAAGATATAAAAATCTCTCCACTTTGGTAGAAGTGCACCTTTTGTTCTTGTCTGAAAACTAAAAATATGAGTTGCTTAACCAATTGTTTAGAGTTTGAGGGTTTTATATTTATCATAAGGGAGCTTCCTCTTCTAATGTGAACTTTTACTTTACACACTGTTCCACTTTGTGTTGTCCTGAAAGGGTCAAATTAAAAACACTAACAAAGAAAATAGTAACTAGATTCGATGGATTGGTTGTTGTGCTTTGGGTGACAAGTTAGATTAAGGGGCTCTGGGTTCAGAAGTTCTATCATATTGCAATTTGTAAACTAAATGATTATGAAAAAACACTTATCATATTCACACGCGAGTTGGTGAAGCAGAGCAAGAGTAGTATTCTAAACTGTGAATAATTACAATTATGGGATTTCAGTTTCTGATCTTGCAGTTTTCGCATTTCTTTGCAGATGGTATACCATGGTTCACAAGGATGGTTCAGTAGCTGAATTTTGGGACTTCTGCAAGCAAAACGGATTTCAAGGTTTATTAAGGATTTGGCCAAGGCCAACACTTGTAGCATGGAAACTTATTGCATCATATGCAGGTTTTGAAGCAGCACTTCAGTTGCTTTTACCTGGTGAAAGAGTAGAGGGTCCTGTCTCTCCTGAAGGAAATGTTCCAATTTACAAGGTTTGTAATCTTCACGAGCTATTCTACTGAATTGACATTTTAAGTGACCTATTTTCCTCATTCCTAATAAAATATTCCATCTGTTGGTTACATATTCCTTCCATGACATATTCCTTACAACAAGAAAGGATTAAACAAGCCATCCCGCCACTACACAGACAAAAGCAAAAATTACTAACAAAAGGGGATGCAGGCCAGACATATCTACCACTGCATGCTTACTCCTTGAACCTCCACTTTGCCAGCATCTCCTCTTTAGTTTCATTTACCATAATCCCTCCAGTGGTTTCCACGTTGGGCTTCTTCCTTCCCAGCACTGGCCAAAGCACATCCCGAGGAATCTCCATGCATCTCGTTCGCGGACCTAATTTGGCGTGCGTTTGCATTTGTGCTTTTGGTCCTCTCCCAGCTGCCATTGGTTGACCTCCCATTGATCCATGTAAACCAATAAATTCATCCAAGCCATCCTGGCTTCTCCCACATGTTGCACTATTGGTGTCGAGGTGCCAAACACCAAGAAGGGTTGGAAGCCTTTTCTTGCTCCTTTAACACGGCGCCACTGTCCCTCTGTTGTGTGAAAACCCACCCCAATCTCTGCCATATTCAGCCACTGCATGATTCCATGATGCCAAACAAGCTCAACACATAGCTCCACCATATGCAAAGCCTCTTCCTTGTTTTGGGCTAACATAAATGCCCACGTGCAAAACAGGAACGAAATGTCCACGTTAGTGTGTGGACAGAAATCTCCAGTGATAAATTCCTCTCCAGACAGTTTATTCAAAATGTGAATAAACTCATCCTCCTCTAGGCTAAAGATCTCCCCCAACCTGCGTGACGTGATCTCAGTTTTGAAACTAGGCAACCGCTTCTTCTTGGGAGTCTCCAAGTAGAAATTCGCTTCCATGACTCACTTTACAACAAAGCAACACACAACCTTTGCCAGGAATTGCGAACTGTGTTTCTTTTAAAGAACCATCTGGGTCTAGAATGTTCCATAGGTACATCATCCCATATCATGAATGCGTTAGTCCTTTTTTCTCTGTCATACTCTGCTGGCTGAGTGTCTCACGTGCCCTGCCTCAGCCTTCTCCATATAATGAGCATCACATATGCTGCTCCATCATTGCTAAATCATCCCCAAAATTTGTAGTATTACATGGGCAAATGAAAAAAATCATCCACCATCTTGGTTTTTTCTTTCATCTTAACTCCCACATTAGCCAATTTGTCAGCAATAGAGTTCCCTTTGCGTAGTGTATGAGAAATAACATAGTCTTCAAAACTTTCCAACAACCTTTTGATGCGTCTAATGTTTATATCTAAAAACCATGTCTCCATTTTGCCCTTCACAATCTTGTTAATATACTTCAGCTGCTGTTATATTGTATATTGATATGAACATATTTTTTTAATATAGTTTATAGTGTTCTTATTTAATTATATTGATATGTAATATATATTAAATGTATGATTAATATTATAATAAAATTTAACTCTTTTGTTTTTGTTTATTAAGCTATATATTAAACTTAAAATATTAATAATTAATTTTATCAAACTGATTGTAATAATAACTGTCGACAGAGAGAGAGAGAGGTATATATATATATAATGCATCCATATGCATCTGCATCCCCCCCTCCTCTCTCCCCCCCCCCGCTTCCAAAAAAAGAAGTCACGCATCCTGCCTGCACCCACTTCGGGATTCACATCTGAATTGGTAACTAAGCTCTTGGGTAAAGGCAAACTATTTGGCCATTCGAACCATTTCTTTTTTCCTTGCATGTCTGCTGTGTCAAGTGCAGAAATAATATATTTTGCAGAGGTTATAGTTGTGTTGTTCTACAGCTGATATGTATGTAGGTTGCAGTCAATGGTAAAGGATTTTGTGAACTTTGCTTTCAAGTCCATCAAAGACTCTGTTGCTTAGAGTTGTACAATTTGCAGAAAAGGTCAGGAACAGTCTGCACAAGCCTGTTTTGGGTATTTTTTAAGGGCTTAAGAGTGGAATGCTATCTATTCATCACATTCTGTATATTCTCAAGTTGTACTTGAATGAACCTTCCAAACATCAGTACATGTCAGTACAAGAAATGTCAACATTGGAAAAACATTCACAAGTTTTATTGCTTGATCTGATTTTTGATGGACAATGTTCTGTACAACTCTCTTCACTCTGGGCAGCCCACCAATATCAATAAAACCTCTTTTGGTTCTACTTGTAATAACAACCATGGGGGAAGACTCTTTTCCCACAAGCAAAACTAAAATTGACTGGGTGTATTGTGCTACATCAAGGTTGCACTGTTTAGGTGTATACTGCCATCAGTATATCCTATACCATGATATTATGAAAATAGTATCACCTTCCAAGAACACAGAATTTTTCATAGCAGCCCGTCATCAACCACTGGGTGAATAACTTTAGTGCACCATAGATTATGCTTTATCCTCCAACCAGTCTTCAGGCATCTTGTTTGGCATGTAAGACAGTTAAACAATCTGAGCAAGTATGATAGATGTTGCTTCCTTCAATTCGTATCAACTTCTGTATTCATTTGATGTGAATCCCAGATGCCTCTGCTTTTCTGCGTGACCTCCTTTTACCATTTTTTATTTTATCTCTTGGATAAAAGCTTTTAGTATGTCCTGTTCATGATTGTACAAAGCATTAACTTTACTCAATATCTGTATCGTGCCATAGATGTACTTTCAATCTGGTTCATCCTCTGGTGCTTTTACTAGATTGCTTAGAGTTAGCCTGTGCTTTATGGGTTCTACAAGCATGCATTGTGATATTTTTCTCTGAATAGCATGGATTTGTTTTGATAACTCATTCTCCTTTGCTTATAGTTCTGTGTCAGATTGGACATTTATGCTACGTTCTGTCTATATTAACCTACTATGTGACTTGTTCTTTGGGCTTTTGGATCATCATACAGGGCTTTGCCCTTGAAATCTAGCATTGTTTTGGTTTCATCTATTTTCAGCCAATTATAACCAGGTATCTTCACCTATGTAGTTACATTTCTGTACTGAGTATTGAAATAGACTAAATGAAAAGAAAAACCAGACAGAATTAGGGCAGAAATCAAGGAGGGTGGTGACAAAAAGAATCCGAACTATACATTATCAAGGTTTCAGAAGACTTTGCTAATTATGCCATTTTGAGGAGCATAACATGCCTCATCCTTTGATTAAATCAGTTGCCCCAAAAGATTTGGAGCTGTAATGCTGTTACATCAAAGCTTTACCTGATGGGGATTATGCACGTTGAGAGTGGCACTGGGGCTGTCATGGTTGCAAAAGCTAAACCTCTCTCTCTCTCTCTCTCCCGCACCCGTAGATTTACTTATATTTGAATTTCTAATGGTCATTCTTCTTCTATGTTTCAATATTCTCTCTCTGTTCAATATGGAAACTTTCTTTTTTTCACTTCGGAATGTCTCTATTTCTCTTTGTTCATTATAGAAACATTCTTGTGTATACTTGTATATATAGATCATTTATGATCTATGTTTGATAACACATTCATTATTTTACCATAATAGTTAAGAGCAAATATAGAAGTTAATTGGGTGAGTAAGATTTATGAGATGGTGTTGAGTCATTATAAGTGGGTAAGTATTGAGTCATGGTCAGGTATCACTTGATATAATTTATGAGTGTATAGTAATGCATGACAACTGGCTAAATTTGTTTTAAAGGTTGAATGCCATGCAAGCATGGAATTGAAAGGTCATTAAAAGATGCAGTAAACATAAGCTTTTTTATAACATGGAAGTTTGGAAATGTAGGGCTAAATTCTCGCTTATGTCTCATGTTTTAATGTAACAAAATTATCCAATTGTTCTTGGACACAGATATGTATATGGGCTTGTTTGACTTTATTTTCTTTGTTAACATTTATTTGTGTAGTATCAAGGAATGCTATACATCATTAATTGTTGGCTTTGCTTCAATTAAGGCGCTGGGTAAAAAATTCATTTTTGAAATATGTTATCTTACTTGTTTTGCTATTTATTGCAGGCAAATGGAGTGCTTGCTTATGTTGTCACATTGGTAACTTATATGGCTATTTGGTGGTAAGAGGCTCTTACAATATTGTGGTTAATATTGCTTCTTGTTCTATTTGTGATTGTGAATTGGTGAAAGTTGTGTCATAGAGAGTCTAATGTAATGTCCTCTCTTTGGGTTTGTAAAATCACAAATTCCACTCAAATAAAAAACGTAAGAGTTATAACTTTACCGTTTAAAATTGCCTTGCAAGATAAACCTTGGTTGAAGTCTCAGAACCATATTAAACGATATTGGATACACACACACACACACATTGACACATATATTCGCCAAAAAAAAGTTATTGGATATGTATTTATGTTACTAAAAATGCTATACATATGGTACTTAATTTCTAGTTATGAATAGATTTGAGACTATGAAGAAGTAAATTAACAAAATTGCAAATGCCAAATACTAAATAGTAAATATTTGGACATTGAAAAATGAACATTAAAGTTTTGAATACTGAATTACCTATTAGAAATTAGAATACTTAATACAAAATAAAATTTTAAATTGTTGAATCGAGAAAAGGGAGACTTCTATTATATAAAAAATATCACATAGATGATTACAATGAGTAGTATGATATCAAATCAATTACAAAATCTCAAAATATAGTGCAGGGAGGCCTCTAATCATCCTTTCAGAGGTTGGGCCTCAAGGTGATTGGCAGTTGTCAGTCAACACAACTGGGGACTTGGGAACAATGTCCCCATGTTCCAGGGAAGTTCCCACGTCCCGAGAAAGTCCTTGGTCTAGGTATGCTAGGGTTTAGAGTTGGGACACATCCTTGTGTAGCATTGGATTTAATTAAATCTAAAGCTAACAAAATCTACAAGGGTGCACACTATATTAGATTTTGTTTTGGGTTTTGCATAATTATAAATATCCAATCGGCTATGTTTTTGTCTTGGATGCAAGTGCTAGATTGTAAATGGTCGAGCTTTGCTGTGATATTTTTAGATATAGAGGAGTGTGATCAATTCAAGCACAAGCTAGTACAACTTCTCACTGGTTATTTTAGAGAGCAAAATTTGGCTGCAATATAGATTTGAAGGAATATCATAATAAATATCAAAGTAACGAGAATTGAAATCTGATCGGAATCGGCAAGGCCGAATCGAATCGTGAATCAGCCATGAATCGGCAAATTTGAAAAAACTCTTTAAATTTAGAGATTTTAACAATTGAAAACTTATTTCATGCACCCTTTATTGAATATAACTTAAACACACTATAACATCATCAAATAGAAGTTACTTAACATACATAAACATGGAACATAAAATCCATCACATATGTAACTATGTTATGTAAAATGTAAATTTTAGGCCAGCTAAAGTAAATAGAAATCAAATGATCATAATGATTCAAATCGTAGAATGTATGTAGGAAGACATCAAATCATAAATGTATGTAAGAATCTAAGATGAAGATCCATGAAAGTTTGAAACATATGTCTATCAGTGATTCAGTATCAATATCTGTAAACAAAATAAATAAATAAATCGGATTTTTAGGGCAGATTCAGGCGAAGGAATCAGATCATCCCAAAAGATCCTACCAAAGAAGATAAAATATTCAAGTTTAAACCAGACTTCGTTTATTAAACATTACCCTTCCCATATTTATGAAACCAATATACTGTGCTGCACAAAAAACTTAACAAACTGTAACTTCCAGGTTTGCTGAAGACGAAATATGGCATTTATTAACAATCAAATTTTCATCAATATAGTAGTAGTATTTAAAACACCCAGTAATCTTGCCAAGGCAATGTGTTTGTTGTGGGTTACATTAAAGAAAGCCTTTAGATTGTCCCTATATATACCTGTGATGATTATTTATATCTTAAATTGTCATCTCCATCAGTGTTTGATCATTGATGTTACATATGCTCAGTGGCTGAAAGACCTCATTCAATCAGTCCTGTTATTTTATGAAGACCTTGGATGTTTGGATGGTTGAAGTGTCTTATTCTTGGGCATCATCAGTTATCATAATGGCATGTGCATGTGTGGCTGTCTTATGCCAAGAGTCTTATGTCTGCCTTACTTTTGGTCATCAGAAAGGCAACAATATTGTAACAGCTGTGTATGTGGCTAATACAATGAAGTGTCACTGCTATGTAATAGACGAGACTTCCTGTAGCGACGTTTTGATATCTCAGTGGGATGTATTTTCTTTGGTGAGGAATTTGAACTGCTGGTGGCTAGCTTTGATACTGTAGCAGAGTGTTGTTGATGTTATGGTGATACTGATAACTATTAGCAGAGGGTCATTTTGTGTATCATTATTGTGTGTATCTGATCATGTGGTTTGTCACAACTGTAGTACAGAGGTTTTCGATTGTAAATACCCTTGTTACTCTCTTCTTCTGACAAAAAAAACAAATCACTGACAGGCAGATAATAAACTTGTAAGTTACTAACTTATAGGTGATTTTTAGGGCAGATTCAGGCGATTTTTGGCATGAATTGCTTGAATTGGTGATTCATGCAAAAAAAATCGCCGATTCCGATTCAAGAGGCAAAAAAAATTGGCTTGGTCGAATTGACTCGCCGAATTGGCAATTCTGGCGATTTTCGGGCGATTTTCGGAACTATGATAAATATTAACTATTGGCTAAATTAGAGACCAATAATTTTACACAACAAGAAACGATTAAACAAGCCAAAACCACAAGTTTTCATGAAGGAAATAGGTAAAATTTATACAGAGCCACTCTTTGGAAAGATTGAATTTAGTATTTACCAATTTCAAGCTCAAATAAACATGATCTTTTGTTAGGTTTGTTCATAGAATTACAAATATTAAATCATAGTCGTGCACTCACTTTTGTTAACAATGTCTTTTTTTCGTGTAACTGACACTGCTTGCAACAACATTCATCAACTTCCAATTAAATATGATAATTTGATTGACAATTTTTGCAGCACAGGGTTGACATCAATTCTTATTGCAAATTTTAGGTACAAGAAACTCATTAATAAGCTGTTTAGAGGAAGCTTTTAGGGATAAAATAATAATTGAATATTGTCAGTAAAGCTCTACTTTTAAAAAACCTTTTCCTATCTGCATAAAAGGTGAAATAAAAGTTAAAACTACTTTAAAATTAACTAATTAAAAAAAATAATTAAAATAAAAACCTAATAATAGGCTCAGATCCATTTTGTTTGGAAATGTTGAGACTTGTCACTTAAAATATTTTGAAAATCTAGTCTATAGAGTTTTTAGAGTTAAAATTTTAAATAACAAAGCTCTCACTTTAAAGCAACATTATGTATTTGCAGAAAAGAAGAAATAAAACTATTTAAAAAAAACTGATTCTAAAATTTATAATTAAAATAAAAACTTAATAACAGGCTCAAATCCACTTCCTCTAAAAATTTGGGAAATCTTGAATGGAATTTGGGAGTGAAAGTAAGCATAGTGATTAGTTTAAGTAGCAGGGGTGCATGTGAGAAACAACTTAGCTAATTTTGGGTGAGTCATGTGAAAATGATAGGGAATGGAAGCCACATGGTTCTTCTTTTTCTCCGAAAGGTAGTCTTTTGTGAAGAAAAAAGGTAGTGGTTTTTGGGTTGCTGGTGACTAGTAGGCTTTTTCTGTCCATCGTCTTAGTCTCATGATTCACATGTATGGCCGTCTGCCTCCAAGAAGTGGCTAAAATCATGGGCAAAGGTGCTAAAAATGAGTTTAGATTTTACCCTAGTTCTCTTTGTTCTCTTGAAGTATATAACACTAAAGACTGCTGGTCTTTCTCAGAAAAATTCTTCCAAATAAGTAAGGACTTAGGCTGTAAAGAAGTGTTGCCACCTAAGTAAAACCTCAATATGTCATGTATGTCTGGTGAAGTGCTTCCATTGGGGTTTAAATGTTAAATGTTATCTTAATATTCTTTAGCAGAATATATTGAGAAAAATCTATTATGAGTTAAAAAAATTGTAAATGTATTACCTATGGGAAGAATATATTGTAATTGACTGACCAGTGACCTAATTCTCAGGTAACCTTGGACAGGTTACCAATCTGTGAAAATAAATTTCATTACGGGGTTGCGATTGATATTTTCAATTTGGTGTCATGCACTGAGTATATCATGACGTCTATATTTCTTCATTGTCTGATTTTTGCTCATTTTCTTTATTTTGCAGGTTTGGATTATGCATGACCACTTCTAGATAATCTTTCTTATTATCTGATTTGAATTTTTTCTGTCCACTGTAGGCTGGGATTGTTCAATCCTGCTATTGTCTATGATCACTTGGGGGAGATATTTTCGTCGCTTATCATAGGCAGTTTTATATTTTGTATCCTTCTTTATATTAAAGTAAGAAAGCTGTCTTTTAATTACAATAGTTCTAGAGAGATTTTCCTGTAACATCTTTTGTGCCCTTTACCTATATATTGCATGTGAATGTCATGCCCACCATTTTTACAGATTTCTTATGCTTTCCATTTTCTAGGGACACGTTGCACCATCTTCAACTGATTCAGGCTCTTCAGGGAATGTTATTATTGATTTCTACTGGGTGAGTCACTTGGTGTGATCTCTCATTATTTAGCTATATTTACATCTTTTTTCCCCTTTATATTTAAATGTTTAAAATTTCTGTAATAATACATATCAGTGTATTAATGATTTTGTAGTTATTAAAAGTTTTATTTTCTCTAAAATTTCACTTTATGAGTCACTTGGTGTGATCTCTCATTATTTAGCTATATTTACATCTTTTTTTCCCCTTCATATTTAAATGTTTAAAATTTCTGTAATCAATACATATCAGTGCTAAAATGATTTTGTAGTTATTAGAAGTTTTATTTTCTCTAAAATTTTCACTTTATGAGTTTTTACCTTATTATATATATATATATTTTTTTTCATTTATACTATGCACATGCAAAGAAATGAAAGAAACATACGAAATTAAAACATTTGATAGCTTGTAATTTCACCAATACATATTCAAATAATAAGATTATAAATTATATCAATGATATCATATACATCTATGTTCACGATTCCACTGCAAATCAACATATATATATATATATATATATATATATATATATATATATATATATGCAAATGTATGAAAGAAACATACAAAATTAAAACATTTGATAGCTTGTAACTTCACCAATACATATTCATATATTCAATAAGATTGTAAACTATATCAATAATATCATCTACGTCTATGTTTATGATTCTAGTGCAAATCAGCAAATCATCACAACTACAAAGTCAAAATAGAGTTTATCATTCAATGTTTATCAATCTGAATCCGAATCATATGGATCTGCAAAAAAATCCTCATCATCTCAAAGTTCTCCAACTGCTGCAAGTTCAAGATCATTTGAACTGAAAACAGTTCCACTTGCGCTAGATACACCATCTGTCATGATGTTATCAACATCATCGTCCATGATTGTAGTAAGATCTTGAATTGTTGTATCCAAGTTTGCACACTCGGGTTCTACATCCCAAAGTTTGGCTACCCCTTTCTTGTAGTAATCCCCCGTATGTGACAAGAAACACAAATCGGTATGAATGTAGACCAAGTCTTCAGCTTTTTTAGAGCCCAACTGTTTAGGCTTCACTGAGTGGACAAGGGAGTATGTACTCCAATTCCATTCAGCAGCAGAACTTGCAACCTAGACAATGTTCACAATCACAAAATTAATTATTAAAGTAAAACATAAAACATAAAAATGAAAAGCAATTTAAAGAATTGTAGAATACATGTGATAAACAATAAATAAATAAAACTTACTTGTGAGAGGATTTTGATTGCGAGAGGTTGTAGTTGCTTGAGTGGTTGACCATAGAGGTACCATCATGTCATGTCTCCCACGTCACATTGGTCTTTTATTGTAAGAGGAATAAATCTTGCTCTTGAAGACATAACCCAAATTCAGTCCTCACTTTGTGTCATCATCTAGGAAGAGTCTTGCAAAAGCTTTGTAGCACCCACTAGCAACTTCTTCATTCGCATATGGTGCTACTCTATCAGGCATACCAAGTACTTCCTCGCTATAGTACATTGGAGATGAGGCATATGCAAGGAGGTGCAATGGGGTAGTCATATTTTCCCGACGATGATGAATGATTAATTCAAGTTGACTGCATAAGGGTTCACACTTTGTGGGGTCATCCTCATGGGTTTGTATAGAAAGTTTTACCTTCTCTACCATTGTATCCATACCATCATTGACATCCCCCAAACAAAGCTGATGCGAATTAGCAATGTAGAGTATAGTCATGATAGGGTCTGTGAAGTCTAATACAAATTGCACACGAGCCCACCAACTGTCATCCAAGATCAATGCCTTGACCTTTTGTACACTCTCCGAATTCAAAGCCCTCCGTATGTCCCACTGGCTAGCAATAACCATTTGGTTTAATGCCCCTTGCACCTTGACAAAGTTGTCTCATATCAATAGTATGAGATGCAAATTGGGTTTCAGCCACCTAAGTAAGTTTATCATGACAATATGCCAGTAAATATTAAGAAGAGTTATATACAATTTGATAATTGAACATGGCATAAAATATATTTAAATTAAATAAATAAATGAAATTTACTTATTACAATTTACCTCCAGCAACTTTAAATTGGAGAATGATTTGAATATGGACTGTGACATGTGGTGATTTGTCACAAACATTTGAATCTATTTGGGTACTAATTTGTTGCATGACCAAGTTTAGGGAGGGTACAGTGCATGGTGTCCAAAACATATGGTCATACTGACCTTGAACAAAAGGATCCACATCCTTGCCATTTTTTGCATTATTTGTAATCATTTGTACTACATTCTCACAACCCACCATCTCTATGGCGTCAATGAGAAGTTTGGAATTGAATTGTGAATCTTTTACTTATCCTTCATAATCAATTGACACTACAATCACATTAATCAATGATCGGTTTTTCGTATCTTTCCATTCATCTGAAACAATAGGATCACCCAAAGTTTTCTATGCAAATCTTGTTTTTTGAATAAATCTCTCTAGACAAGCCTTCTCTTTTTGTAATAAAGTAGTACGCACCTTTTCATAGCCGAGACTTGTGTAATCAGCCGGTGCTTTATTTATGATTGCAACCATTTCCTTCCAATATGGTGATCTCACCAAATTGAAAGGAAGACCGTTAGCATAGAGGCAACGACAATGGCTTGATGAACAAGCTCTTTTACCTCCATTTTAAATGCGGTGTCCAATGAACCTCTTTTGTGGGCAATAGTATTTACTTCTTCAATATTGGTATGGGTACTTGCAAGAATGGGTGTTCGGAGGATACAATTGGTTCCATGGGTAACTGTATTGTGTTTTTTTGAGGATGAAGGTTGATAAAAACTTTGTTTTAATCCTTTTATCAATTTATCAACAACTTCTTGTTCTTTTACAAATGAAGCTATTTGTGCATTAGACAACTCCCTCCCATTTGTGCCTTTGCATGTTGAAAATCCTTTACCAACAAGGCCCATAAAATGAAGTTTGACATGAAAATATGAGCTATTGAATAGCTTGCCTTTGTTACTTTGATAGTAATTATGCTTCCAAATATATGAGCCACCTGTTGAAACCTGTGACATTCTTGTTCTATGTCTCCACAAAGGAGATCCTACATCAATTTTAAAACTATCGGCTCCTTGCCCTCACAGTGATCTTTGACCACTGATGATAGTAATTCTCAGTACAATATTATTTCTTGATATGCCTATAATAAGAAAGCAAATAATTTTTTCTCAAGAAAAAAACTATGAACATCAAACATACAAGTGCAAATAAATGATACAAAACTATTAATTTTTTCTTTAGAAAAAAATTGTGAACATCAAACATACAAGTGCAAATAAATGATACAAAACTATTAAAATAGATAGATAAACATGTTTCGTTTTATTTCTTTTTTCAAAAAAGAAGAAGAAAATAACTTGAAAAATTTCTTCACAAACTTAAAACAATCATCCAAGTCTCAAAAAATTCATTCAAGAACTCAATAATGGGATCAAATGCTTCCCTTAGATGTTTAAAACTTGTTTGTGGAAGCTATCTCCTGCGATACGAGCAATCCTCTTTGAAAATAATCACATTGCCTTAAAAATGCCAAAATCGAGAGTAAATGAGAAAATAGTCTAGCTGCAAACAAAATGTGATGAAGAGGGGTTGAATGACCTTTTTTATAGCCATTTTAGGGTTTAAAAGCAATTTTTTTAGAAAGTAAAGTCCACCAACATAATTGGGGGGGGGTTTGAATCAGTTATGCACTTTAAACAACTTAAATTAACTTTATCAAATCTGAAACATATAATCAATAGATGCAACAACCACAAGATGATAACCATGCACAATGACACAAGATATGTTAACTAGGGAAACCCTTGATCATAGTGAAAACCTGGTGGGAATTATGCCCACAAGATGATGTACTAATATAAAAATTCCTTGTGAAAGGATAAGACTTTGTTAGGAGCCAATTACGTACAATCAGTATATGTAGTCTCTCTTAGGAGGTTTTGAATCCCTACTAGAAGATTCCAACCCTGTTAGGAGCTGATAGGAAGTCAATTGAACACACTGTCCAAATTACTTTAGAACTATCTTCACTAAACAATTCTTAGGATAACATATCCAAGGGTGAATTGGATGATACAACAACATATCTTGCCAATACAGTTCCTATAAAGTTCTCAATACATCATTAATGTCATCCTTTTCTTCGATCTCATCAAATTCACATACAAAGATCACATTCTTTGACAAGTACATAATGAGACAATTACAACCAAGGAAAATATCTTTCCTTTATACCAACTCCTAAAACAAATAATTGAGTTGGCTTTGAGATTTCCCTAATGTACAATGAATAGTATAGGACCATTGTAAAATATCATAATTAAGTTCCACACGCTATAATACATAATACATCAATTCATAACAACAATTGGCCTGATAGTGAACATATGACACGTTACACCTCAGCAACCATCGCAAAATGATCAACCAATTTTGCTACCTTGAACACATCTCCACGAACATGTCTCAAACCAAAATCCAAGCCTGCTGAACAAGCTTCAACCTCACCGAATAGATACAATTCAAATATCAACATACTGTTTCCTGCACTCTGGTCTGCAACTAGTCTTCTGTAAAAATGTCGTAATTGACTCAAATCTTCATCTATCTTTCCATGCACTTAGACACATCGTAAAGACATCCAACAACACTCTAACTTTGTGATACACAATTCTGCAACTTTCGACTGTGCTGGCCAAAACTCTCTGTGCAACTTTGATTGTTCCATCCAGAAAGCCAATATATGTTGACATTAATGACAAACCAAGTTATGAATGCAACACATAAGCACTCAATCATCTCTCCAAACATGTTAATAGACTTTCCCGAAGGAATAGTCTCAGGCTCTCAGCATTCATGCTAACAATCTCCCCCTTTGGCATTGATGACAACATATGATGAAAAATGTCAATAAGTGTCAAATATATCAAACTCCTTATCTGTCATCAATAAGTGTTTACTGACATCAACAAAAACTGAATACACATCAAATTCAAAAATTCTCCCACATACAAAAACATACATTACTTTCCCCCATAAGTATATAAGATTCTTCATGTGTTATTCTCCCCCATTCATGTATAAGGTTTTTCATGTATTAATCTCCCTTGTCCCCCATTGACACCAATGGCAAAGGTGCCATTATGCCAATTGTCGAAGTTCAGTCATTTCCAAAACAATCTTAAAAAACTCGCCAAGTGCCAAAAGACACTATTGAACAATACATAAAGAGTTCTCAATAACTCTACCCAAAAAGTGACTACTCCCCCAAAGGAAGCATCACTAAGCATACAATTTAGATGTAAAAATGAGCTCTGAATATATTGGACCGAGGCAATTCTGCATCAACTATTTTGAAGAAGGTTGGGGCATAACCCCAGGTATGCTTGTTAAGTAATCAAAAGTGTCCTTAGCTAAAGGATTAGTAAATATGTGTGCTATCTTTTCCTTTAAGCTAACATACTCCAATTTGATTTCCTTCTTTGCTACCTTCTCTCTCAAAAAGTGATTCTTTATTGCAATGTGTTTAGTCTTTGAATGTAACATTGGATTCTTTGACATACTAATTGTACCATTGTTATCACAATGAATGATAATAGGTTTTGGAAACTCAATACCTATGTCTTGCAACATCTTCTTCATCCAAATAATCTAATTACAGTTGTTTGCTGCTGCGACATACTCTGCTTTTGCTGTAGATTGTGATATGCAATTTTATTTCTTACTTAGCCATGAAACCAATCTTCCTCCCAAGAAGAATGCTCCAAAACTTGTAGTTTTCCTATCATCTACATTTCTTTCCCAATTTGCATCAATGTATGCACATAAGGTAAAGTCATATGATCTGTCATACCATAATCCATAATCTGATGTTTTCTTTAGGTATCTGAATGTCCTATTCACTGCTACTAAGTGTGCCTCTTTAGGATCTGCTTGGAATCTTGCCACAATTCCAACATCATTAGCTATGTCTGGTTTTGTGTGTGTCAAGTATTGCAATCCTCCCATCATAAATTTATATCTTGTTTGTATTGCACTAGGAGGCTCATCTTTACTTGATAAATTACATCATGTAACCATAGGTGTTCCAATTGTTTTACAGTTCTCTAATCCAAATATTGTCAACAAGTCCTTAATATATTTAGTTTGTGATTTGAAAATGCCATCATTATTCTGAGTTATTTGCAATCCCAAAAAATATTTCATCTCACCAATCATACTCATCTCAAGTAGATTCTTTTCTTTTGAAAATTTCTCACTAGCTTCATCTTTTCCCCTAGAGATAATGTCATCAACAAATACTACAATAATCAACAATCCTTTTGCATTTGTTCTTAACTACATGTTACTATTTGCATTACCTTTCTTAAATCCCAAATTTTGCAAATGCTTATCCTATCTTGCATACCAAGCTCTAGGTGCTTGCATTAATCCATACAATGCTTTCCCCAATCTACAAACCATGTCTTCATCTTCAGTTAGTAGAAAACCTTCAGGTTGTTCAATGTAAACCTCTTCCTCAAGTTCTCCATTAAGAAAAACTGACTTGACATCCATTTGAAATACCTTGAAATTCTTGTAGATGCATAAGCTAAAAACATTCTTATTGCTTCAAGTCTAGCAATAGGGGCAAAAATTTTCTGAAAATTATTTCCTTCTTGTTGTGAATAACCTTTGCATACTAACCTTGTTTTGTTTCTTACCATTTCTCCTTGTTTATTCATCTTATTTCTAAATACCCACTTTGTGCCAATAATGTTCTTCTCTTTAGGTCTAGGGATTAATTCCCATGTCTTGTTCTTTTCAATTTGCTCAAGTTCTTTCATGGTTATTCAAAATTCATCCTTACAAGCTTGATTTGCAATCTTAAGTTCAAGTTGTGATATCAAATATAATTCTTCAATTATCTTGTTTTTTGTTGTCTGTAACAAACGGATTTTCATATCGAAAACAAAGACAGTTTAAATAAGAATTTCCTATGACATTAACTGATTTAACAATTAACTGAAATAACCATAATTATATCAACATTCATTCGGGAATAATCTAATTCAACGATCAACTAAACATAATTGTATTTATGATCAATTGGAAAACTAATTTAACGATCAATTGAAAATAACTGTATCTATGATCAACTGACATAACTAATTTAAGATCAACTGAAAATAACTATATTTATGATCAACTAAAATAACTAAATTAGCGATCAACTGAAATAACTGAACTATCCTTTCTACATACAAGTAAAGTAAATACGTATCAAGAAATGAAGGAAAGAAACATACAAGTATCATCTGGAGGATCTTTAGCTGGTTGTGCAAGCCTCAGCTTTGGTGAGAGGAGAAGCATTGTCATAGGCTTAATCTCCCAACCTTGGACCATACTTATCCCCCACAATCTATTAAATTAGAAAGGCCCTCCCTACCTCGGGATCGGGCTTGGGATGTTCTTAGTCTAGCCACCTAAGCATCCTGGTGTTTAGAATGTCCGCACAGTTACGAAAGGGACATGCTTGCATAACTGACGCCTTTGACATCAAGTGATCATTAGATGGCAAACATGCCTATAAACTACCTTGGTCAAGGATTTCCTATGGGTTTAACGATTCAATCACCACTGATCGACTTGATAACATGTTTCATTACAGGGATGAGCATGAGCTATTAAGTATATTTCATTTAAGTTATTCATTTCTGATTTCTCTTATGTTTTCTTGCAGATCTATTCCACCTCTTCACCATTCATGGCTACACAGCCCGTGATTCCTATGTGTTTTGAAAGATTATGAGCATTTTGCCCTTTGCACCTCTTCACCATTTCATGGCTACACTGCTGGTGAATCCCAGGTGTTTTGAAAGATTATGAGCATTTTGCCCTTGATATCTTTTATCAAGAATTGTGACAAAATAGAACTTGTTCTTGAGATCAATACCATTCATCTAGGTTCTTATTACACTTAGAAACTCTTCTTTAAGAGATACTATTCAACTTCTTTTATGATGATTCAAGAAACTATGAAAGTAAGAAGAAAATTCATTATAAATCACAGGGATTATTCAGCAAGTTAAATAACGTGATCATAGGCATAAAGAAAAAGAGGTTCCTGTGCCTAGCCGACTGCTATAGAAATTGTATTTAAAAACATTGGAATGGTAACTCATGACCTAATAAGAATTCGGTTTTGTTTTGAAGAACTTGCAATCTGATCGGTTCCCTCCAGTTGCTTGAGATGTCACCTTCAGTGCATATAATCTCTGATTCTTAGCCGGAATACTTGCACGACAAAGAGTAGAAATCGAACTGCTTGAACAAAGCTTAATATTCAGTATTGCAGGTGTAACAAATGAATTTTCCTAACCATTTTAAAACACAAAATTAACAAATAATTGATTTCATTTCACATGACAAAGACTTCCATTAACTAAGTATAACTAGAAAGAAATAACTGCTTCCTATTTTGCATAATATATTTGATTGTTGTAATGAAATAAATAATTGAGTACGTTGCTAACATTTAAATCATTCTAACTGATAACATGTTCAGTTGAAAGTAAAGTAACAACTATCTTCTTTATCAACTAATATATTCATTCTAACTGATAACATGTTCAGCTGAAAGTAAAGTGACAACTATTTATTTATTCTGCTATGAATCTAGAGGTAAAAGTGCAAAGAAAAAACATACAGAAACAATGGAGAAATCCTTTTGCAATGTTGTACAAGCCTCGACATTGGTGAGAGGAGAAGTATTGACTTAGGCTTAAACTCCCAACCGTAGACCATACTTATCCCCACACATCCTAACTTAATAGAATGACCCTCCCTACCTCGAGATCGGGCTTGGGATGTTCTTGAGTCCAGCCATCCGCGCTATCTGGTGGTTTGAGTGTCCCATTAGTTATTCCTAAATAACTGAAGCTTCTGGACAAACAAAAAAATCTCATGATCGGCACATTTGCCTATATTTACCTTGGCCAAGGATTACAAATTGGGTTCACAAAGCCGATCTCCACCACTCGACTTGACAATAGGTTCTTTTATCAGGACATGCATGAGCTATTTAATTATTTATTCCAATCTGATTTTTTGATTTTATTTGCAGGTTAAGTTTACAACTCTTCACCATTCATTGGCCTCTCTGTCGGGTGAATTCCTCGGTGTCCTCATGATTCCAACTTGATTTTACACCTCTTCACCCATACTATGGCTTCAATGCTAGGTGAATTCCTTGGTGTCAATGTATTTTGATTTCAAGCTTGGAATTATATATGTTATGAGTATTGCAATCATATGGATTTGTTCAACATTCATATTTATCTTAGTCTTTAATAGGCTACATAATTGATGTAAGCTCAAGACTGTTTGGAAATTGGTATCATAAACACCTTAGACATTTACAGATTGCATATTAGATTATTTCCACAAATCATTCCTAACCAGCTGAGGAGAATATGTAGATACAGAATGGAAGAGGAGAAATAAAAATTTAGAATGGAAGTATGTATGCATTATAGTTGCATTCAGCTAAGTTCAAATAAGATTCGTTCCATATTATCACTATTTCTAAACAATAAACTTGTCATTGCAATACTACACAATCAGTTCGCAAGGATTACCAAACAAAAGTATAACTCTTGAGTTCGGGTGTAACCTGTTCTCCCGCAATCATAGGTTGGGCTTCCGGCTTCACTTCTGCAGCAGAGGATGTATCGGGTTCATAGTAGATGACTATGATTGTAATTGCAAGGATTCGGTTGCATAAATAAAATGATGTTCGACAGTAAGGAAAGAGTGTTCAAAGCAATGATTTCTCATGGAATAAACGAAAATGTGAGAGACACATATTCTCAAACCCATTCACGACTCCTTTAAAAGTTAAGCCGAGACTCCTTGATTTCCATACGTTTCCAAGAAGTCTGTTCGGGTGCTTCAAGAATTTCAATTTTGAAAAGAAAAGTATAAAAGCAGGAATTTAAATGAGAAAATGAAAAGATCAAATCTTTTATTATTATTATTATTATAAGCTCTTATATACATTCTCGTATGTATATTGATGAGGTGGCATCATTAGATTATTTATTTATAATTTATTGGTGCCACTTCATTTTAATATATATAAGTTTGTATTTACGAGTTTATAATAATGATTAAATAAAGAGATTCAATAATTCTTAAAAGGTATGAATTATATTTAGTTTTGATTATTTTAAGTTATTATATTGTTTTCTTAATAGCTCATGCAGTCCCTTAACGAAACCTAAGGTCAAGTCTTCGTATCCTTTCCAAGGCAGTTTAGGTCATACCTGTCGATCCTGATGACTGGGCCATTTCAACCATCCCCTTCTAATGATCTCGTTTAGCAATGCTTCCCCTCTCCTCAGTCTTCTTCTTGCAACCACTCAAGCAAAACATTCTTGCCAATACATTAATTCAAAAATATAAATATACGTATTGGTCGTCAGTTCCAATCACATGTCATTCCATCATCGAATGACAATTATAAGTTGCGTAATCATTTTTTTCAACATCTATATTAACGAACTCATTTCGCACGATCATGAAGGAATAATTCGTTATCAGTTGGTACAACGTATATAATTTAACTAACTTGCTTCACATGACTAGGAAAAGAAATAATCAATTGATGCAACGTATATAATTAACTAACTTGTTTCACATGATCAGGAAAAGAAAAATAATTTGTTAAACCAACAATCATAATCAAAATTAAAATTAGGGCAAAATTTGGGATGTAACAGCAGGGTATTGGCAGAAGTAATAAATTGGTAAATGAGAAGAAGTTGGGTGTTGTGGAGGCAATGAGGTTTGAAACTGTAGCAGTAGAAAGAAATTGGGAATATGGAATATAGTGCTCGACTCCTCTCACGACTTCCATTTTAAAGAACTAGCCGTGACTTCTTGGCTTCTGTAACATAAAAGATTATTTGTCATTTCAAATTTGCTAAGTGTTAAATCGATTGGAAAAGAAAGGAAAAATAAAAAGGTTGGAAGAAAGAGTTGGAAAAATTATAATTCGGTTTATTTTTATAATATGTATGTACGTACGTACATGTGAATATATCAATGGGGTGACATCATTTTATTAAGTTATTATAATATAATGGTGCCATTTCATTTTAATATTTATATGTACATATATATATTATAATAATATGATGAAAGATCAATTAAAATCCCTTGAGGTACATTTTATATTTTAATTAGATTATTTTATGTTTAGATTATTTTCTTAATAGCTCATGCAGGTCCCACAAATGTATCCTGTGTTTAAGTCGTTGTGTCCTTTCCAAAGAAGTTTAAGGTCATACCTGCTGATCCTAATGACTAAACTAAGCGAGCATCCCATTTTGATGATCTTGTTTAGCAATGCTTCCCCCTTCTTCATCTTCTCCTGCAATCACCCATGACAACACTTTCGCCATAATAACAATTCTATAATAATTTCATATAAGCATCTTAAAAGACTTTAAATTATTAATCATAATTTCAAATCAAGCAACTGCTAATCATCTAATAACAGTTAATGGTTAACGACCATCTTCATTAACAGTTAATAGAATGTATATAAATAACTACCTATTTCACATGATCATGAAAGAATAATCCATTAAATCCAACGGTTATGAACAAGTTTAAAATTAGGTCAAAATTTTGGGATGTAACATTGTCACTCCCTTGTTTGCACTTCTACTGATCTGATTCAGAGGGTGATTCCTTGCAACATACTTTGGTGTTCATTGTTCTATTTTGACTTCTGCTCTTGGTTTTGATCTAGGTTATGTTCTAGGTTCTCTTGGTTCCTCTACCTGCAAACCATTTTCAGTTTCATTAGATAGTTCTTGCTTGACGTTCTAATTGTCAATCCTATAATTTGTATCCACATCTGAATCATAATCAAGTATCATTTTCTGAATACCGAGCTTTTCATCAACTTTCACATTAGTACTTTCAACAATAGTTGCCAATCTCAATTTAAAACATCTATATGCCTTGCCTTATAAAGAATATCCAAGAAACATACCTTCATCACTTCTAGGATCAAACTTGCCAATATTATCTTCTCTTTGATATAACATATGCTTCCAAAGATTCTAAAATATTTCACAATAGGTGTCTGTCCAAACAAAAGGTCATAGAGTGTCATAATGAGACAATTACAACCAAGGAAAACATGTTTCCTTTATACCAAGTTTTAAAACAACTAATTGAGTCAGACTTGAGGCTTCCCCAATGTACAATGAATAGTATAGGACCATCACAAGATATTACAAATAAGTCCACACGCTACAATACATAATACATCAATTCATAACAACAGTCGGCCTGACAGTGAACATATGACACGTTACACTTTAGTGACCATCACAAAATGATCAGCCAATTCTGCCACTTTGAACGCATCACCACAAACATGTCTCCAACCAAAATCCAAGCCTGTTGAACAAGCTTCAACTTGGCCGAATAGATACAATTCAAATATCAGCATATTGTTTCCTACACACTGGCCTGCAACCAGCCTTCTGTAAAACTACTTTAACTGACTCGAATCTTCATATCTATTTCTGTGCACTTAGATACATCATAAAGACATATCCAACAACACTCTACTAACCCCATGGAACACAACAATGCAACTTCTGATTGTGCTGACCAGAAGTTTCTCTGCAACTCTAACCATTCCATCCAGAAAGCCAATATATGTTGACATCAATGACAAACCAAGTCATGAATGCAATACATAAGCACTCAATCATCTTTCCAAACATGTCAACAAATACCCTCAAAGGAATAGTCTTAGCATTCATGCTAACCAAAATTAGGTTGAAAATTCTAATTCTCCATAAGCTCTAAAGGTGTTTTAAGTGGAACAGAAGCATAAAAATGTCTTTTTCTGCCCTCTGGTCTTGCTGAGGCTGGTGGAGGCGTTTGGAGGCTGGTAGTTGCTTCCGTGTGCATCTGGCTGGCTGCTGGCCGGGCTCATCCACACCAGTATCTGCCTCCGCCTCCAAGCTTTACAGGCACAAATTGGTATCCAAGGTTTTTACATTACACAGTATAATTATTTTGCACATGAATCTTATTGTTTTTATTTTGGGTTTTTTTTGTGTACAATGTCAAGCACTCTTGTGCTGGATTCATAAATCACGATCCTTAATATTGCATGCCATTAAAGTTTGGACTTGGCTCAGGTTTCTCCAAAACCCGCAACAAAGCTTTTAAGAATATTAGCACATGGGGCTATTCAAATTGATTGAGGTAGAAGATGATTGTATCATAGTAGTAAAAATCTTTGTTGGGATTGACGGGCAAACCAATGATAGAGATTTTTGGAATTAATTGGAATTTAACACAGAATTTTGAAAGAAATAAGAGTATAGAAAAAATGTTTTTAGCTTCATGTGTAATTGACATTAAATTCAATTTGCAATTGGTTTTTTTTGGGTGCCTTGGAACTCATGCCCAAGTGTCGAGGAAAAAACAATTCAATTGGATCATCGAACCTGTTTAGTGCACTTTGCTTGTAAGTGATCACATTTTTTTGGAGAGTTCTATATTGGACTGTAAGCTGAGAGCAGCAGTCAAACACCTAGCAATCTCCATTCGTTTTGTGCTGGGGCAGCTATAGTGGAGATCAACAACATGTTACATAATCAAATAATCTACCGCAATTGAAGCTGGTAAGTTTTCATAGAAATGCTAAGGATGCTCATAATGCCCTGTAAACATTGTATGCGAAAGTCTGAAATGCACTTCAAGATGCAAACTCAAAAAATGGTTTTGTAGATTGTGCAAGTTGATAATGGAGATGAAGCACGACCCCACAATTATGGAGATTTCCTGTATTGGACTTCACTGTGGTAAATTATGGTTTTAAAGTGGGCTGCCTTTTTCCATGTGTGTTTGATTAGTGGAAACTTAGCAGTCAATATTTTGAGTGATACAGATGTCCACACAACCTCATGGCCATTGTATAGAGAAAAACCAAAATGCATTTGGAAATGAAAATTGAACAAGACAAAAATGGATGAGCAATAACAATTTACCAAAGTTTCTGTAGGGTAAACTAAATTGTTGTGTTACTGTCCTTTTCCAATGTGAGCTTCATTAGTTTACTTACTCTGATTAATTTTACTTAACATAGTTGAGCACTTAAAAAATATATATTTAACATTTTCACTTGATTACAATCATGATACATAATCATACAATATCTAAAGAATCAGTGTACTTTGCTATAGATTCAAAGGTTATGTATTGGAAGCAGTTGCAATCTCATCTATAAGCTTATATGCATTTATGTGAGCATCCACACATCGCATAATGAAATATCAGATGTAGATGACAAACTGATGTAGCAAACGTTGTTTTTGCAGTCATTTGTACATTGGATTTAGTAGTTAAAAATGTTGAATTGACATTTAAGTGTATATAAATCCAAGTTGATTACAAATTATTGTGAACTCACACAACTGTTGTTGGTTGAAGATTGGTGTCAATCTTTCCTTTTAAACTTTCAGCAATTGGCCAATCTAATTTGGTCTCCCCTTGTTAGTTATACTATATTGTCCAGTTAATCCAGTAGAACAGGTTAGTTTGGACTTGTGCTTTAATTCTTTTTCTAGGATCGCTGGTCTGTCTCATCCAGTGTAGGAGGCAAGCTTTGACAAAACCTTGTAGCTTTCTCTTCTGAGTCGTGATTTGATGCCAAAGTTTTATTGGCATTCAGACTAACACCTTTTTCATTATTTTTGTCAGCTTCTGTTACTACCTATACATTTAAGAACAAAATTTTACTTTCTATTATCTTCATTTACAAGGAATGGCTTCAATATGGCGATCATTGATTGCACTATACAATTAATCAAATGTTTATTTCCTTTCAATAACTATGTTTTGTTCATGTAAATATCTAAGAATTCCAATTATTTCAATGTGTTTAAAATTGCTTGTTATCTGCATCGAGACATTGGGAATGAGTCCTGAGACAATATGATCATAATTTTTCAGGCTTACTTGGAGATGTTTCCCCGACTCTGGAACCTGCATCATCCCCCCTACTTGACAATTCCCAGTAAACAGCTGAAATGTCCCATGTATCCCCTTTATTGTTGGGGTTTGTCTCACATCTAATACCTTGTGCAGCTTATTATTGCTGTCCCTTAAACCACTTTTGGTCTCCACACCAAAGTCCCTGTTATTGATATCATGATTTAGTTTATCGTCGTTCTAGAGTTTATACTGCTGCTATCATGATTTATTTGTATATTGATATTGCTGTTATTGGTTATTGACATCTCTCTCTCTCTCCCTCTCTCTCTCCCCCTTGCTCCCTCTCTCTCTCTCTCACACACACACACACACACACACAAATATATATGTGTATGTGTGTGTGTTGCCATCCCGTTGCTGTCCCCTAAACATGGCCCTCGGATTACCATCTCCGGAATTTGTTCCCTACCCTCCTCTGTTCCTGTTCCCGAAACACTGAAACTTGTGTTTGTGACCTTGGAAGTTCATGATTTACATTAGCATTTTGAGAAGTGGGCAAAAGGAAGTATTATGGGTAAGCAGAGAAGCTGCAATGACAATTTAATGAGAGAGAAGTTAATCGAATACACTCTCTTCTCTTAACTAACCATATAGTTAATTGAAGCTTTTAAAGATTTCTTATTGCTGAATAAAAACGGGATACTTTTGTGGTTGGAACAAATTTGCATGTGAAAGGGAAAAAGGAGCTGCAAAAGGCGAAATGATATTTGTGAAATATTTTGAGAGTAACTAAAATATTGCATGCTGATAGTTCAAATGAATTTTCAATTAAAGATATACAACATTTACAGTTGAAATTGTTTGTGTTTGGAAACATTTCATTCTGGCATGCGTTGAGCTGTTATAAGGCAGGTATAAGAACAATTAAGATCTGTAATGATGTACAAAAAATGGATATTTAGTAAAGCCATTTTGAGACCTTTTCTCAACATAGCAAGGTGTAGATTCAGTTTTCCCTCCTATAATGAGCCAGAAGATTTTTCTAATATAATTATATCTGTGAAGGACCTTCATGGTGATGTCCCTTTTGCAGTTTGAAAAATTCCCCAGGAATAGCTTTGAGAGTATAAAAAATGCTGTTCTATGTTTCTTTGCATCTAAATTAGACCTTTCTTTTGAGTGACATTTTATGTGTCCTTTTTTGCTTGGTATATGAGGGGTATGTAATGAATTTCATATCCACTGGAACACAATAGGGGCTTAATCCTTGTGTGTGAGTGTATGTGCTACCCAAGGGGTATTGAACTGGAATCATTTTGTTTACAAATTTACTCAATTGCCATTATATCATGAATTCCTGTGGATATTGTGTGTTGTTTTACAAGATTCAAGCATTGACAATATAATTTATTGTAATTTCTATTTTTTTATTACTAAAACCAACAATGCATATATATAAATTTCTATTCACATAACTTCCTTCTCCTAACTGCAGGGAATGGAGCTGTATCCTCGAATTGGTAAAAGCTTTGACATCAAAGTCTTTACAAATTGCCGGTTTGGAATGATGGCTTGGGCAGTTCTTGTTGTAACATACAGCATAAAACAGGTAAATTAATTGTACAAGCTTTGAGTAAACTTAGGAGGCTGTATTAATTGGACATTTTATTGTAGTGGTTCAACAACATGATGTGGCATGGTCATGTTACTCTACATGTACAATGACTAAACAATATGTTGGATGCAGTATGAAGAGTACGGCAGAATAGCTGATTCTATGTTAGTCAGCAGCATATTGATGTTAGTATACATAACAAAGTTCTTTTGGTGGGAGTCTGGGTACTGGAGTACCATGGATATCGCTCATGACCGAGGTGCACTTCGATATTCCTCTTGTTCAGAAAATGCTAATTGCACATCGTTTTCCATTAACTTTTTAAATAAAGTGTAAGTTTGTTAGATGACTGGCAGAATCCAAAAGCTGAATTATTTGTTTGTTTACATATTTGGATTGAAGATATAATGTTTAGACTTTCTATTCTTTCTTCAGGATATTCTTTATTATCAATTTCCATTTTTGTATTATATAATTATTCATTTTAGTTTTAACTATGCATTATTCTATGCTCTTATGTTGGGATATTGGTAGGTGAAGACTTGCTGTATATTGTTTTTATATTGAATGTTATTATGAAATTCTTAATTGGTATTATTAATTTTGTAGAATTTGACCAAGACATCTCAAGTTAACCTCCTGAAGTAGTCCTTACTTCAAGGATGTCATTCTGCTCCCTAGTGAGACTGATGTTGTTAGATGTGTTTATTGAATAGAATATGCTAGTTTGCATAATATGAAATAACTAGAAGTATGAGTGGCCACAAAAAATTGAACACAGGATATCAAACAATGTGGAAAGCAAAGCTGAAGGGATGATTTTCTATGGTAAGACGTGATAATGTTTTTTATGCTCAGGGACTAATGATTAACATGGAACATTTGAAAAAACACTCTATGAACATGAAACACAAATATGTTTGGTTCTTACCATATTGGTTCAACAAACTAGGTTATTCCTTATAGATGTTTCCCAAATCCATGGTTTGCAAAGTGCATCCTCTGTGGACTTTATGCTTGATATTCAAAAATCAATACTGACTCCTCCGTGATAAGCTACATTTGAATCTTGTAATTGCAATGCCATGGGGTAGTATTTTTTGAATAAAAACAGATAATATGTTCCTTAAATCAATATTTGGACCAATAGAAATAGGGCTAGTTATAGTAGAAGGGAACGGATTTGAGCATGGTAAAGAAGAGACAAGAGATTAACTCCTCCATAATTTCTGTTGGCTTGGAATGAATTCATCTTCTGTATCATTGGTATGTTAACATTAAAAACCTTTATGAAAAACCTATTTTAATAAAATAAGGTAGACTGGTAAATATTCATATTCCAGAGTGGTCATTGAGGAACTAACTTATGTTAGATAAGGAAGCAACTTCAAAAAATTAATTTAATTCTTGTTTGAAAGATGATCATACTAATGTTTGTTTCTGAGTAAGCTCTCTTGCATGTTGGAAAACTATTGCAAGTCCATCAAGGTTAACAGGGATCTGACATATAATTTATATTGAAGGCCTAAGGTTGAGGGTGGCTGATAGTAAATACAAAAAGCTCTTCTGGTTGAAGGGCCTTGGCTTATTTTGTAGTATGTGCATTATAATTCATTATTTTGATAGCACATTGTCACAAGTTCATTGGTGTAAATAATTCTATTCGTTTAAGAGATAAGGATCATCAAAATGTGTTTCTTGACCTGGAGCAGGGAATAAGAATCATTTGAATTAGGATGGTTGATATAAAAATTATAATATTCTGATGTAGTGGATTTTTTTATTGTTAAACAAGTTGGAAGGAGAATAAGAGCATGTGCAAAAGCTAATATTACAGAACTGCTTAGAATGCCTCTAGATTGGAATTAAACAAGATACTGGGGGATTGAGTTTGATGGATTTACCTTCATTATGTGAAAGAGAGCTCCTAAGACATAAGTTTTAGGTTACAGAGTTTCTCTAAACTATATCCTAATAACATAGGGAATTATGATGTCATATGAATATTTGCTGATTGGACACTGAGGGTTATGATTGCTACTTTGTAAAAAGATCTTGAGTATTTTTTTGGGGCTTTTTGGCTTTTTAGCATCAAATAATCGTGGTTTACTGTATAATATTATATTTCTTGAAGGTGGATATGTATATCTATGTGTAATATCCCTTTCTGGATATTTACTAAAAAGCCTTGATATAAAACTTACAAATTTAAAACCGAATAGTAAACCAATATTTGATATAAATTTCAGAACTTTAATCGATTTGTAACCAGCAGATATGCATCCAAGAAAACTCAGAAAACTTTGTTTGATTACTCCAATATTCAGAAGTACATATATAAACCAGCAGTTAACACAAATAGCAGCTAAATACGTTACTGTATTATACAACAGCAATACAGTAACACAACAATCCAAAAATCCAATCTTATAAAGTTATAAACAGCAATAGCAGTCAGATTGGCAAATGTAGATAGAACCTGTAAGAACGCTAGGTTTGCATCCAACCTCCAAATGTTCTTCAAGGGTTTGCATTCTCAAAGAGATAACCAATCATTGTTTCCAGCTCCCAGACTAATATTTGTTTTTAAATATTATAATCTTCATTCCTCCCCGTGTGGAGCCTATTGTACTTTTATCACTTTTCCCAATGTGATGTACGCACTTTTAGGTAATGTGGGATAAAGCACCTTTTTTGGTCCTTTAGTCACATAAGTGAACGTAGTACCTTTTTAAATAAAATGACAAGTTAAATGAACTTTAAAAGTCACTTAGTGAGTAAACCATATAATCATCAGACATCAAAATAACTGACCAAATGAACTCGGATAAGCACGTGCAATAGCTCGTTGGAAAGCTCTTGGTGAGACTCTTCCAAACCAACGTTGAGATACCAAGAATTTTGAGCTTTGTTTACTTACTAAAATTAGTAAGCATCCGGACAACCTGCCAAAATTGCTCAAATGGGTTTGAAACTAGAAATGTCTAAGCCAAATCTCGAATTGAACCCCGTAGAGAACTTTTTCGCCCGCGAAACCTAGGGGAAGTGAGCCGACAACACAAAATTATAATGACCCAAAAAAAGGGGACATTACAAAGCCTCCCTTCTCAAAGATTGCTTGCCCTCAAGCAATCCGCTCATACCTGCAGAAACCAAATGCCAGGATCCCATACTCGCCTCGAGAAAGAGGTTCTACTCCTCAGCCGATGTACCCCGGCTTGCATCTTCCCAAACTCAGAATGGTGAAACAGTACAATAGGGATCAATGTGCCAAATAACTGAATGCCAGGATCCCAAGTCCCACCATAAAGGGACACCAACTGCCATGTGTGCCAATACCCTCAGTCATAATGAATGCCTCACTCCATGATTGACCTTAGGAGTCTCTACTGTCAAGTGAAGATGGGAGCTCAACAATTACCAATATCCACCTGAAGATGATAGCAACCAAACTCTTCACCTAGCTCCCCACTAAAAGACAATACATAGGGATGCTCCACCTGGATCCCTAATGAGAACTCGCACGTTGTCTGAGATACCACTGACCAACTCTTGTACCACTGTACCACTCCTGTAATATCTGTACCGATGACAATGACAGATTTGACCAATTTGACTCCACCATATCACCCTGGTGAAAAAGGAGTAATCCTAATCTTTGGAACTCTGATGTGTCAGAAGGCTGAAATACAGAGATCACAATCCTGTGACTGTGTAACAACACAACATAATCCACCAGATGTAAGATACTATTAACACTTGGATCCCTAATCACCTAATCAACATGATCCTGGGTAAAGGAAAGAGTGGTTGGCGAATCACCAACATCATGAATGCTAACACTGTCTTCAATATACTGTTGAATAAAAAATGTAGACACCTCATGTGGAACGTAGGGTAATGTATGTTCTCCCCACTCATTTGCAAATAACTCATTGACCCTTGAAGGCCCAATAGAATCAACAAAAATACTACTAACATACACAGGAAAATCATTGATAGTTGGAATATTCCAACAAGTAAAATCACCAATCAACAAGTAGGCTGTGGCCATCTCATAAGAGTTGGGTGATAAAACTTTGGGTAAGCTGAAAATTCCCTCAGAGCATGCTAAGGATATATCTGAACTTCCTACTCCACCATAAGTACTCTCGCTTATGTCAAAGTCTTCATAAAAGGAATGTTCACCATTAATTGAAATCTCTGAATTATCTTCACTTGTTGTATCACTAACCATGTGCTCATGTGAAGATGTACAACTGTTGTCATAAAAATCAGAATTTCCAGACTCATCAACTTGCTGATCCATAGAATTTTCCTCATCATAGAAAGTCTTAGACGGGGCACATGTGATTGAATTACATTGTTTGCTTTCACATCTACCCACTTTATGAATTCCTTCAATGATTTGCGTGATTTCTTGTGCCCTTGAACCACGGTTATCTTTTTTATGAATGGCTGCCCCACTTGTTTGATTTTCAGCTTTGTGGATGGAGTAATGTGTTAAGCTCAATTGAAGGCATAGCTCATCTACTTCACTCTCCTTGTCCTTTCCAAATTTTATTGCTAGATCTCTATCCATTAATAGTTGCAAGTTATCATATTTTATCATTTTCAAAGTTTCAAAAATAGTATGTAAAAGAGGACTTGTGACACCACATACATTCCCATGTCTCTCTTCTATCACAATATTCCGCATGAGATCCTCAATCAATTTGGAAGAATCATCCAGCCTCGTCAACACTTGGGCAAGCTTGTCCTCTTTGACCAAAAGCATATCCAATAAGTCAGGGAGTGATAATGGTTTTTGACCATCTCCTTACACAAGCGGGCTGTTCTCCATAGAATCTTCTGATTTTTCATTACGCAGGAAGACAACATTTTCAGATATGTCCTCTAACTCAACATGTGCTAGATCATCTATCCTGCCAACATTGCGGTCCATTTGCTCCTCAAAATTTGGCATAATTTCCAGCCTAGTATCACCATAAAATTTATCCAAGTGAATTTCCATGTCACCAAAGAAGATGCTGGTGTTTTCCATGTCTAAATAAGATGGGGAGTTGCCAACGTTGGTGCTCTGGTCAACTCTTCTACATGGGCCATCAACATGCTCATTAGAAGGACTAGTGTAAACAGCTCCATAAGATACTTCTGTCTCCCAATTACCTATTAGTATACTTGTGCCATAATTAGTATTTTGCATATTATCATGCGAAGGTTGCTCTTCTTTTTTAGTACTACTATCAAGTTGATTGATATCTCTTCCGTATGCACTTTTCTGTAACTGTCCTTTGCAAGGAGATCTCGAGCCAAATCATAGCATTTGTTTTTTATCATATTCGTCTTGTTTTGCAACTCTAGTTGAAAGTCCACATAATCAATGAAAGAAAATTCTTTTCGAAGCTTTGACGAAAATTTGTTATAATCATCGTACAGTCTCCTTACTTTAGTTTTACATTCATAGGGATCTTTGATTTGCCCATCACGAGTGTACCTTGAATTCTTATTTTTTGGAGGTCTGTTGTAGCCACGTTTTGTGTCTTCAACAACTTCCCCTCTTTCTATACTTGTATTGAAAAACTGATAAAGATCTGCTTTGTGTTGCTGCTTGTATGAAGTCCTTCCATAGTTAGTAGCATTTTGCACATTTCTTCATGAGGACGTAGATGGTTTTGGATTCATTCTTTGAAAAGGCCTTTCAAAACCATCCTTGAAATTTAAACGCTCCCAATGAAACCCTGCTTTCTCAGCTATTTCTATCATTAGGCTCAATTTTGCATTGTTAGTTGGAGGTCCACTTGAAAGATTCTCTATAATCTGTTGGTTCACACTAACTCTCTGAGTTACACCATTGCATATGCGTTCTGCCAGCACAATGTTTATGCACTGCTATGTATTAAATAGCTACTGAACTATCATTTGCGGATAACTTGCATTGATATAAGACCCTGAGAAATATAGATGGCACTATCCCACTTCCTGAATCTGCTTCCAACTCAATGCCAATCACTGTAGTATTCCAGAAGACGTGGAACCTGATTTTGCAGAAGTTCACGTCAATAGTATTTGACTGTGAGTACCCTCCCTTCCCTTGTTCCTTTAGAAACATCAGCTTCAAAACTCCATTGTCAGTACTGATTTTGCTGGAGGTCGCTAATACCAGACACTCTGCTACCCACCCGACTGGTTTCCTTGCTAGCAATGAAACGCAGATAGTCGGTTATTTGAGATTGCTCTCAATGACCTTCAGTTCTACTCGTTAGCGTCCAGACGTTCTACTTATTCAATATCAGCAAGTAAACTGATATAGACGTGTAGCCTTAATCCTCAAATGCTCAGAACTTCATATACCCCAAGGTCGTTAGATGATAATGGCCTTCCTCTGCGGCATACATTAATCGTGTGCTAAACTCTGGTAACTCGAGATTGTAATGACTGGTGTTATCTGTTTGCAGCTACAACAGTTGGTGTGAGGAGAGTCTAATCTGTATCGGTTCATTGCATAAATTCGTGCCTCTTTGCAACTCGTGGTTTTTTGGTGAAGTTGCTGTAGATGCTTGAATAGCTAATACTCTTAACTGGCCATGCTTGTTGTTATATCACAGTCCGCAAGTGCAAAAAGAAGCTTGGTTGGTTATGTGGCATAACTTATACTCTCTTCTTTCTTCTGATTGTTATTGCAGAGCTAGCGGCAGTGTTGGTTTGTTGTGAGTTATTCTGCCTTGGTTTTGTTTATGATGCCAACGTTAGCGCCCAAGAATGGCAGAAATTGTCAGCAGTGATACCCAACTATACTCAAGTCCTTTCCCACCCGATTTTGAACTTACGTAGTCACCAATACTTTGAACAATGTCTTTACGGTTGACTGCTACCCCCACTAAATGTCATTTGGAGTCGAGGAGAATGCTGTGTATGGAATGCATTGCTCACAGACCACCGCTTGTGGTATTCACTGCCCTTCCGCGTCTAGACTCCCTTCCAACTCCTTGCTACCACGACGGGTATATAAGTCAAAATTGCATTGCAGAGAATGTGATCCTGACGCCAATAAACACGATTGCTATATACTGAATTTAAGAACAGTACTTACATTTGGATAAGAATGGTTTGATTGCCCTTAAAGTGTATTTTTTGCTTACCATCCACTGCTAAGCCAACTGATATTCTGGGCGGCCAGTCACTTTATATTTGTATGTTATCATAAACTTTCATATCAATCTCCCAGTCCATTAACTTTGAATCCTTAGCTCTGTAATTACAATGTGAGAAACTAGGTTTTTGTCCAGTCTCACCACTTTCCTCAGGGGTCTCGTCCTTTGGAAACAATGTCCAGTCACATTAAAGCAACCAATTTAATATTTTTAAAGATGCATATATTCGTTGTGTCAATTCCTTCTGCAATTTAATTGCTGATATAATTTCACAGTCTGACAGGATGCATGGCTCTGATACCATTGTAATATCCCTTTCCGGATATTTACTAAAAACCTTTGATATAAAACTTACAAATTTAAAACCAAACAATAAACCAATATTTGATATAAATTCCAGAACTTTAATCGATTTGTAACCAACAGATATGCATCCAAGAAAACTCAGAAAAGTTTGTTTGATTACTCCAATATTCAGAAGTACATATTTAAACTAGTAGTTAACACAAATAGCCGCCAAATACGTTACTGTATTATACAATAGCAATACAATAACACAACAATCCAATAAATCTAATCTTATAAACAATAATAACAGTCAGATTGACAAATGTAGATAAAATCTGTAAGAAGGCTAGGTTTGCGTCTAACCTCCAAATGTTCTTCAAGGGTTTGCGTCCTCAAAGAGATAACCGGTCACTGTTTCCAGCTTTCAAATTAATATTTGTTTTTAAATATTACAATCTTCATTCCTCCCCATGTGGAGCCTGTTGTACCTTTATCACTTTTCCCAATGTGATGCATGCCCTTTTAGGCAATGTGGGATAAATTACCTTTTTTTGTTCCTTAGTCACTTGAGTGAACATAGTACCTTTTTAAATAAAGTGACAAGTTAAATGAACTTTAAAAGTCACTTAGTCAGTAAACCATATAATTATTAGGCATCAAAATAATTGACCAAATGAACTCGGATAAGCACGTGCAATAGCTTGTTGGAAAGCTCTCGGCGAGATGCTTCCAAACCAACACTGAGATACTAAGAATTTTGAGCTCTGTTTACTTACTAAAAATAGTAAGCATCTGGACAACCTGCCAAAATTACTCTGATGGGTCTGAAACTAAAAATGTCTAGGCCGAATCTCGAACTGAACCCTGTAGAGAACTTTTTTGGCCCCGAAACCTAGGCGAAGTGAGCCGCAACGCAAAATTAGAATGTTCCAGAAAAAGGGGACATCTTTTTACTTTGTAAAAATATTTTGAGTATTTTTTTGGGGCTTTTTGGCTTTTTAGCATCAAATAATCATGGTTTACTGTATAATATTATATTACTTGAAGGTGGATATGTATATCTATGACTATAGTTTTGTGCTGGTTTTTTAAAATTTGGATCCAGTGATTCTTGGTTCACATGCTTGTAAGTTCATCCAGTTTTTTAGACTGGCCATCACGAAATCTCATATGAGACACCACTATTTACCATTTTCTCTTTTGAATTGTTTGTTATATGGTTAGAAGTTTTTATCCAGTCACCATTTCAAAAATTATGCTGTTGGCCAGCTCTTTATTCATTTCATATTCTTTTACAGAATTTTACTTTTCGACAACATTCATTTAAGTTTTTTTTATGTGGCAAAAAAGTTCAGTTTGCTGTATTTGATGATTTTTTTCAAGCTTGTTCTACATTAACTACTGTGTCAAATGGTAAAATGGTTGAACGTTCAAAGAAACTCATCTTTATGACCTTCTGGTCTGAATTGACAGCTGGCTTTTACATTTGTTGGGGTTGTCTGGTTTGGGTTCCATCTGTTTATACATCTCCAGCAATGTATCTTGTACGTCATCCCATCAATTTGGGTCTTCAGGTAATCTACAATATCAGTGAATACAAACACTTCTTTTAGAAGTTTAATTGTTTTCATCTTTACATGACCTGCATAGTTGAACTATAAAACAAGAGGTAATCACATGAAATGATTCAACTTTTTGAATTAGTATAATGACAAATTTGCATCCTAGTCTTTAACTAGATGGTCTGTTAAAATACCATTATATTCTAACTCTTTTGTTTTTAATATGGCAGCTGTCCCTCACCATACTTATTGCTGGCATTGTATGCATATACATCAACTATGACTGTGATAGGCAAAGGCAGCTATTTCGCAAAACAAATGGTAACTGCTTAATCTGGGGTCAGCCACCATCAAAGGTAACAAAATTCACAATATATTATTGTTCTTCATTATGAAGTCATCCTTCTAATATTGAGTGCCTGGGATTCAATTTATTTTTTCATGTTACTTTTTCTTTGTGCTGAATCATTAAATATTTTAAATTTTAAATATTCTCTGTCTCTGACGTATATTTTATTATTATCATATTGATGATGGAAGATTCATTTTTATTATTGGTGTTTTGTAGATAGAGGCTCAATACGAAACTACTAGTGGTGAGAAAAAGCTTAGCCTTCTCCTGACATCTGGCTGGTGAGTCAATTCTATTCATGTTTATTGATTCAAGGTTGCATTAGAAGTATACTTTATATTCATTTACTTCTCCAACAGATATTGACCTCCGTAAAAGATATGTTGTTTGTGAAACTCTGGTTAAGGCTCTGGATGTCATTCCCATATAAGTACTCCTGTCTCGTGGTGATCATTTATAAATTTTTTATTTTATGTAGCTGTACTCTTATTCATGAACTTATCATACTTAAAAATGCTATCATTTCTTTCCCATATCCTATATCTCCCACTGATGATGGTGAAGTAATATTATCACTTGAGAGTTCTGGTTAGTTGAACAGCTTTTGCCAGGAACCAAACCCTGGTCAATGCCCTTCCTAATCAAGTTTTTTCCCTTGTCTTTCATGATTTTATCACAGAAGGCTTAGATGTTTGAATTAAATATGGCATTTTTTTAACAGTAACAAGTTGAAGGCTGTTTCTATGAAACATGCTATTTTTTCCATTATTTGAAGATATTTGACTTTCTTTGTGATTTGCAACTTTAGATAGACTGGTTTTTCTATCCTTGTAGTTGCCTCTGTTAAATTTTTATTTGTTGTAATGTTTATATTGTTATACAATGCTCTTAAGATTTAGATTTCTAGTTTTGTTCTGTTACTTCTGCTGTTGTCAGATATATCACATCAATTACAGTGGATTTTCTTTTAAAGTACTGATTCGTGGTTGACAGAATTAAAAGAATTATAAAATACACTAACAGAAATAATTTTGAGTTCTTTTCATAAACATTTACAAGTTTCTTTGCTGGAAATTTTTTTCTTATTAAACCCCACAGAGCTAAGGATATGAAACAAGACAATAATAAGGTTTAAGATCTAAGTTGCTATTTCCAATTTGGGCTCAGGTTCAGGTTTGTGCGTCCGGTCATTCTGTTTTTGGGTGGTTGGGTTCGTTTTGGTTTCATCCACACAATTGCATATAAAAACAAAGAATATATACATATATGTGGCATAATTGAGGTCAAAATACACCACTATGGTTATAGTCAAATAATATAGCAAATTACACCATATTATAGTTGACACTTACAAAAAATTCCAGAGATTTTGTTTCTGCTTTTTACTGGTGAGATTGATGAAGTTCACGCCTACTTGGCTGCTGCAAAAACAATATTTGAAGATTACAGTTTGGTTGTTGAAGGCAAGAATCATTCTACATATGACCTTGATCATGAGCAGAAGTAAAGCATGTTATATTCAATCAGGGTAAAATGGAGTTTTGGCAGAGGAAGTTTGGTATTTGAAGCCTAAGTTTGAGGAAATAGTTGTAAAACTTTTTCCTTGTAGGGTTTGAGGAAGCCCAAGGGTTCTGGCAAATTCCTTGAGCAGTAGCAAAGCTTGTTATATTTGATTGGGGTAAAATGGAGTTTTAGTGGAGGAAGTTTTGAATTTGAAGCCTAAGTTTGAAGAAATAGGTGTAAATGTTTTTCTTTGTAGGATTTGAGGAAGCCCAAGGGTTCAAATTTCTTTCCAAGTCCCAAGTTGGTTGGTTGCACTGGTTTTGGAGGCATTGAGTAGTAGTGCATTTTAGATATTACTCGGGACTCTAAAAGTTGCAGATAATGGATAGGCATTGACTGTGTGGGCTGCATAGTATCTAGGTATCCTTCTTGAAGCAGTAAAATCTTTGTTTCTTCACACCGTAGATGGGGCATCCCTTTTGGAGGTAGTAGAAACAAGAAAGCCGATTCTTCCACCAGTCAGGAAATGCTGTCTGTAGCTGCTGGAAGTGTTGGCTTGGGGAGTTTGAGGTGTTCATGCATCAATGCTTTCTAGTGAATATGGAAGCTAGGTACATCTCTTGCCCCTAAAAGCCTCCAACAAGCCTGCCAATTGCTACTACAACAAATAGGAACTTCAAGGCTGCATTGTGTTCTGAGGGTTGTGGTTTTTGAAAACTCTATATCAGCGGTTTGCTTAGTTGCCCTGGTTTGCCTAAACTCCCTCCAAACCAGGCCTGGATTCAAAAACCTGTATCTGGTTCGGGTACAGTTCACCAGTTGCTCAGTCAGGGTTCCAAAATGGTCCCCGTAGTTCGAACTTGTGTCTCTGATGTTCGAACCTGGGCAAATTTGACTTGCCCAGATCAAACCAAGGCCAAACTTTGTCGAATTGGGTCCTGCAGACAGCCAAAAAATGTATTTTTTTTTACAAATTTTATAATGTTTTCACATCCTTAACTGCAAAATGTATAATTGAAAGGCTTATGTTGGCTTCTAACTCTCATTTGTGGTGCGCAAGTAGGTTATTTTGTCTTGAGCAATAGCAAATAGGCAGTTAAGCAAGAGTTGAACTTATCTCTGTTATTGCTGCTTCTGCTGATCCCATTGGCCTTAGCTCAGCTGCTGAGTTAATTAATGCCGAAGAACTAGGAGGAGGAGAAGAAGAAGAAGACAAAGAAGATGAGTATTAATAAATATTAAAAATTTAAATCCATTAGTTGAACTTGAAATGATGATACTTGAACTTGCTGTTATGAATCATGATTTAATTTTAATGTTTTGAATCTTTGATGTTGAACTTGAAATATATGATGGTATGATCACGATTCATGATGCTATGATTACAAGTTTAAAGTTTATGGTGTTTGGTTGTTCAAATCATATGATTTTCTGATATTATTTGACATTCGAATTTTAACTTATGCTTTTAGGCTTCATAAATACGTAAATATATATATATATATATTATATATATATATATATATTTCATATTTACATGTTTTTGTACAAATAAACCCAAACCCCTTTCTAAAATTTTCCTGTTCCAGTGAACCGTTTCTTTGAATTGGAACTTTGAAACGAACTTCAACCGGTAACTAAGGTGGTTTGGCCTTGTCAAACTCTTGAGATGTTTCTCAGTCATGCCTCTCTCTTCCTATCTGCCCTTCATCCTCAATTCCTAAGGTTTGTTTGGATGGTTTGGCTAAGGATTGAGAGTATTTATACTGGAATTCGACTCAAGAGGATAGGAAGTAGGAGCAGGAGAACAGTTCCTGGATCTTCCAAGACAATTTCTTGTGTATGAAACCATTATTCCTCGCCTTCGATCCATGTACATAAATCTTTACTACAACTTATTTTTGGGTGCAGCTACCAAATCTTCCTCTACAATTTTGGGGATTGGATTGCCTTGGAGCCATTAAGAATGGCTTGGGGAGATATAATAGCACTTTTAAGGAAACTATTGATTTCCATAATTCCACCTATGCTCGAATAAGTGTTGAAAGGGAGCTGTACAATGGTCTTCCTATTGAAATACTATTGAAAATGTGTAGTAGAGGATAGGGGCAACTGGTGGACTATGAAAAAATGTCCTTCAAATGCAGAAGATGGTTGTCAATGGATCAACTCACACCCCAATGTCAAAAACTTGTGGAGAATTCAGTGTCTCTCGGCAAACACTCGTGGTGGTTTGGGGTTGGACCTAAGCATTATGTCATTCTTCTTACCTCTCAAGCTTCAAACCAAACTCAAGCTTCTGCTAAAGTTATAAAGGCTTATTCTCCTTCCCCATCAAAGGGTTGTCCTCCATCTCATCCTGTTGTCCACCATAAGAATAAGCCCACTATGGAATCTCAGATCTTACAAAAGACACCCATATTAACAGATTCTACCTCGGCTTGCTGTTTAGAACCATTGGCAATTTCTGTCATGACAGACTTTGAAATTTTGGTCTAAAAGTTGAGAGTTTTCATCCAAAAGATTTTGGATGGACAGAAGTAAAGAGGATGAAACAACATCCTCAACATCAATTAACCTTGACATCATCCAAGAAAGGGGAAAGGAGAAAAATTGATTTTTTTACTCAGCTAGACAAGCTGGAAGGTAAGGTGTTCTGTAAGCTTTGTGCCTGCAAAGCTGTGTTAGCACTGTTGCTTTCATTCTAATCTAGGTTTTGTTACTATAAGTGGCAACATTAACCATTTAGATTTTGGTAAAATGGCCTTTCTTGTATTTGTTCCGTGCTAAGGACCATTTTAATGCACCCATATTTACAAGCTGCATTTTTTGTTTTAAATTTTTTTATAAACTCTTAGTGCAGTGTTGGTTGTGCATTAACTACAACAAAATATAGTAGTCAAAACTCAACTATCATGATATGTATTAAATTTTTAGTTCAAGTTAATGTTTGAACCAGAATAGCATAGCATGCAATAAACAGAATCTCAGGAAAGCATAATAATATATAACTATTCATCCTAGGAAAAACCTCCACTTGAGGGTGAAAAACCCAAGCTCACAAAAGATAGATCTTTTATTGAGTGATTAAAACAAATACAATATATCTTGCTCATGAGTGATATCTCGAAAACTTGGCACACAACTATACAGTCAGTTCTCGATACCCAACTACACAGGCAGCTTTCAGAACATAGACACATAGTAAGCTCTCCAAAATCACTTGATACATCACCGTGAATGATAATCAACATCCACTATAGTACCGCCACCAAGAGAGATCATATATTCTTTTTCCTAAATCGACAGGAGTGATGCTTGTAGAAGCTGAATAGTCCACAGTTACAAATACTAACCATCAATGTTAAATAGTGCATAAGGCCCAACGATTCCTCCATCATATGGAACAGGCAATAGAATGCAAGTAGTCCATGATGTCATGGCATTGTAAATGCAGCAGTTACAAAACATGATAGAATGAATGAGAGAACAGAATAGAGGATGACTCATGATGCTAGCATGGACCAACACATTGCCCATGCAACTCATGATAATATGGTGAGTAACAACAACTCCTGAACACAGAGGCTTAGATGAAACAAGTGGAGAAGATAAAATCATATACACAGAAGAAGCGCCTCCCAAACAATACGGAAACCCAAAACCATAGAGAAGCATCCATATTATATGAACAATTATATTTCTGAGAAGCTCATGACAAGACGTAACAGGTAATTGGTCTCTCTCATAGCTACATAACTTAAGTAACATAGAAAAACACCAATATACACCACCATATGAATGTTGTATCTCAAAATAATAATGTCAAGTGTTAACAGTCAACCATAATAGACCAAATATCATATAGGTCATCAAAAATGCCATCCTCCTTCATATGCTATGATAAATTAGAAAACCCACAAATAGTACCACTAGCATGGAATATGGTACTATCATTTTCAGCCTCATGATCACTAGGAAGATCATGTTCATCAACTCCAAGTATAGTTTTGATGTGAGTTTTGTTCCACTACAACATGCAGAATTGAATGCTTAGTATTCCAAACAAAACACCAAATCTTGAACTGTCGCTTGAATAAGGATGCTCATATGCTAAACAAAATATACTGATTGTGTGATCAAATGAGACAGCCCCAAGGTTCCTTCTTAATCGTGAGATTTCATTCAGTTTTATGATGTGATAAGCTGGTTATCACAAAGGGACTTATGTTGTTCATTCAATGGATATCAAATGACTTAAACATCTTCAACCAAACAACTTGCAAAGAGATAAGGGTTTAGAAAGCTAATCTACAGCTAGAATGATAGAAACTGTGGATGTCTTTGTGACTTTACTAGACTTAGTTTAGCTATCAACATCAGTCAAGTTAGTGCAATCTCCTAAGTTTAATGTAAGATGTTCAAACTATAACCAATCCATTAACTTCATCTATCGACGCATATCAATGTGCAAACAGTAATCAAAGTTATTCTCATAAATATGCCATTCGACCACACAATGGAAAACTTACAATTAACAGATAGCTAGTGGTTTGTTTTAAGTGAGTTCACCAAAATTCATCCAAAATATCTTCAATTCAACTAAACACTACTACCAATCAACATGAGTAATCAACCACGAAGACCAACAATGAATCAACAATTACTTTGATAGCATTATAACAACAATTCCAACATGTCTCTCCCTTAGCTAATCTAATCTAACTTTTAATCTTAATGAGTTACAAAACGAGGAGGCCTTGGCCTATTATAGATGTTTAATTACAATAAAGGTCCAAGATCAAATCAAGATCAAGGGCCAAGATTTACTTATGCAAACTCTAATTATGGTTGCCACTGTTATTATCCAGTTACATGAAGGCACCACCCTATGGGCCAGTAAGAAAATTACATTTCTTTTAAGAGCCAATGAGAAAATATATAAGATAGAGTTACTAGATTTCTACCACTTGTACACTTGGCATAATATGGCTGGATGTGCTTGAACATGTGTAACTAGAGCCTTTTGATTGGTTGGAGGTGCCACCTTAGCATTCTTATCTTGTAGACTTGTGATCAATTATTTGGTGAAGCGAAAACATCTCTTGATACTCAAATTTTTTAATTCTTCAATTGTGAGGGCATATTCCCAATTCGCTTTATCTTTATGAATTTCCTGCCTCTTCATTTGGAAATCTTCTCATTGCACTTGACTTCAAATTTGTATGTACTTGGAAAACCTCAATAGGCTTAAAGTGATGAAGCCTTTATGTAGTTGGATCTTTCAAAGTGAACTTGGATTTCCTGAAGAAATTTAAGTTGGTGATGATTTCACTCATAGTTCAACTTCTCGTTCTCTACCACTTCTCGGTGAGGGCAAAAAAATATTTCTCGGCAAATATCAGAGAGAAATCGACAACTTCTCGGGAATTTAAAAAATGACTTTAATTAAAAATGCATTTTTTTCACAAAATTCAATAATTATATGCATGTATTGAGTTAGTAAATGAGTAAACAAACCAAACAAGCTGATCTAGATATATATAAATGCAATAAGTAACAATATCGCATCCTCATGTGGAATGCCGATGTAGTCATAGACTCTGAACTCTGAAACAAGCTACAAATAGTAAATACCAAATTGTCTTTGTCAAAATATAAGCAAATACAAATGTCAAGTTCAATATGAAACTAGTCTGACTCTACATCTTCCTCTTCCCCATCCCAGTAGTTCTAGTAAAACTATGGGAGAGGGAGGGGTCTAGTAGCTCTAGCCGTAGTAGTCGTCTGTGGTGGTGTTTGTGTTGGCCTTGGCAATGACTCCTCATCATCCTCATCCTCATTATCACTGTGCTCACTGTCACTGCCCTCCTCTTGAATGTTGTCTAGTCCCACTTCAAAACCACCCTCCTCCATAGCCTCCCTCTCCAACTTATATATTTCATCCTCAATGAACAATGAAGACTGCTCTTGTGCTGTCCAATCGCCAAAAGGATCTATGTCATCCAGATCAAGTGGCTCAGTTGCTACTGCCATTACCTTTCATATGCGCAATTTGAGGTTATAATGCACAAAGACAAGGTCATTTAGGTGTTTTTGTGCCAACTTGTTCCTCTTCTTTGTGTGAATAGATTCGAACAAGCTCCAATTACGCTCACAACTAGATGAGCTACAAGGCTGACATAAGATGCGAAGAGCAAGCTTTTGCAGATTTGGGACATTATCACTCCAATTTCGCCACCAAGCATCTACAAGATAAATATTAAAGAGTTAGAAAACAAGATGAGGACAAGTTTTTGTCGCTTATTTATCTACTTAACATGCATTTGAGAGACTCCAAATTCCAAATATTGTACCTGGGGTCTGAGTGTGTCTGCCTCTCTTTGCCAAGGCTGAGGAGAATAGTTTGCCCGTTTTGATACATTTCCGTCTCGGCTAGAATGAGGTCTCTCACTGCAATGTCAGGTACCATCCTCTGCATGCATTCACTAAAGCCCTCCACGACCTCTCCATTGGGATCCACATATGATGGAGAGAAGTGGTGACAAGGGTTGAGGAAATACCTCGCTGCATGAATGGGTTGGTGGAGGTGATTGCTCCATCTCCTATCAATAATATCCCATAAGGGCTGAAATTTTAGGCTCTCTCCCCTGTACTTATTTCTTACAGCCTCTTTCACCTTATCCATGGCCTCATAAAGGGACCCCATTGGGGTTTGTGCCCTATCTACCAAGCGGAGAACTCTAACCAAGGGCTTCACCACCTACAATTGAAAAGTAGAAAACAATTATTAATCAGAGAGTAGGGTTATAAATTAATAATGAAAGATTTGATTAATAAGTACAAAAAGAATCAAATTTTGAAGTTTCCAACTTACATTCACAATTTTTGTAGCTCGATCAAAAAATTGGATGTCAAACACAATGCGTGCAACACTCTGCCCATCAACCTTCTTTGAATAACTTGATTGTAGCCATTTTGGACACACAAACATTTGCCTCAAAGGATTCATATGATGAAGAACACTTTGCAAAGTTAAAAAAATCGTTGCAAATCTTGTGATCGCGGGTCTAACCAACTCCTTGTCTTTGGTGTAGTCTCTCATCAAGCATAGGACCGGAGAGTGATTGTAGATATATTTTGTTATCGTCTTTGCTTCCTCTACAACTAGTTTCACCCAATCCAATTTCCCATCCTCCAAAAGAAGGTCAATAACATGCGCTGCACAAGGAGACCAAAAGAGTGTGTTATGCTTTTCTTGTAAGATCCTACTTGCTGCCACATATGCTGCTGCATTGTTGGTTATGATTTGCACCACATTTCGGCCCCAACCTCCATCACTACATTCTCTAGCATTCGAGCCAAAGTCTTAGCCGTCTTTATCTTGTCCGAGGCATCCAAGGATTTAAGAAAGACTACTTGATCATTGCAAGAAATTAAAAAGTTGATGATGGTATGATGGTATGGTTTCTTCCGTCTGTCCATCCATCTGAAAGTATGGTGCAGCCATACTGTTTCCATTCTAACCTTTGCTCTTCAACCACATCTTTACCCCTAGAAACAACATCTTGCAACAATCTACAAGCACACAATAAAAAAATGAGATTAACTTTAAGTACACAACTTTGATTAAGAAAAATTACTTTCAACAAAAACAAGTAAATTTAAAGCTGTAAAACTTTAAAAGTATTAAGTACCTCCCACTCAAGGCTGCAAGAGTAGGTGGCTTGTAACCCTTTCTGTTACCAGTCACAAAATTCAGAAAATATGGACTTGCTGCAACATTGAAGGAGAGCTTGTTAAAAAACTAAAAATCAGCACATTGAATGTCAGGTTGCTCATGCACATCACGGTTCCATCCAGTGCCCTCCAATGATGGTTGTGCTCCAGGTGTGTTTCTATGCACAAAATAACCATCAATAGAAGAGTTTTGTGGTCTACTGGAACCAGCAGATGTGGAAGTTGAGCCCAAGGACCTATCACGGGTAGGTGTGTTCCGTATGCGGATCCGTTGGCTACGAAAAGAGCCCACTATCCCCTCAACTGCTTCTTCATCAAGGGTGGTTGGGATACCTAGTCACATGCCACGACCCACATGATTTCATTATGAATCATGATAATTGTTTTAGCACAATCATTAGTCGAGATTAGAAAATAATAAATGATTCTTAAAAGGAAACATACCTTGTGATTCATAAATGGCTGCCGTCATGGCTAATTTTGCCCTTTCCCTTTTCAACTTCTCTTCTTGGGCACTAAGCAAAGCAATCATCTCCCTTTTTATTTCTTTTGTAGTCGCATCACAAATCCTTGTGTCATGCTTTTCTATACCAGCAAGGTGGTACTTCAAACGAGATATGCCTGTTTTTCACATTTCATGCATATAACACTATTATACTTTGTTCCTTCAAAGGCATATTTTCATGCAAAGTCTCTAGGCCCTTTAGGGCATGCGCCTATGAATCCAGATGGACATGCTATGGGACCATTGGGAGATGTTGTAGCTGACCTAGATGTAGAGAAAGCCATATTTGTTGGAAAATCAGAGAATAAAACAAAAAAATGTATTAGCCTTTAGGTTCTGAAATTATTAAGAAAAACTTGATTATTTTTGGAAAAATTACAAAAAGATGTTGTTAGGTCTTTGTCATTACACTCTAAAACTGTAAAACGTATTAGAGAACATTAGAAATGGTATTCTTAGAGTCTTAATTAAGTTAGATGCAAGATATGCAAGTATGGGAAGAAAAAAATAAGTTTAACTCAAAAGAACAAAAAATTGAGAAACTTACTAGTGGATCCGGATTTGCTTGGAAAGAGCTTCGAATCTGCTCCTAATCCGTTGGAAATCACTACAAATCAATGCCAAACACTTAGGTGCTGCTCCAAAACCCTTCTCCTCCACCCAAGACGCCAAACACAACTAATGAAACAATGAAAAGTTGTTTTTTGTAAACGCAGGTTTATATTGGACGCCGCCTGCGAGAAAAGTCCAAGTTATTGTGAGAAATTGGTGATATATCACTGACTTCTTGCCAACTTCTTGCAGCGATAAGTTGAAAATGTCGGCACCCTAATTTGCCAATAAAAACTAGAGTTTTCTTGCCCCCTGATACTTCTCACGAGAAGTTTACTTATCGGTGATAAAACGGTGATATTTTAATCTATGATTTCACTTATGGGCTTGCAAATTTGTTCTTATGTATTTTTAATTCCATCTTGATCTTGTTCTTTGAATTTACATCTTCAATTTGTTCCTTGACCTCGAACTATCACTTGAAGTTTTGAACTTTGATCTTGTAGCATCGATTTTTTTAGTGACGATTGAAGGTTTGCATACCAATAATGCTCTAATTTTCTAAGTTGCTCCAATGAGTGAACCTTTGATTCAGCCCTCTGATCATTGACCTCGAACAATCTTTTGGCTTGAAGTTTTGAACTTGATCTTGTAGCATCGATTTTTGTTGGCGTGATGATTGAGGGTTTGCATACAACCAATGCTCTGATTCTCTAAGTTGATCTAATGAGCGAATCTTCAATTCAACCTTCCCTTCATAGTTTCCTTGCAAAAACAAAAGATAAGATAAATATATCAATGTCCAACAAAAGACCACCAAAAGGTCTATGGGACTGAAAGATTACAGCAAGATATTTGACAACAATAGGACCACCAAATGGTGTCTGAGAAAAGCAAGCAACAAAAACAAGAAGAAGAAGAAAGCTATAGAGCGCGTCAACAAGGACTAGGAGTCCTTTCTAGGCAAAAAGAAGTCAGCCACCGAAGGAAAAGTTGTGGATATATAGAACCTCTAGTTTGTATCTGTGATTTCGTGGAAGACTGTGTTCGAGATCTGACAACTTTGGAGTGACCACAGGATCCGGTAGAACTAGACGACCTCTTCACACCACGTAAAGGAGATAAGGGTGTGAAAAAGGCAGTAATGAGCTGAGTAGATGAATGTCGGTGAGGAAGTAATGATTGTAAAGTACTATCACAAAGTAAGGTAGCCTCTTGAAGATAAAGTGCAAGACATCTCTGATCACAGTAGCTAAAGAAATCTGAAAGAGAAGAACAATCCCAAAACACGTAGTAAAATCTCCCTCTGATCTCATAATATACAGGGCAATGGAAAGTAAAGTGAGTCTCAGTCTCGACCTCCTGTAAAGTACACAACTTACAAATCCGCTCTTCAGTGTCAATATGATGGTCGGTTTGAGCCCGAAGATGGTGAGAACTAACCCACCCTGAAGTATCCTAGGGAGATACGCAGGGCATGAGACCACTGCCGAGATAAGTCACTAGGACGAATAATAATCCTATCACAAATCTCCAAAAAGTGCTCTGCATAAAAAGTCATCCTCGGACGCAACCCACCAGGTAGGTTAGTCCAGGTAGTGATGATATATTGTCTGTAGATATCTAGTCTGACATGTTCATTCAGCTCTTGCCGAGAGGGGAGGAGGTGATCAGGGGCATTCAATGAGAACTGGTAAGGGGGGAGGCGGTCAATATCAATCCCAATTGATCTCAGCAAAGAAGAAGCCTGGGCATACCAGCAATGAACTCGAGAACACATATTAGAACTCGCAATATCAACAAAAGAACAATATGCCAAGTAGGAATATTGTTCCTGCTCACCAACCAAATCTGCAAAACCTCGCAGACGATGAAGAAACCAAACCAGATCAAATATAGCTACAAGACTAAAGGGATGCGCGCCAAACTCAACAAGAATGATACTACGAGGAGTGAACTTATGGCATCTGATGATGCGCCGTAAGAGCAACGTCTGAATCCATTCAATCGATGCCTAATTGAAACCAAGAAGAGACGGGCCCCAAACCATAGAGCCATAAAGAATCGTTGGTGGAACAAGGGAATCCAAGAGGGATAGTTTGGACGAGCTATCCTGAAAGTGGTGTCTAAAGCACTGTTTCTCAAGCATGGCAAGAGAACCCATACCCTTCTTAACTTTAGATTGAATCGCTAGTCTCATATTGAAGCGAGGCTTAGAAAACTTAACACCCAGATACATTAAGAGGAAGTGATCTCAATCTCTTGGCCCTAAAAAAAAAGTGAAGATGAGAAGTCTTTAAGCAATTAAAGATCATAATCCGAGTCTTACCCAAGTTAACCACAAGCTGACGTTGATCACAAAAGGAAGCTAAACCATCTAGCAACCTCTGTAAACTCTCTGGGGAAGAACTGAGAAGAACCACATCATCCGCAAAAAGAAGAATGGAGTGTAAGTAACAACCATCAATCTAGAGTGATGACTTCGAAAGGAAGTCCTCAAGCTTATCAATATATTGTAATGTTCCCAAACGGTTTCGGTAATGTTCTCAAATAGTTTCGAAGATGCTCCCGTGCTGCGCAGTCACAGCCCGTGCTGCGCGACTACTGCCCGTGTTGCGTGACCACTTTCACGAACGGTTTCGTAGATGCTCTCGACGGTTTCTGCTTTGATACCACTGTAATGTTCCCAAACGGTTTTTGTAATGTTCTCGAATAGTTTTGGAGATGCTCCCATGCTGCGTGGTCACAACCCATGCTACGCGACTACTGTCTATGTTGTGCGACCACTTTCCTGAACGGTTTCGGAGATGCTGATACTCTGTAATGTTCTCGAACGGTTTCTGTAATGTTCTCGAATAGTTTTGAAGATGCTCCCGTGCTATGCGGTCACAGCCCATGCTGCGCGACTACTGCCCGTGCTGTGCGACCACTTTCCCGAACGGTTCTGGAAATGCTCTGGACGGTTTCTACTCTAATACCACTGTAATGTTCCCGAACGGTTTCTGTAATGTTCTGACTGATCTCTAACTGAACGAGTTGCATAAGTCATATGGGTGTGGATAAGTTTGCCAAGAGAGGGTGTACAGATTGGAGTGGAGAGCTGTACGAATTGCTGCAAGGAGGCTGTACGAACTAAAGTGAAAGTAGGCCATACGATGGGAAATACCCAGGCCATACGGTAGACTGAGAAGGTTGTACAGTATAAGATGTACGGTGAGAAAGGGATCACTGTTATGGCCGTACGGTAGGAAGAATTGGAGGCCATACGGATGGGTATGAATGTCGTACGGTAGTTGTGGTAGGAGTACGGTGGGGAGAGTGAGGAAGATGTATGGTGGGGCTAGGAGTTTGTATGGCAAGCCGTATTGGGTGTGGGTGAGTTACAGGGCAATGCACGACAATGGGCAAGAAGTAGTACAGAAATGATAGGAAGCCAAAACTTAATTCACCCTTGTTCATACACAAAACACAACAGAATACGAGTGATTGCCTTTGCCAGAGATATCAATAAAATCAGTACACATATAGAATAAGAATTACCGATTGATATAGATGTAAATATTTGCAAATAATAATGGCACTCCAATTTGCTAAATCTGAGCCGAGTAATACATAGGCGAAATAGGGTGAGGGTTGATTCCCATCGAAATTGGACTAAGCCAAATAAGGAAGATCTTTCACTTTTGAAATGGCGAACAACAGAGAATCCCAACAGGAATTTGTAGTAATAGGAAATAATCCAAAAGCCTACCTACGACTACCTACAAGCCATGCTTAAATACGCTTCGGATAAACATCTTGAGGGTTTACAAAAATAGTCGACGGCCAACACCTACGGAACAATTAAATAAAAATATGTCCGAGATATACTAAATCAATCAAAACCCCTATATACAAACATTAAATAACTTGGGCCCAAATTAATTAAAATTGGGAACATTACAAATCCTCGCCGCCCAAAAATTGCTTGTCCTCAAGCAATTCGCAACTCCAAGATCCCAAACTGTGTGCGGATGCAGATTGCTGAAAACTCCATGCTTCTTCAGGATCACATGTGCATAATTGGATTCAATTGAGATGAGTAGATCACGAGCAGATCACCATTCAAGCTCCGCTGTGCCATTTTGATATAAATATTGTTCCGTCCTGAGTCACCAAGATCTCAGAGTTGAAATTCATCTTTGTAATCCATCATGATTGTCACTGGGGAATAGATTTCATAATTAGCCAACTGTAAAGATTGCTCTTGCAAATAATCAGCTATTGAATCCGCATCACCACGAGGCTGAACAACTACTGATAGAGCTTGCTTATTCGGAGTGTTGTTGCTAGAACCCAAAGTTCCATCAGGTTGATCGTCGAGCATTGGGTTGATGTTATTTGTGCAAGTACCTTCTTCCATAATCATTTCCTTCATCTTCGACTCGGGTACCAAATAGATTCTGTCTTTGTGGTAAATGGCATCGCCAACCACCTTGTATCTGTCATCTTGCACTTGACCATCCAACAGTTGGCACACAAAAGTATGCCTGGAGTATTTGACTATCAGATGTGCCCTCCAATCAAATGGAAACAGAGCCATAGTGTAATCCAAGTCAAAGTTCTCCATTCTCCCAATAGGTTGGCAGAATCACCAGCTTTGATACCACTGTAATGTTCCCGAAAGTTATGGAAAATTTCTAAACAGTTTTGGAGATGCTCCCGTGCTACACGGTCACAAGCCGTGTTGTGTGACTACTGCCCATGCTGCGCGACCACTTTCTCGAACGGTTCCGTAGATGCTTTTGACGATTTCTGCTCTGATACCACTGTAATGTTCTCGAACAGTTTTTGTAATGTTCTTGAATAGTTTCAGAGATGCTCTCATGTTGCGCGGTCACAGCCTGTGCTACGCGATTACTGCCTGTGCTGCGCAACCACTTTCCTGAATTGTTTTGGAGATGTTGATACTCTGTAATGTTCTCGAACAGTTTTTGTAATGTTCTCGAATAGTTTTAGAGATGCTCCCGTGTTGTGCGGTCACAGCCCGTGCTGTGCGACTACTGCCTGTGCCGAGCGACCACTTTCTCGAATGGTTCCGGAGATGCTCCCAAGGGTTTTTGCTCTGATACCACTGTAATGTTCCCGAATGGTTTTTGTAATGTTCTGATTGATCACTAACTGAACAAGTTGCAGAAGTTGTACGGGTGTGGATAAGTTTGCCAAGAGAGGGTGTATAGACTGGAGTGGAGAGCCGTACGAATTACTGCAAGGAGGCCGCACGAACTAAAGTGAAAGTAGGCCGTATGGTGGGAAATACCTAGGCCGTATGGTAGACTAAGAAGGTTGTATGATATAAGGTGTACGGTGAGAAAGGGATCATTGTTATGGCCGTACAGTAGGAAGAGTTGGAGGCCGTACGGATGGGTATGAATGCTGTACGGTAGATGTATGGTGGGGCTAGGAGTCTATATGGCAAGCCGTACTGGGTGTGGGTGAGTGACAGGGCAATGTACGACAATGGGCAAGAAGTAGTACGGAAATGACAGGAAGCCAAAATAGAATTCACCCTTGTTCATACACAAAACACAACAAAATACAAGTGATCGCCTTTGCCAGAGATATCAATAAAACCAGTACACGTATAGAATAAGAATTACCGATTGATAGAGATGTAAATATTTGCAAACAATAATGGCACTCCAATTTGCTAGATCTGAGTTGAGTAATACATAGGCAGAATAGGGTGAGGGTTGATTCCCATCGAAATCGGACTAAGCCAAATAGGGAAGATCTTTCACTTCCGAAATGGCGAACAATAGAGAATCCCAACAGGAATGAGCAGTAATAGAAAATAATCCAAAAGCCTACCTACGACTACTTACAAGCCATGCTTAAATACCCTTCGGATAAACATCCTGAGGGTTTACAAAAATAGCTGACGGCTAACACTTACGGAACAATTAAATAAAAATAGGTTCAAGATATACTAAATCAATCATAACCCCTATATAAAAACATTAAATAACTTGGGCCCAAATAAAATAAAATTGGGAACATTAAATATATAAACCGAATAAAGTAGGGGAGAGAGGACAACCCTGCTTGACCTCGATGGTGCTATGAATCAAATTAGAGAAACCCTCTGGGGTCTTGAATCTACCCACCACAGTGTCATAAAGTCTCATAATAGCAGTAAATAGCATCTCTGAAATCCCAATCTTTTGAAGCCTCTCAAAAAGAGCCATCCTGGGAACAAAATCAAAAGCCTTGCGGAAGTCCACAAAGTAGCAGTAAACCTTCGTCGATCTATGTCTAGCCTCCTCAATAATAGCCTGTAAAGTGAAAATATGGTCCATAGTTTGATAGTCGATTTGGAAACCAACTTGCCCTCTAGCTCTACAACGTTTCCTATTAAGCTCACTAGATAACATAGCATTACGAACTGTCGCATATAGTTTGGCAAACGTGTGCCCAATCATAATGGTTATGTAGTTCCCAGGATCAGAGATAGGACCGGTCTTGTGGATAGGGTAAATCAGATTCTTGGACCAAGAAGTCGGGAACGTGGTACACATCACCCTATTAAATAGTATAGAGAGATAGGGGACTGGAACTGAGGCACCAAACTTGAAGAGTTCAGCCTGGAACCCCTCATCATCTGCAGCTCTGCTACATCTCATGGATCTGATGGCCTTGTAAATGTATGAGGGGGTGAATAATTGGCCGAAAGGAGGCGGAATGGGGTGAATAGAAGGTTGCCTCGGGATATCATAAAGAGCCGTGGTATTAGTGGTAAGGCAGCGAAAGTCAAGGGTGGAGGGTGGAGGGGAATAGCGGGGAAAAAGGGTGCACCAAAAAAGCTGGGGTTTGAGGATCAGCGTGGAGCAAAGAGATTTGCACTGGAAAGTGGTAAAGGATTGTTTCTTATGGCGAAGAAAACAAAGATAGGACGAGCGAAGGTGAGTAAAGTCGAGGGAGTGGGCCTCAAAAGCAGAACGAACTGAGCGATGAAAGGCTCTACAGTTAACATTGAACCATTGGTTCATAGGGCAAGTATTACGACGTTTACTACGGAGGGGAAGCAGAGGGCGGTGAGGTATGGAAAGGATGATGGACTTCCAAATAGTTGTTGGAATCAAGTCAAACATGGAGGAGGCCTCACAAGAGCTAGAAAAGCATGCGGGATTAAGGAGTCGAAAGATGAGAGGAAAAGAGCTCACCATCACTGTTGAGGAAACAAAAGTGAATGGGTGAACAAACAACGTCTAAAGAGGGGTGAGGTGACTAGAGGCGAGGCAAAGCAGGAAAGGAGATGGGAGTATGAATACTGAGGAGAGCATGGTCTACAAGAGGAAGGCGCAAGATGGTGAAGTTGTGGATGAGAGGGATGAAGGAGGGAGAGGTGAGGGCATAATCAATCACGCTAGCAGCACCACAATGAGGCCGGCAAGTGAAGATCTCTGAACTAGGAAGGCAAGGAAGACCATTAAGGATCACAAGTTCAGATGACTCACAAAGCTGCAGAAGATGGCAACTATAGCCATAAACCGGTCCAAAAGCATCATCAGAAGTACGCTGAAGCCCCAAAGTAGTCAGATCAATCTCTGTGGAGTAGGTGGAATCTGAGCTACGGTCATAGAGCAGAGTTTGGAGCTGTCTGGTCCTTGCATTGAAATCTTGGAGAATCATGATGTCTCCCAAAGCGGCACACTGAGAAACACTCTCGCTAAGGTCAATAAAAGGGTCCCCGTCCTCAGTATCATGTATAACATAGTGGGATGAAGCAGGTGGGAAATAACAAACAATAATAAAGAAGTCTTTTTGACGGAGACTCTTACAATCAATGCGAACCCATAGAAACCTGACAAATGTATCAGAGTGGACAATAGAAGTATGACTGAAAATATCATCTCTAACCAAGCAGGCCACGCCACCAGATCCACAGACCCCACCAAAAGCACAAACTTCTTCTCTATAGACAGATAACCACTGATAACCTGTAAACCCGAGAAGAGGATGCGTAGGACTCTCGTGAGTCTCGGTAATGACAAGTATATCACAGACCCCACAACATCACGCAAAAGACCGGGTAATGATCATAAAGAGCCATCACCATTCCAGTAGTTAACAAGAAGGAAGCAAGTGGGGGTCTCCCTCTTGTCCAACTGCTGGCGGGACCGTCGTTTGGTCTTAGAGACCCGTCTCTCTTCCCATCCATTGGGGGGGAATCCCGAATAACGGCTTTGAGATTTCTAAAAGGAATTTTATCAAGCTCACAAAATGACAAAGTATAAAATTTAAATATTAAGGAAAACTGAAAGCTTGCACGATACAAAATTGCATCTAGATTTGCTTTTTCCTTTACTAGACCATTGAGAATTTTGATCTTCTGAAGGTCTGGTTTTAATTTTTTTCCTTGTTTCAACCTAGGATTCTTTATTCTAGTTCACTTTGGTTGTGATTTTCTTCTTTTTTTAAGCCAGATTTCTCTTTCTTTGCAAATGTTGAGTTCTGATTTGATAAAAAAGAGATTTGTCTCTTAAGATTTCTTAAGGTCCGCCCATGTTGTCATTAAAATCACTGCTTATAGGGAGTCTTCTCTGCTCCTCCTTTTGTGTGAGTTGCTTTGATTTGATGGTTGAATGAGAGGATTCAATCCTCCTTATTTTAAAAAATGATATTTTTTATGCTGAATTCATGCCAAACTGGGTATGAATCTGAATTTCAGTGATTAAACTAACAAGAAATTATACTTCTGCAAAATATTAATCATGATTAAAGAGGCGACCTTATGTAAGATTGTGCATCTTTTTTTTCCATTGCAAACATGGTGGAGATCACTTGTAAGTGGGAAGATGAGAGGGTCAGAATCCAAGTCTCTTTTGTTCCCACTAGAATGAGCAATGGTCAGAATCCGACCTTGTCTCATCCCCATATAAATTTTCTTCCAGTTTTTCACTTTCACATTCATTTTTGTCCTTCACTAGAAAAAAACTTGCAACATTGATTCACCATTTTCATCGTTCAGATTTACACAACTGCAAATCTAAATCAGACTTCCTTTGTGGAGTAGAATGAAATTGATTTCATCTTGGAGAGCTTGTTGTTAATTATCAAATGCTCAAGCGGTCTGAAATCAGTTAAATGCAAAGGGGTCGAATTTTTCTTTGGTTTGATGTTCCACGTATGGGAACATGAAAGGGTTGGAATCTTACCTCTTGTTCCGGCTGGAATGAGGAAGTTCGAAATCTGTCATCATCTCATTTCCTTGTAAACTTACTTTCATTGACTTTGGACATCTCTATTGCTTCACTTGACTTTTGCACCTAAACTTACTCAGTTGGTGGGTTAAGTTTGACAATCTAGCTCATGGTTAACTTCTAAAGCCTGATTTTCTTTTTGCATTGAAGAATTGGTTTTTTAATTTGCTTTGAAGGTGATCATATTTAGGATACTGATTTTTTTCCTTAATCTCACTTATCTCTTTGCTCCTTAAATTCAAAAATGGTGATTTTGCCTTAATGTGAGGACGGGTGTTTAGACTTTTCATTTGCTTTTGGGAACATGAGAAGGTTGGAATCTGACCTGCTCTTTTTCACACTAGAATGAGGGAGGATCGGAATCTGATTTTGTCTCATTCACTCATCAATGAATTACTCATGATCAACTTCACAATTCTCACTTCAACTCGTTATCTCATTTCAACTCCAATATGATCCGACCTGCTCTTGTTCAAGCTGGAATGAGAGATGTTCAGAATTTGACCTTGTCTCATTCCCCTGTTTCAATTTAGCACCAAGGCCTAGAATAAATTCTCCCCAATTTTGGCAATCATTATCTCATTTTTTCTTCGTCTTACGTTCATCCAACTCTCCCAAAGCCCCACGTATTTCACTTATAGTTACATAGAGTTGATTTCTCTCTTTGTAATTACCTTGATTCATCCTTGCCCTAGTTCCAAACTAATTAAGCACTCTCACCAAGTTGATTTTTTAATATAAAATATAAATTTTAGTTTTATTTTATATAATATTGTCAGGATGTTTGAGGGTGCTTTCAGGTTCATAGGAGTTATAATAAAGAATGTAGAATTTGGGAGTTTCTAAAAAAATTTAGACATAACCAAATTTTGGGAATCGACACACCTTCAGAGTGTTATCTCCCATATTTTCTTGACTTTTCAAGATAAATTTGATATTAGAACAAGGATTTTCAAAAGATTTTAACTTGTTTCATCACTACTCATACTGCTAAGTGAAAAGAGGGGGGTCACCCTTTGCAATGGAGCGATGGTATGAAAATCTCACAGCATATAGCAAGGTGCAAAATTGAATCATCCAACTCGGTATGTTTGCTTTGACCCCCCTTATTTGTAGGAATTTTCTTCGTGTGTGAGGAGCCACATGTTCGAATCCAAAAAGACCAAATCCCCAACCTTTTCCAAGCGTTGTCTATTACACTTTAATGAGTGTATAGAGTATGTGCTCTAGCTCCTCTTAAATGAAGATGAACTAGCAGCCTATCAAGATTTCAAAGTTAGAGTTAAGATTTATGAATAAAATTAGAATATAAAACTATTAAATTAATGATTTGTTAATTTAAAAGCGAGATAGAAGATTGTTTTTATAAAACTAAGAAAGAATTTGTGACAAATTCTTGATGGCAAGAGGTTGTAGGTGCTGGTAAATTCTTTATAGAAGTACAACCAATGATGAGTATCAACCCAATGCTTGTTGCAAAGAGTTTCAAGATCACATTAATTTGTACTTGCAAAACTCATGAATTCAGCCCTTAGTGTAGGCCGTATGTCGTGGTGAAAGAATCTGTGAAAGGATGACTTGTACCCTTGAGCAACTTCGGAATCTCTATATGAGGCCTTTCTTTTGCTAGAAAGGAACTGTCGACTATAATACTCGGGACTCAATGCAAAGACAAGGAGTTGCAATGGAGTGGTCATTTTGTACCATCTTTCCACAATGATTTGTTGTAGTTTTTTGAAGATTATTTCTTCTAGATCTTTCTCTTTTTCGTATATAACAATTTCTATCTTCTCAATCATTGAGTCAATGTTATTCTATATCTCACCCAAAGGAGGGCTATCCATGTTAGCATAATGGATTATGCTCAATATTAGCTCAGAGGAATTCAAGAGGTACTCTGCACAATCCCACTAAGAGTCATCTAGTATCATTGTTTTAATGTTTGTTGCCTGTGTACTGCTAGATTGCTGCCATATACAACTGATTACCATGTTAGATAGTGCCTTAGGAGCAAATGGGGTCTCAACAATCTATTTTAAAATAAAAATAATGAAAATTTAATATTAAATTACTATTTAAGTAAAACATATTTATTATTTAACCTAGATCTTTCTCTTTTTTGTTTATAACAATTTCCATCTTCTCAATCATTGAGTCAATGCTATTGTATACCTCACCCAAAGGAGGGCTATCCATGTTAGCATAATGGATTATGCTCAATATTAGCTCAGAGGAATTGAGGAGGTACTTTGCACAATCCCACTAAGAGTCATCTAGTATCATTGTTTTAATGTTTGTTGCCTATGTAGTGCTAGATTGCTGCCATATACAACTGATTACCATGTTAGATAGTGCCTTATGAGCAAAATGGGGTCTCAACAACCTATTTTAAAATAAAAATAATAAAAATTTAATATTAAATTACTTTTTTAGTAAAGCATATTTATTATTTAACCTACCTTCAGAAGCTCCAATTTTGGAAATTGTCTTAACTATGCCTTATGACATATTGATCTGATTGACATCAGAAAATACTTGTTTGATCCATTCCACTTCATTGCAAATTTTTTGTAGCATTAGGTTGAGTGAGTGGAGATCACTCCTCAACCAACAATCCAACTACAGTTCTGGCATTGTCTATTACAACTTAAACAACATTTTGAGGGCAACTTCCTGAATGACTTGACAAATAATATTATTACTAAATGGATTTCCTTCACCTGCTCTTAGCAATCCACTGCTCTCAAAAAGTTTGCCCCTTTAAGGAACACTGCATTAACATTGATCATTTTTTTGCATCTCTACATGATCCATCCATAAATACGATGGACACATGAATCCTTGATGGGCTTCAAGGAGTCCTTTACATGTTTCATCTTTTCTCCAATAAGGAAGTACACCTTCTCATGAATTGAGTCCTTGAACCCCTTAGGAGCCTCATTAATTGGTCTCACCATTTTGTGCCAATAAGGTGAGCAAACAACATTAGATGCCTATCCAATAGCATAGATACATCTACCCTCATTCCAAAATGATATTTCCAAGGGTCCCTTTGCTCTCTTTTGTGTCATGGCTTGTTCTTGAGGTATAGACAAGAATGGATGGCTCTTTATAGATTCAAGATTGGAATTTGATGGAGACTTTTTTGATCCTTTTTAAGTCTTTTACAAAGGATGTGGATCTATAGCTATTTTTGTTGCTGCTTCATCTATGATTGCTGCTTGAGTATATACCATTACTTGTTTTTTTGCCAAGAAGGCCTTTACCTTTTGACTTGCTTGGACAAAATTTTATGGTCTTGATGAGGGATAAAGTACAAATGTTCCAGTTTAAACTGGACAGGGACCTGGAGGGTTCCTGTGAAGGTCATGGTAACTTAGCTTAAGATCTGTACATGAATTGAAGTTTTATCGATTGATTCAAAACATATTCATTGCCAAGGCCCCTGAGGGTCCACACCATGTTTCTAAAATTAATGGTGTTTCCCTCCTAGTTTCTTTGCCATCGGAAGGTGATTATGGTTTATTTCTTTTTCTATCATGATGGCAATTATCAAATATCGAGATAATTAATCAATCTCAATATTATAAAATCTTGTATGGTTTTAAGTAATTCGTTTTCTATCTATCCCAATATCTTAAAATATTATTTTGATTCTTAATTTTCATCTTTTTAGTATTTTGTCTCCAATTTTTTTTTGAAAATGACTTACTGGTACCTTCTTCATCTCCTATGCCAACACTCGTACCTTTTTCCTGTAACTTTGACCATAGTTCCCAGACTGTCCAAGACTCTCCAAGTCCTGGGGAGTTCCAAGTCAAGTCACCCCAGCCGAGTTCCAGTGACCCTTGATCTCCAGGAACTCGGCCTGGGAAATATTCCCCTCCCCAGAAATGTAGTTTTTGCCAAGTCTTGCAGATTTTATGTGAAGTCCTGAGTTGAGACAGCCTTGCCGAATCCAAGTCGGGGAACTATGACAATGGTATTAACATATGATATGACTTTCATCAAAGTTGATAGTTGAGATACTCCAGTTTTGAGTCTATTACTGGCTGGTATGCATCTGCTCTCCCTATAGATACCTTGCAGGGTTAAGCATTTTTTCACTGCTTCCCACAGTCATTTACTACTGCAACAGTGCAGAGGTCATTATTATATTCTCTTTCAATCTGGAAGTATTCTACTGGAAAATTGTTACCGTCTGTTCGCCTCTATCCTTAGCAGTTGTTCTTGAGAGTATATACCTTATCACTATTAATTTCAAACCAATAGGTTTGTTCCAAGTCCAAAGTTGTAGATTATAATCAAACCCTTGTACTTTTTTTTTCTTTTTTTCTTTTTGGGTTCATGTTTGTGAAAGTATGGAGTAATATTGACATTGGTATCTGTTTACCAATTAATAATTTTGTTTCTTTTCCTAAATTTAATCTAAGCTACTCCCAGCGTACATATTTAGTCACTGTGACTTGCTCTGTTTTATAATGATAATTGATTAATTCTCTGTTCGAAATTTGTAGGTGGGGTATCTCTCGGCATTTTCATTATGTGCCAGAAATCCTAGCAGCATTTTTCTGGACATTGCCGGGACTCTTTAATCATGTAGGACCAATATTTGCTGCACTTATTTTAGCAAGAAGCAATTAGCTTGAATTTGATTTTCAAACCGACCTAAAAACATGGGACTTCGTTTTCTTGAAATTAACAGTTCGACGAACAAATTTCCTGTTTTTGCAGTTTCTTCCCTACTTCTATGTTATCTTCGTAACCATCCTTCTATTTGATCGAGCCCAAAGAGATGACCAACGATGCCGGGCAAAGTAAGCTTCAAAACAGAATGACATGTTTAAGTCACTCTTTTGAATAGTAATAAACCTTCTGACAGGGTTAAATGTAAATTAAACGATGAAGTTTCATCTGATTTGATTAAATTTGGTTCTTTTTTCAGGTATGGAAAATACTGGGATATGTACTGCAAACAAGTTCCATACAGAATCCTTCCAGGAGTTTACTGAGCATGCGCATGAGTTATGTATGATGAACTGGGCATGAGATAAAGCTTGTTTCTTATAGCTAGGGCCAATCTTTTATGCCCAGTATTGCTATATTCAATTCTAAAATGTGTGAGACGTTCTAAACATGAGTCCCATGAGTGAGTGTGATGCCTGCTTTGAGAATGAGTCTTGATGCTATCAAATAGAGAACATTGTTATGGGAAAAGCTTAATATTCAGTTGTGATCTACTCTAAAAATCTTGGTTCACAGAATGAAAATCAGATAGACAGCCCTTCCATTCTCTTTTTTTAAGTTTTGGAAGCATAACGAATTTATTATGACAAATCAATGCACTGTAGATGATGCAAGGTCACTGTGAGATATGTAAGGTTGGCTTACAAATGAATTTTTAGTCATGCTGCAGTATCTTTAATTCAGTCTTTATATTTTGTGCCTGCATTGTAGGAATTAGGACCGGATCCATCCTCACAAGTTTTTGAAGCAGTAGCTTCTTGAATTCATATTAAGTTGTAAAATCCTCAATCACCAGAGTCGAATGAGCACCGGCACAGTTCTTATGCTCGTTAATAAAAGTTTGGCAGTCTTTGAATGGTTCTTCAATAAATGCAGTGAACATTGATGGACCGGCATTTGAATCCAGATATGCTTTTTGAGAAGGTTGATGCAAATATATTTCTCCTCATATTGTTGTTCTATTTCTCAATGGCCAATCAGAAGACATTCCCATTCACAGGGTAAAGACTCATTTACAGTGCGGTTTCATGAAAGTATTCCAGTTGAGTAATGTGAGAATTATTCAAAAAAAATTCGATTTAGTCAAATTGATAGTCAAATAAAATTTTGCAAATCTTTATTCCTATTTTTGGGATTTTAGTTGTACTGTTCTTTTCACTCGGAAGATGAGTGAAAAGATACATTTGTCCAATCTAATTTTTCAACACTCGTCTAAAAGCATAACTAGGTATTGATTTTCAATTCCTAGTTGGTAGTGGGAAGTCTGATACCCTGGGTTTGAGACAAAATTAGAAGTTAGGTACTCTAATTCCATTTTGCCAATTTTGAAACAAATGCACAAATTTTCAAATGTGGATCATGAAAAAGCCAATTCCCGTCATCTTCCATGAACCAAATGGACCCTAATATCCAACATAAAATCTCAACGGTTTCTTTAGTCCAGTTGACCTCATCTTCTTTCTTGGATAATTAAGAAATCTGCATGGTCACATTCATAGTAGCATTACATTGGACAAAGCTAAGATTAATCTTGCCTAAACTATGACCTGCTACACTTCCAATGCCATTTCCCTTGTTTTTCAAGAAGTGGGTTTGAATATTTATATCCCAAAAATTTTAAACTATAAAGACAATAAAAAATAGGATATATTTTTTACTTAAAGTAATTAATTATATTATATTATATTATTTTTTAAAATTTTAAAATTTTACAGTAGACCTGATCTGGAAAGGAATATGATGCTGGTTTAAAACCAGGAATTGTAGTTAGAGGTTATTAAAATCTTCATTCATTCATTTAATTTTTTCACATTTTTTAAAGAGTATTTATAGTGATACAAACTAATACGAGATATTGGTATCTATCTATACTTTTTGATGATGTTCATAAGTTGAAATGAATTTTTGTAATAATAATTTTTTAAATAACTGACATTATTTTCTTTAACATTTTTTTCTAAATAATTTTTAAATTTATTTTTAAGATTTGTTCATAAATAATACATAAATCACTCTTTTATATATATATATGATGGAGAAATACATAGACCATTGCAGCAAATGACTTCTGAGATTGAATGCCATTTAACTGGATGTTTCACCTAAAGGTGACAATAATGTTATAAAACTAGGAAAATATGATAAAAGTGAAATCTTAAATCACATTTTAAGTGAAATCTTGCACTTTCTAAATTGTTGAAATGAACGAGATAGTTTATTAATTAAAAATAATTATTTTTCTAATAAGAAAAATATTTATTTTTTAAATTTTACTTTGAGTTTCTAATATACATAAATAAAGAAAATTTTCTAATTTTGTAAAGAAATATGTTTATTTTTAAGAATAATTTATATTGAACAAACTTTGTTTAAAGATTTAATTTACAAGCATAAGATACACAAACTCAATATAATTGTAGTTATGGTTCAAAATAACATTTAACAAATGTTGCTTTAGGACTACTAACATGTTCTCTGTTGTGTCATGTCAGGTTGTTAGTATTTTTAATTTAGACAATAATTTGAACTTGCAACCCAAGTCTTTGCGTTGCAATCATCTTTGAGGTAATGATTCTCTTATTGTGTTTTCTAGTGGGGTTACCCACATCTCTATTGTTGGTGGAAAGAGCTATGCTTAGGTTGCTAAATTTGCTCCTTCAAAGGCAAAAGCTTGTCACATTGCTTGGCCAAAGACGTCCCTTGTAATGGCTTGTGGTGGAAAATGTTGGTTTCTACTAGCATGGGTTGGTTTGTAGATTTTCTTTGGCACTCTCTTTTGGATTTGCATGTTGGGTTTCAGAGTCTTAGAGATTGTTAGTATCTAGTAACATGAGCTCTTTCATTGTGCAAAAGGTTTTTTTTATTACTATCCTTATTTTTGAAGACAAATGTGATTTGATACTAAGGAAGTTGTGGATGTGGGGGAATCACTCTTTGAGCCAAACCTTGGACAATCTCTTTTAACCTTCTTACCAAACAACTCTATGTGCATCCAACATGAATTCATCTCCCTAATCTTCTTCGTCATTTTTGAGAGAATGTTTGCCTTAAGCCAAAAGCAACTCTATTGGCCATTTTCTTAAAGGTGGATGAGGATACAATAGGAACAAGTTGATCTACTTTTGGTTCATGTAGTTCTCATGGTTGGGGATAAGACATGGACCCAATTGTCGAATTTTAATGGCCTCCCCTTCAAATGTAATCAATGCTCCTATATTGGTCATTTGGCCACAAACTATTCTCTTTAGTGTTGTAAGGGTGATGCCACATGGTGGAGGATGCAAATGATGTCATTTGATTATCTTGGTTACTAACTCTTCCTTTAACGACACTCATCACACTGATAATGTCTCCCTTAATGTAGTGCCTTGCCCGAAGATCCTTGGAACAAAGATTCAATACAAACCAAGATTTTTTTATAAAAAGTATGAATGCACATGACAACATGATATAGGGATCACAAAGATCGCAACAGAAATCTTCACCAGCAATCCTAGCAACCAACGGATCTCCAAACACTACAATCTAACTGACATGACCAAACTAAAAAATGAAAACCCCAGATGACATCCGAACACAAAATCTTCGATCTGTCGAATCATGGAACCACTAGCATTCCTAAAGGGTACTCAAAAGTCCAAGTTGTATTCTTTGAAAAATGGCAGAGAGGCCCCCTATTTTTCATGCGAGAGAATAACAATTGATAGTCTCGTGCGAGGAAGTACCTTTTCGCACGAGAAAGTATACTGAGCCACTCGAGGAAACACCATCTCGCGCGAGGACATGCTTGGCCCAACTACCAAAACACCCAAACTGGTGTGGGGTTTCACGTGAGAATTCACCACAAGCCGCGTGAGGAAACCCAACACACCACGGGAACATTTGCATTCTCGCATGAGAAAGTACAATTTCGTGCGAGGATACAAATCAGTAAGCCAGAAAACATAAAGGTAAAAAGATAGGAAATAAATTCCCTCCACATTGGTGAGTACCCGATCCACATTTTGAGGCATAAACACTCGAAAACAATAGCTACTAGACGGATTTGCATCTAACCATCTAACATAACAGTGAAGGGAAATAACTGAAAGCAACATCGTAGTGTATAGAAGCAACATCACAATGTACTAAAATACCAAACTAAGTGCGCGGTTCCTCCCAATCGTTAATAGCGTCATGAGATCATCATGGGTCTTAGCCATCTCTCGCGTGTAACATCCCAAACGACTGACCAAATCGTTAGAGCTATCTTATGAGGACGCCACTACTAAAATGTGCTACAACATAAGAATAAGGAAATCTAACATGCTAGAAGTAAAGCATAAGATAATCCTACAAATCAACTGCATCATCTATCATATGCTATACATCATACAAATAGGAAATCTAACATGCTAAACCAATAAGCAATAGATACAACAACGAAGCAATTCACATCATCTAGTCATATGCTAAACATCATAATATAGGAATGTGTCAAATAAACTAGCATCATCTAAACATGATATCCAAGCATTCCGATGAAAGCATAAATCACAAGGAAGCATACTTCGGAACCCGAAGCATCAAGTGAAAGCATCTAGCAACGGTCACACTAGGACAAAAGACCATCTTTGTACACCGGTCCCCAATAGTGGTATAAGTAGCTATGCCTCCCAACCACGTGGAACTCGCAGGTCCACTTCCACCGTGCTGATGGAGATAATGATCCAACTAGAAACACACACATAAAGCAAATGTCCATCACTAACACTCAAGCTAGATAGTATGATGACTAAAACGAAGAACATAGATGATGCATAAACTACAGGTTTTGGTCAGACACTCAATGGGCTACTAAGTAGGGGCTGACATCATGGAGAGTCACTTGGCATTGACAAGCCCAAGCTGGTACTAGCAGCTCTCCACTTCCTAATGGAAGGAGCACATCTCAAATCCTTTTTATTAAGTTTTACTATCACTCATACATTTTATTTAGTTATCACTTGATTACAAAGCTCTGGCACGCCAACCCTAGGGAAATAGACATTAGGCTGCGGAGATAGAAGCCCCCTCCATATGCTACCCTAACTTAGCCATGCTCATCCAACGATGAGTACCTGTAGGCATGCATATTCCCAACCCAACCCCAAATGATCATAACTTCTGACAAGTCCACGGAAGATCAGGCCTCACAAGTCATCCGACAAGTGTATGGGCACGTACTTGTGTGTGGCGCACTACCATCTTGGAGATCATAACACAAGGATTGGATGAGAACACAAGCAAAATATCACTCAACTGAAACAAGCTCGGGAGGACAGATTCTATACAAATCCCAAGATCAATAAAACCATACATCATGAACTCACTCAACCGACTTCAATTCGAGAGTATGGATTCTACATGAATCTCAATGATGCAACAAGACCAAACATCATGAACTCACTCAACTGGCCTTAATCCGGGAGTATGGATTCTACACGAATCCTAGTGTCCACAAAACCATAGCAAAGGTCCAAAAGAAACAATAACACTAGATATAAAATCACTCAACCGAATACGTCAGGAGTATGGATGTGGCACACATCCCAATGCAAACATAAAAGTGCAACAATGGTCTGACTAACATCCTACAAATGATCGATGTCCACGATCAACATCATGCCAAGAAAACTTGAGAAAATTGGGTAGTATGCAAATCGAGGTGAAAACCCCCAAAACCAGAAAACTTCGAAATTAAAACCCATTTGGTCTTTGGGCACAAAACTCCGAAAATTCAATAAAATTTGTGTTCGAACATTGTATGCAAAAACAACCAACAGCACGAAACCTCAAAACCCCATCCCAAAAATAGGGAAAATGTTCATACTCGACCAATTGGGTAGAACTAGTAAACAGAAACAGAGGGGAACACTAGTTCTTAGCCTCCTAACAAACGGCTACCAAAAAAAAAAGCTGAAACATAGCATAAACAATAAAACGAGAGAGCCCTACCTCACAACCAAAAGGACAAAATGAGAATCTGAACCATAAAATAAAAATCTTGCAGAAGTAGCCAAAAATCGCGGCAATCCAAGGTCTCCTCGAGTTGGATCCAAAGAGACCAACCTCGCAACGATCCCACACCTGGAGCTCCCACAACAAACAAAACAATAAATCCTCATGAAGAGGATTTTGGGTTTTACTCTCAAACTTTCTAATTCAAAAGTGAGAAGTGAGGAATTAAATTCCTTTTTCAATGCTTATTCACTTTTTGAGTGACTAATCAATTAGGGCAAATAACTAGCCAACATAGTTAAACCCCAAATTGACCCAAATGAAAACAAACTATTCCTAGAAATATGAATTCATCTATGACAAAGCTGCTAGAAATTAAATTTAATAAAATTAAAAGTCCGAAAACCCAAAATCACAGAAATTTCCTTAACAACTTTCGCGACAATGCGAACCTCTAAATGCATAGACATGCTCATTGGTCAAATCACAAAATGAAAAGGAGTTTAGATTTAATAATCATTGAAATGATTAATTAAATAATTAAAATAAGGATACATCGACCATATAAGGATGACATTGGTAAAATATAAATCATTGACTCCATGTGCCACTACTAGAGATATAAATCCTACACATTAAACAACACGATCAAGTGCAATTGCATATAATAACATAGCCAAAGCAATAAATGTATTAAATGACTAATTTAACCATTTATTCAATTGTATTGAAACAATCCATTTACATCACTCACGTTCGCATATAACATAATGAAGCAAGAATGAAGTAAATAACCATAGCATTAAATCCATCACATAACATAATCAGAGATATGTCTAAATACCAGATAACCAAATATTATCACAAAACATACTGTCATCTCAAAATGGCATCATCATGCAAATATGAAAAACTGAACAACATAGTAATCTAACATCTATGATATTGAAATCAAAGTATAACATTTGACCCTCAGGTCATCTCAAATGTAAAACATAACATGAGTAACAAGTATCTCTCGGATAAAAAATATAAGGTAAATATCCACAACACAATACCAATGAATCCAACATGGACAATCCATTTCTAATTATTTAAGCATTTAATAATGGTTGTTTAAACAACAACAAAAAGACACTTAAAACACATATGTGAACACACTCATAAACATGACTAACCACTGCTAAGGAACCTACTCCAGTGTAGCACAGTAATAGTACATAGTGCAATCTCTGCACACATCTCAGGGTAATTACCGAACATTATCATGATACCACATCGATCCTGGTAACCACTGGCACAAACCTTAGTGAACCATAAATCACATCATAATCTCGAAAATCAGCCATAAGTATAAACAAAGCAACTGATATAATAACATAAATCCAATCACCTCAAGGGTGTAGACCACTCATGGTCCCAATCATGATCCCTTCTCAAGGAGAGATCAACAAGGTAGCATCCATTAGGATGACTTACATAAGTCAATTGGGAGAGGCACTTAACTTAAGGTGATGCTCCTTCTGTTTTGATACATAAACATTAACTTAGAGGAAGGTTTTTCATAGCTAAAACTCACACAAATATGATGAACACAAGCTATGACTTGAAAGGACAAAGAGAATAAGGCAAAAATCAAGGATACATATTTTGTACCATAAGAAAGTGTCAATCATTTACTAATGTTGCTCACTTATAACTTATGAGAAGGGAAAAAATAGTTTTTCACTAACTAAAAGAAGAAACTCTATAGATACATGCAAGTCTTTTAATAGTATTTTCTTACTAAAAAATGAGTTAATTTTTTAAATATAATTCATAACAATAAGTTAATATTTTGTCACTGTGATAATATATCTAATCTACCTTTACTAGATGTCCAACTTGCACATATAATAAAAAGATGAAAAATGTGATGTGTGCCTAATAATTGATGAAGCTTTCCTTGAAATGTTCTTTGTTTAGGGACTACACTTTTTTAATTATTACAAATGCTCTAATTAGATGTTTAAGGAAATGATCTTGACTTATTCAACTCCACTTCCTTTGCATGCTACTTAAAAATAAAATTAATAACCTTCACCTCCTAGTTTCTTCTGAGATCTTGGAAATTATTGCTAAAATTCTTGGCCCTAAAATTCTCTTAAGTGTCTTACTACTACCACTAACAGCATAAGGTATTTTTTATGAATTTTAACTAAATAGGTCTTCTTGAGGCATATGATATGGATCTTCCTTCAATATATCTTAAATCTCTTTAATGACACCTAACAAAAATTTCTAACTGTCGTGTAACTACCCTCATGGCTTGATTTTGCCAGTGTGACCAATAGAAAACCTTCAATGCTTTCCTCCTTTCATTGCTTGACTCTTTAGAAGTGAATTTGCAGGTCTAGAGTTTTGGAATTCAACTTTTCCTCTCCAATAGTTAAAGGATTGTTTAAAATTTCAATACATACTGGCGATTGTTCATGGATTACAAAAACTTATAAATATAAAAGTCCTTCACTTTGTATTTGATATGTTAGTGCACAATGTAATCTCTATCATATCATTGGTTTATTCTCTTGGAACTTGTTATTGGCTAGGGGTTCCTTGAGAACAAAAAACCTCATCAAAGGTTGCTTAAGTTATTGGAACTCTTAAACACTTCATTGTCTTCTTTCTTTTCTCTTTCACCACTGCTTCATTTTTATGTCCCCTTGTCAAATTCTTCTCTTTCACATAGTTCTTTATATTTAGCCACTTCTTTCTTTATCAACTCTTCATCTTTATTTTACTCTTTTTCTCTTAACTCTCTAGATTGTCAAAGGTTTCCTTAACAACAAGGAAGATCATTTAAGGTTACTAAGGTTTTCAAAATTTGTGAAATATCTAAAAGCTTCTATTATCTTCTCTTTATTAACCCTTTACACATTCTTTTTGTATTTGAGGTTCCTTATTAATTCAATATTCTCTAATGCTTCTCCTTTCAATCAGAGGTTAATATTTCCTTGGGAACCACAAACCTTGCTAAATTTCCCAAGGTTCCCAAAACCTCAAAAATTTGTGATGCCTTCTTTTTGTAATTCATTTGAAATTTTATCTACTAAGAAATATTGAAATTATTAAAGGTCAAAAGTTCCCTCCGGACCAAGAACCTTGTTAGAAGTTCATAAGTTTCCAAAAACATTTGAACACTCTTATGTGTTCTTCATTTTTATCCAATTAAAATAATTTTCCATATGTTCCAAAAGATACCTTAGATCTAAAAAATTAAGAGTTTCAAAACTTAACTAATATCCATACATATCACCAAGAAAAAAGATACTACACCGTTACCTTCATAATAGATAACTCATAAGGATTGGTGAGATCGAGGTTGAAAGGTCTAGTCTTCCCCCAACCAACATGACATGAGAGGATTTGTCATGCCAACATCACTAGTTACATTTACCTAGCACTTGCATTTTATAGGGGGTGCTATATTCATTTGTTGTAGATTAAACCAAAACAATTATGCCAAAGAAGAATAAAATCGTATACCACAACTAAATAATACAAAATCACTTATCATAACCTTGTACTATTTCTTTGAAGAATGAATTTAATGTATTTCTTTTGTGAGTTCTCTTTCAACATGTTTACACATTTGAGATTAGATATACCAAAGGTTGTCCAATACTTAGTCTTTAATTGTAGATCACTTCATCCTAAGGGAACAACTTATATTCTTTCCAAACTTGACAACTTCCCTTGATCTTGGAAATTATGAGCCTTGAGTCAAGGCTAATTGACATTTAAAATATGTATGGATTGCCAACATTTCAAAAGACCTCTATGAGACTATTTTGGTCCTAGGGCTAAAAAAAGGTAGACACTACTCCCCATATGTGCAATTCAACCACTATTTTCATATTTTTATATGTGTCCCAACTTAGTATGTCATGTTTTATTATTATTATTAGTCTTAGTACACGAACTAAATAACTTGTATTACTACAAGAACTATAGATCTTATTAGAGTAACAAAGTATTTCCTTACTAATTAAATCTTGTTGATTTAATTGTTAAGTCACTTCTTATCTCTAGTTTACTTAAGCTAAACTTTGGTCATATAATAATTAATTCTTTTATTAATTATTATCATGCAACCTAGGTTTTACTTTTTATGGTTTTGATCTCCTTTATAAGAATTGATCTCTTTGTAATAATTTATTCATTCAATACAATTTGCAATTCTTTTTTGTACACCAAGAATGTATTATCTTCTGTTGATCTTTGAATTTGAGCCTCCATAGCTTTTGCTTTTTTATTTCTGTAACAGGTATTTACATGTAGCAATTCTTGGGAGTTGTGAGGTTGCATTTTCATCAACTTCAACATGGTATCAGAGCTCTAGACTTTCATGCCCTTATTCTCTTAATGAAAAGTTTGGCTTTAGTTTTTAGATATGTTATTTTTCTGAGGTTTTATGTATTGGATCTGGGGGGTTACTTTTTTTTTGTTTTTTCCGGTGCACTTTGAGCCCAAATGAACCTCACCACTGGATTCATAGCACCCCCAAACCCCTATTTCCATAAATTTTTTTCCAATTTGGATATAGTTGACTGATAAGGAAAAATAATTTATCCCTCAATCTGAGCATGCTTTTTGAGGTGACGTTATTTACTTTTTGATAATTTAAAAAAAAAATCACAATGTTAAAAAAAACTTTAAAAGGAAAAATGCATGTCATTTTTTGTTGTTAAAAGGGCATGTTTTAAAAGTATTTTTCGAAAAGTTTAAAAAAGTGCCAAAGGATGCTTATGTCAGCAAGTATTGATGCTGCAACAAGGTACTGACATGCATATAGGTGCTAATGTCATCAAATTAGGGGCTGAAATTTGACGGCCTTCAAACCATCATCCTTTTGAGTTTTTTTATTTATAAAAAGTTATTGATGGTTTTTTGGTCATATCTTGGGCATAAAAAGGTATTTTTTGACAAATATTATATTGTCAGAAAGCTCTTTTGGAGCTCATCATGATGGTGCATGTTATTTGGAATTTTGATGTTGTTTGGTTATCTATTTATGTAGTCAAATTCAGGGGTTCTATTTTGCACTCTAGGGTTAGGCCATGGTAATGGTTCCCAGTTTTTGGCCAAGTTTGACACTAAAACAAATAATTTTAACAAAAAAATCATTTTGAAATGCATATTACAAAAAAACTGTAAAGAATTTGATGATGGTGTAAACTAGTGATTTTTAACATTTTCTATCTAGCTTCTAACAATATTTTTAATTTTTGTTTTATAATTTTATTTGAAGTCCATTTTTCCATCTCCTTTGAGAAGTGGTTTATACAAAAATTGAGATTCAAACCTTGGTTTTTTCTTCCATGAATTCTTCAGTTATATTGAGATTCAAACCTGTGACTTTGAGCTTCAAACTTGGCAAAGAAATGCCTTTTATATCTTCTTTCAATGAATCATCATCAAATATGGACATACACTTTAAATTTTGATTTTATATTCTTCACATAATTTTATAATGGACACAATTTTTTTTTTTTTTTTTTTTTGATTTACCACCAACGGTGCATTAATCACGTTTATGTACAATAGTTATGCCTAAAAAAATTTTAATTTAAAATCATTTTTTGTTCAAGGCCCCTTCGAGACTAATGTTTTTAAGTATCATTTGTAATTAGTGTTTGCCTAAAACTTGTGCTAATATTTTAAAATATGAAATAATATTTTAATTAAAATAATTTATTTTGTCAAAGGGGTCTTTGGTTTGTTGGTGAAGTTGAGTGGCTCAAAAAGTGATCACTAGGGATGAAGTCTTGCTGAGTGCAAGGCTCTAACATCATAAGGGATGAGGCTAGGATGAAGAAAAAAAATAAAATAAATTGGTTGAACAGTACTTCATTTTTAATTGAACATTAGAAAAACATATCTCCTAACTAATCAACAACCTAATCTCTGGTCGTTGAAAACCATTCAACTTCAGCAATGGACCAAGGGTCCATTGAAGAGACTTTCAAATTTGAATCTAAGAACTACTACAAATTAGTGTGAATTTTCTTGAGAAATAAAACAAAACTTTGCTAGAGCTTGAATTAGTTTCCCTTGTGTATTTAACATGTCCTAATCAAAGATGCCACATCACATGAGATCAAAAAATGTGGAAAAGAGACTAGTCACAACCACCATTGAAAAGTCAAATCTCATTCATTATCCATTAACTAAATAAATGATACAATTAGTTTACTAAAAAATTCAACATAACATAAAATTTCCGATTTTATCGCAAGAACATTACATCATATGAACTATGGATAAAATACAATGTATATACATCACATGTCCATCATGTGCATGTGCAATAACACATTACCAACTTTTAAGTTTACAACATATGATAACCAAAATTATATCCATTGTTTGATACCGTATATCATTGTCAAGATAAAGATACAAGATCATAAGATAGATTCTAAAACTTGACAGGTGTCCTAAAAGTGTATCCGGTCTCCAAAGCCATCAGACGTCATCCATCTACTATCTGAGATGGGAGTGTGGCCTAGGCACTTTTACCTCACCAACAACATAGTGTTTAGTCCCCCAGGATTTTTCTTGACATGAAGAATGCCCTGACCTTGGCACAAGAAGCCTAACTTCTGGGAACAAGATAGATCAAATAGATCTGGTGCAGCCGTGAAACATACTACATGCATCCATGTGCCTAGCAACCTAATCACAAAATGTGGCAAGGAAAAGAGAAGAACACTACACATCTACCCACATGCAGTGAAAGAAAACTGTAACATATCTACCCACATGTACATTTCTTTTAATAAATGCATATCCACACATATGCAAAAATGAAAGTAAGCATAGTCACACACATATGCTGCATGTTAGATCAAAATACTTAAAATGGCAATAAATATATAATGGCTTGGCCAAGCACTAAATTCGTCAGTAATATTGAAAAGAGATACAAAACATAATGAATCCTACATTCCAGATTCTGACAGGCTGAGAGAAGAAAATCACAATGCATCCATCCTCACCCTCCCTTATGCCACATTACACCTTTTCATAAGAGAAAAGAAAACACCTACACCCATACCCTCATGGGAAACATAAAGACAAAAAAAGTTCATCATATCACAAGAGTAATTTCTATAAAAGTTTAATCTAATTATGTTTCAACAATTTCATCATGATATATATATATATATATATATATATATATATATATATATATATATATATACCGAGTAAACTAAAGGAACCAACGTAAGTCCCAGGCATTGAATGTATTGGCTGGAATAGAACATATTTGTGAAGAAATGGAGGGATTAATCATTAAAAACATAAATTGGTAATGTTCCAATGCTGGAATAAGCTTAATCCATCTACTCTCATACAACAATAGGTCTAGCTGGAATTAGTTTCAATACTACAATCCTTGCGGTTCCTACAGTTTATGAGTTCAGTTGAATAATTAAAACAACCTATAGTTCCCCCTAAGTCATGGTAATTCTATAATGTTTCCAGACAGTGTCAAAATATACATACAACTTATCAATTTTCTCAATCAAAGAAGTAAATTTTTTCTAGCTATGTTTTCTTTATATTGCACATTTAGTGCAACAAGTGTACTAGCTATTTTCAAGTAAGGTTCAATAGTTTACATAATCAATAAAATATTTAAACATTCTTCCAACAAAAAATTCTTATCTAATTAAGCTCAATCTGGATAATGCTTCTTCCAGAACTTGTTACTACACGTATTGGTTGAGTTCAAAAGTATAACTAGTGTGAGGGTATCAATTCAAGTTTTATTTCTAGTCAAAAGAAATATGGAATTGCTCCATTACAATGCTCATCCATAGCTATTGTTGGTCTCAGACATAGGACAAAATAAATCTAAAACCTAAGTTAGTTTTGATGGCACTAAAGGCTAAGGAACCTTTAAGAAAGAGATATCAATTCCAATACTGCCGCTACCTCCTTAGTCATAGTGCCTCTGTTATTGAAGAGCAATGAACGTCGAAAACATTCCTCAGATGGTAAGGTAATGCTTGAGATTTACCATATTTCAACCCAAGCGGTATTATGCCTATAAGATTGAAAAGTCTCCATGATAATTCTCTCTTTTATCGTTAGATTTAATTGGTCCTATTTTGAAATACACTAGAAAACACCATTATGCCTTTGTTTGAATGGATGAACTAAATAAAAACCTGAATCTATTCCCTAAGACTCCCACGTGATAGTCCATCAATATATTGGCCTCGTCATTCAATACAAAGAAAAATGCCTGACTGACAACCAAGTACAGTCGATTTCTAAAATAGGCAAAGAAACAAAAATAAAATTTTAAATGATAGTGAACACACCATTTAACTTTATCACCTCATCATTATTCAGGCTTACTAGTAAGCTATTTTAAAAATGTGACATTACTGAAAATAACTTGAACTGTATTTAAAGACAAAGAAACCTGATTTCGATTTATGTCTGCTGCTCTCTTCAGTAACTTCAACACTGCCCTCAAAGAATCTCAAACTGCCAATGATCTCTCTGAATTATGGTACCCTTCCTCTATCTCCTACCAAATTTGGAATATATCATTCCAGATGGAGCATGGGGCAACACGAGTGGTTTTTCAACAAGCAAGATTGTTTTTCTTAAAATTCGCTAGAGGTTTTGAGTTTCTTCTCTCCCTCTTCCAACCACTCAATGCTCTTCTTGTCCAACTGAATTCATTAAAAATGTTTTCACACTTGTAACTAACCCAATTCAAAGGTTTTCTGCCTTAATGCAATAAAATTGACACTTCATGCACACCATTTCATGAATGCTAACTAACCCAATTCAAAGGTTTTCTGCCTTAATGCAATAAAATTGACACTTCATGCACACCATTTCATGAATGCTAACTAAATAAGAAAAATATATTTTTTACAAGGCTAGATTTTTATTTCTTACCTTCATGTCTACTCCCATAACAACTATGAGTACGAACATAAAAAAATAGTAAAAAAATAGAATCATTAAATGTGAATTCATCAAACAAAACATCATTTATTCAAGAATTTTAACTAAGCATAAAAGGCCAAGACTAGTTAGTGCATCGTTACTCCTTATTTCCATGTCATTTCATTAAATCAAGAATAGTAAATAGAGCTTGGAATATAATTAAGTCAGATAAAAAACCTCTATTCTATTTGACAAATTACATGAACTACTTAGAAAATTCAACCAAAGCATTCCTAATTTCCATATAAACATCTATGTGGCGTGTGGACTGCAAGGGTCATCCGATTCATCCCCCCCGAAAGGCTAACCCTCTCTACCTTAAACACACTCTTGTCTTGTCGATCCTTCATCCACTCAGACACTCACAACCAGAGAGAAGTCAACAACCATCAAATTTAATAACAGAGTCAACATCATGATCATCATAACAACAATGTAATATACAACATCAAATCCACAATTACATCATCATTACATAACTTAACACATTACATCATTATCTAAAATGAAGTTCAATCATCATAATTTAACTTTATACATAAACAAATTTAACATGATAATGATGAAATAAGACTTTCCAATGCATTAATTATCCATTAAATCATACTAATTAACACATCATAATACCATAGTTAACCATTAAGTAATCCAAGTTCAAATCAAGGTTTGGCCCGGGGTAAGTACAGCAAGTTGTGGTGCCAAAAAGGGGGTATAAGTGGCCACTTTTTTTTTTCCTTTCTGAAATCAACAATTTCTGAACTTTGACAAGAATTTGAAGACAATTACGCTCAAAATTTCAAGATATGAAAAAAACAAAAGTAGTAGTCCTTTGAATCTAGTTTCTAAACTACTAATTTTTTTCCAAAATGGTTTAGTTTTATGTTCTCAAAAAAGGGGGCCATAGAAAGTGGTACTATTTTTTGAAGAAAAACATAACATAGTGCAAAGTGTGGCCCCTCTAAAGTTTTAACTTTGTTTTTTGAAATTCTTTAATTGCTCTAGTCAAAATTTACCCAACACCGTGTAGTTTATCCCATTTTTTTGGGTAATTTTATAATGTGTATTTTTTTATATGAATTTTGTAATTGGACACATCCCAAAAATGTAAAATATTTATGTGCTCCCCATAGAAATGATTGAAAACTAATCTAAAATCAAAACTTATTTTTCTCAAAGTGTGTAGAATGGAGTCTAGTTTCTAGAAAATTAAGTTGTTGAAAAATTTGATGAACGAGCTAAAATCTACATCCCAATTAGTACATGTTGGTTTTTGAGAGAAAATGGACATACATTCAAAAGAAATTATGGTTGAAAGGCTTGAAATAGTTCAAATTCTAAATAAATTATATGGTTATATAGCTAACATAGAGATATAAAATGTCATGTAACATGACTTTTTCGATGCTCAACCATGAAGAAACTTGAAGGATAGCACACAAGAAAAATCAATTATTTTTTGTATGCTTGCTGCAAAACACGTCTCAAACTAGTTTAGGGGCTCCAAACCTTTGGGTTGGATCCCCAAGGAAAATCCAAGCCTTAGGATTGGTAGAATCGAAAGCTTTAAATAGCGCGCAAACGCCATTTAAAGCATTTTTAAATTTAGGCTTACATAGTGCGTACAAGCTATAGTGCACATGCACTTTGTAAGCCTGAATTTTAATAGAGAGGGAAGGAGAGAAGGAGAGAGGGTAGAGAGAGAGAGAGTAGAGGATGAGGAGAGAGTAGGAGATGGGAGAGGGTGGGATAGGGAGAGGGATAGGGAGAGAGAGAGAGAGAGTAGGGGATGGGAGAGGGTGGCATATATATAGAGAGAGGGTGGAAGAGAGAGAGGGGGGGGGATGGGAGAGGGTGATATATATATATATATATATATATATATATATATATATATAAAGAGAGAGAGAGAGAGATGGGAGAGGGTGGGATAGGGAGAGAGTGAGAGAGGGTGGGATAGGGAGAGAGGGATAGGGATGAGATAGAGAGAGTGAGAGAGGGTGGAATAGAGAGAGATAGTAGGGTATGGGAGAGGATGGGAGAGAGAGAGAGAGAGAGAGAGAGAGAGGGAGAGAGAGATGGGAAAGGGTGGGATATATAGAGAGAGGGTGGGTGGGAGAGTGGGAGGGAGAGGGGGAGAGGGAGGGAGGGAAGGAGGGAGAGAGAGAAGGGGATGTGAGAGGGTGGGAGATATATATATATATATATATATAGAGAGAGAGAGAGAGAGAGAGAGAGAGAGACTAGGGGATGGGAGAGGCTGGAGAGAGAGAGAGAGAGAGAGAGAGAGAGAGAGAGACTAGGGGATGGGAGAGGCTGGAGAGAGAGAGAGAGAGAGAGAGAGAGAGAGAGAGAGAGAGAGAGAAGGGTGGGATAGGGGGAGAGAGTAGGGAATGGGAGGGAAAGAGAGAGAGAGTAGGGGATGGGAGAAGGTGGGATAGGGAGAGAGAGAGATTTTTCACATAGTGTGTGCACGCTTTATAGTACGTATGTGCATATATGAAAACACTAAAAAATAGTTATAATGAAAGTTTGGGTCCCTACTGACCCATATTCTCTTTTTTGTCTATTGTTTGTTCTGCTATTCCGACAAAAAAAATGGGTTTCATGCTATTGGAAGTTAGCAAACATCAAATTCAATCATTGGATACACTATTTGAAAGCTTTTTGAACATTCTTTCTATAGGAAAGGTTACAACAATCCTTTTTAAATATTATTTGTTACTATAGAGAAAAAATTCATTATAATTTGACAAGTTGTTTAATATATAATGAATTCATTGAAATTTGTATGTTTGAATTCATTGTTATTTGGAAATGATTAGAAATTTGAAAGGTTGTTTAATATATATTGTGTATTCATTGAAATAATTGTAATTTGTATATGTATTTGAATTATTTGTTATTTACAAATTGTAAGTAATTCAGATGTTTGAATAATTTGACATATAGAAATTATCATCATGCCAAGGAAGAAACCAAAAACTCAAACAACGGAAGAGAGGGAGAGAGATTTGGCAATTAAAAGAGATAAAATGAAACTACTATGTGAACAAAGAAAATTGTAATGCAATAATGAAAAATTGTCTTTTGAAGAGGAAAACAAACCACCAATACAAAGAAACAAAGAGGAAGAATTGGAAAGACAAAGAGAACGAATGAGACTCTTACGCTCAAGAAGACAATTGAATTGTAAAGCTACACCATCTTCTAATGTTGGATTCATATCATCATCTCATGTTGAAGAGACACTAATTTCTACATATCACAATGTACACACTCCATCATGTCATGTTGAAGGCACAACATCAACATATCAAGTAGGTGATATTCCATCTTTTGCATCTTATTGCCAAGACACAACATCTTTAGTTCAAGGTACACAAAATACTCAACCTTATGTTGATGTTCAAAATATTGAGAGAATGAAAGAGATTATAACACCTTCTAGAATTCATTTTAGAAGACCAAAATATTTGATTGATATTGATACTAACATTTTGAAATCAGCCTGACAAGATTAGCAAGCATACTTGTCAAAAAAAAGTTAATTGTATGTGGAGATTATTCTTTGAAGAACTCAATATTATAGGTCAATGCCAATTATTTGTTGAAATGATGAGAAATTTGAAATTTAGGCCCTTCATGAAAATTCTTGGGCTAAGAACGATGGATGATTCATATGAAAAAAGTATTGTAAAGAATCTAATGAGTGCATATGATGAAGTGGGTTCTAAATCATGTACCAAAGATAGTAATATTAGAAGACATGTACTTACATTGATAATAGTAAGTACCCAAATGAAGAAATCTCAACTCATGAGAAAGACAAGCAAAACATTGAAAATTGGCAGAGGTACTCTAAGGAGAGCTATGGTAAGGTGTGACAGATTGGAAGATAAAAAAAAAAAGAGAGTTATGGACATTTAGTGGTAGACTATTGTGAAAAGATAAAGAAATTAGTAAAGCTTTGAAATCATTGATTGAAGATTTTTGGACAAATAACACGTGTGTTTCCCCTAATCAAAGAGATGTTGTAAGAGGGAGGATTGGTAGCCAAAATTGCGATCCACATGCAAAACTTTATTTGGACTCAACTCAAACACAATTCTTTGCAAAATTTATTGGTATGTATTCTCAAACTTGAATAAGTTAAAGAGTTTTTGAGATGGGTAAACCTTTTTATGTGAAGATAAATCACACACGCACAAATCTCTCAGTTATAGATGGTGAAGCTTTAGAGTACCATATAGGTGTGGTGGTTGTAACTGAGACATGGCTTAGACGATATTCTATGAAGAACCCTAACTTGTGGTTATTTGAGGATTGGCAAATAGAGAGGTAGATTCTTCATTATTCGAACCTTGTTGTCATGTCAAATGTCCACTTGATAAAATATGTTGGAAAACCACATAATAAGACTCTTGAGAAGGTTCACGAGTCAAACCATGAGGCAATAATTGAGACATTAAAATGTAGAGCAGATCCAGTTGGTTCATTATATTGAATATAATTACAAAAACATGGACCTCTCTCGCTTTTTGTAATACAAAGTGCACAACTAGGTAGCTTCAAATGGACTTTCCCACTCTTTGGTGTAGGGGACCTCCCTTCTTTTTGGTTTTTGATGTTTTTTAAGGGTTATTTAAGAGGTTGGGTGTGTATAATAAGTTCCAAGAGTCCTTCAAATGTAACTAGTCCCAATGTGTTTGTAAAAGAGCCAAAATTGGTCATTAGGTCCTAAGTTGGTCAAAAGTTGCTCAATAGGTAAAATGTTGTTAGGGTTGGGAAACTATTAGTTACCTAATAGGTCCTAGGAATCATAACTAGGGTCATATAATGGTCATATATGAACCCATTTGATCAAAAGATGTAAAGAGCAAAAATTGCTCAAAAGTTGCAAAGTTGCTTGAGCAACTTTTGCAATTTTTGCAAAAAGTTGCAAATGATAGTTTGGGTAGTTGTAACTACCCATGCTTGGGTATTTAAGCATGAGGAAGCATATTTTGGAAGGTTAGAAGGTTTTCAGCATGGGGAAGCACCCAAATTCCTCAAAATTGCCTAGTAGGCCTAATTGCCCCCAACTAGGTCTCCAGCGAGAAAGATGTTGAGTTTTATCCCAAAATATCCAAAGGAATTTTCAAATAATATAGGATTTCATATACCAATTTCAACCTTCTTTAACATATCTAAACCTTAGTATAGGTTGTTTTGGACCAACAAACAAATTCTCCAACTAGGCACCCTTTTTAAGTATAAAATAGGGTGGTTTTCCAAAGCAACTACCTGCTGACCTTGCTTCCAATACTCCAAGTTGTTAGAAGTCTCCTCAAATGGACCTAATCAAAGGAATATTAGGATAATAATAATAGTGGACTTGATGTTGGTGGACGTAGCCCAGGGATTGGGTGAACCGTGTTAAATTTTGGTGTCTTGCATTCTCTTATGTGCGATCTATTATTTTTTGATATTGGTTATATTTGCATGTAACTATTATTTTTGTCTAAGGTTAATCCTAACATGTATATTCACCATATTTGGAGTACCCCGAGAGATAGTCATGGATCAAGGAGCACAATTTATCACAAATCTTATCTCAGAGTTGATGAATGAATACATGGTGCATCATTATAAATCTTCACCATATGACCCTTAGGCCAATGGTCAAGTTGAGATAACTAACCGAGAGATAGAATCCATTTTAACCAAGATAGTTGTTGTTCACAAAAAAGATTGGGCTACCCATCTTCCTGAAGCCATTTGGGCTTATCGTACAACGTGGAAAAAGACAAATGGGTTTACCCCTTTTCAGATGGTGTATGACAAATCAACATCAATGTCTATTGAGTTCCAACATAAGATGCTCAGAATAGCCTGGGACTTGGACATTGATCTTACTAGAACTCAAGAAGACTTGTTATTAAAACTGAATGGGTTAGATGAATACAGGAAATCCACACTCTTCAACACTAAATTGATCCAACATCATAGAAAAAAATGGCATGACAAATTCATCCGAGAAAATAAATTTTTTGTGGGAGATTGGGTAGTGTTGTATGATTCTTGATACTAGCACATGCTAGAAAAATTTCAAACCAGATGGCTTAGGCCCTATGAGATATATCAATATTTGATAATGGTGTAGTTCAACTTTCAACCAATGATCCTATATGGTTCAAGCTACTTTTCAATAGACATAGAATCAAACTCTACAATAAACCAATTAGTCGTGAGGAGTTCCAACACTACGAAGACACTTTCGTTCCTATTGCTAAAGTGTCTGGGTCTCCTACCCAAACTTTTGCTAATTCTTGATTCCATAATAAAAATTTCACCTATTGTGAAATTATTTCTCCATAATACACTCCACCTCACCTTCTCTCTCAACCATCCTTCCATACCATCCCATCACTCCATCAACGTAGGTGATATTTTTTAGAGCACTCTTCATGCAACACTTGCTAGGTTCATGCCACATACCTTCATACATATTTTATTTTATTCATTCTTTATTAGGAATTCACGTCGTTTAAATTTTCTACTCTTGCATTTCTTGGCCTGGTGGAACCCATGCTCTTACTTAGTTTGGGGGGGAAATATTCTATTTTCAAAAATTTCAAATTCACATGTAAACATTAAGTTTGTTGTTTTTGTGAGATGACTGTTGTCATGTGCTTGTTGATCTGTCCTTCTGTAATTGCATCATAATTTCTATAAGGAAATTAAAGACATTAAAGTTGAAGTTTAACTTTTAATGATATGTTAGTGACATGTTCGAGGTGGTAGGCCTTGACATGAGCAAACTATTATGAGGTTTGATGTAAGTGAAGATATCATTAGATTTTGTGCACTAAAATATTTTAATTCCATGAAGCAAGTAGCATTTTGTACACCATTTTTTTGTCTGCAATGTCTTGTGCCATAACAATGCGAATTTTTTTGATCTACCATTGTTGTGCTCCATGAAAATACCAGGTTTTTGCAAAAAATTATTTTTTCTGTTCAACAATGGTAGGAGACCTTCACAAACATGAGCCAGTGGATTACGAGGTTTTGCTGGGCAATGCATCTAGTTGTGAAATATTCAGAAGAAAAGGATGGTTGGACTATAGCTTGATTCTTAAGGGGTTTGATGAAGAAGTTTCTCTACAATTTCTAAGAACTTTAAAGGATGGATTTGCAATGGTCAAAGGCTTAAAAATTGAATTTATAGAGGACATTGTGGCTGAAGTAATTGGTTTGCCACAGGAAGGTAAAAAGTGGGCGAAGGATCTCAACTTATGTTCGGCTAGGGCTCAGTTCACTTTGCACGATGACCCTCCACTAGACATAGATAAGAAGCAAGACACTTCCAGAGTATCCTTCCCCTTGGAATTCATTCAGTCAGTTGCATTCATCATTTAGTTTTTCACCTATGAAGGGTGCTACAAGTATTTGTATGGCCTACATTTCAAAATTCTGAGTCATCTTCGATATCAAAATAGATTGGTAGATCTTCCCAACTTCCTATTCAATATTGTGAAAAAGAAAGCTTCCTTAGCTTCGTTAAGAAAAGACCAGTCTATTTTGTATCATTGTTTGATAAAGTTAATTGTAGAGAGAGAATTAAATAAACAATCAACTGGGACATGGGAATAATTTATGCAAATGAATGAGGTAGAACCTAGATTGGTTGACCCTAGAGGCCAAGGTGTTGGGCATAGAGAAAAAAACATCCAGTGGATTTTACAAAGTCAACCCAAGGATAAAAAATGTTCCTAAAGCTTCTCCTTCCAATTCTAGACCACCTAGGAAAATAATTTGCAAAATTGGTGCATCCACTTCTAAAAGGAAGAAAAATAAAGAAATTGCTAATGTCCCTAAAACCCCACTATTTGTAAAAGACCAAGTCCACCACTAGGAGAGACAAGGGTAAAAATATGGAACTAGAAGAGAAAAAATTAGAGCTGTAACCTGGTAGTAATAATGATAATGTTGATGAAAAATTACATTCACATCGCACGGGGAAGAAACATCAGAGAAACCTCCTGAAGTAGTTATGGAGGAAATGACCACTTGCAGCAGGAAAGGAAATAATCCTCCATGCTTGACCATACCCCCTATTACAAGAAGTGCAAGGCTTTTTGAAAGTAACAGGGACGTTGAGGCTTCTATTCTAATTGTTAACCTGGAATCTTCTAAATTTATGGAGAAGTCCTCTTCGGAGGGCGAGTTTCAACAAAATGTATCTAGTGACACTGAATTCAACAACCAAAATCCACAAATAGAAGTTAACCCTAGTGTTAACTATATACTTATTAACAGTGATGAGGATTCTAAGGAGTCCCAAGAGTTTGAAGAAAAACCTGTTATGCAGGACATTTCTGGAGATTCAGAAGACCCGCCTTCTAAAGAATACCCAAAATTTAGACAAGGGATTATTGAGGAAGTGTTAGAAAAACCTAATTAGGATGGATTAGAGACATTGGCTAAGGCATCAACTGAGTCTAGTGAGAAGGGAAATGTAGTAACAACCCTTGCTCCATGGAAGGGAGAATCCTCCACACCACAAAGTATAGTAAAAACTCCTCACCTGACACTTGACTGGGTAGATATTCTCAGTCAAGAACCCTTGCCACCGCTTGATTTGTCTACACCCCTAGCTACAGGGATAAATTTATATAAACAATTATTGTGAGAAAGGGCACAATGGAAATTAGAAAAAGAAACATTGAAACATGTCATTAATGAGAAAGGTCATCAACTAGAGAAGAAATTAGACCAAATTGAGGTTTTGAAGGGACGAATTCAACAATCACAAGGTTTATTCCTGAGCTTATGGCATGCATATCACCTTCTCTGGTGTATGCATTTTTCCTTAAGGAACAACTTGTTAATTTTAAATTGACAAGAGTTGTAAAAGGACTTAGTCCCTCTATTTCAACTCCTCATGAATTCTATGATGCATTCTGGTCCGTTGCAATGACCTTGAAAATTTTATTGTGTGAAATATACTTGCATAACTTGGTAGTGCCAAATGATATAGAATGGAACTCACTCATTTATGTAGGAGATGTGCAATTAAGGGTAGTAATGTCCTAGATGCAGAATGAAATAAGCAGGGGGCACCAAGTTGCACCATACAAAGATAATGATATGACAAATCCCTTCCTTATGAGGCTCGAAGTTCAACATTCCCAGTGGACATTTCTAGACTAGATTTCTATTACAGGAAACCCAAGAGGACTTAACAAGGTATACCCAGTAAGAGAGCAAGATTTTACAAATTGGGAACAACATTCATCTCATGATATTGCAGAAGTAATTTGTGCCTCAAGAAAAATATGGATACAAATATCACATGATCTGAAGACAAGGGAACCTCACTCTCTACATAATCTAATTCTTGCCACTACAAGAGTCCCATGGTACATCAACTTGGGAAGGAGTTTGAACAATTACTAGCTTTCATTAAGGTTTCAACCTCCTATACTCCTTGAGCCATTGCTGGTAATGAATGACAATGCAGAAGATCGTGATATGTCTACAGAAGTCCGACGATGGAAAAGGCTAAGAGAAAATCATGGGTATTTTGATTATGTTAAGGATGAGCCTGGGGAAAAGACAACTAGTGATTGGAGACTTCATGCCAGAATCTAGAATTTCATGGTTGTTGGTGACCAGTAATAGTTCAATTGAGAGGAATGATGGGCCTCCAAAAGGCCATCTTTCTTAGTTCTTTTTATCCTACTTTCAAATAATTATTTTGCAAGAAGACATGAATTTATGGTTTTCAAGCTTATGAACTTATGGTTTATATATATATATATATATATATATATATATATATATATATATATATATATATATATATATATATATATATATATATATATATATATATATGAAGTAGAAATATCGATAGTTTAAAAACATGATATTTTATTGAATTCATGAACATGAATGGTATAATGCAGTAGCTATACATGTTGATAAATGTTTCCTTACCTATGTTATGTTTTGGATAGTTTTCCTACTATAGCCATAGGACTTACAAGAGTGTTAATTGGAGCTTTACACCTTTGAAGACATGAAGTAGAAATATCGATAGTTTAAAGACATGATATTTTATTGAATTCATGAATAGGAATGGTATAATGCAGTAGCTATACATGTTGATAAATGTTTCCCTATCTATGCTATGTTTTGGATAGTTTTCCTCCTGTAGCCATAGGACTTACAAGAGTGTTAATTGGATCTTTACACCTTTTTCATAATATGATGATAAGAATATATATGTATATGGAAGGTTGTGTGCGCATTGATTATTTTGCAGGTGATTTCCACAGACATTCAAGGACCAACATTGCAGTATTGGAATAGTTAAAGCCAACCATGGATTGCAAGACCTTCGTAAGCAAGGCAAATCAATTTCTATTGCATGTAGCATACAGATGTAGTTCCCTCAACATGATATATTTCTAGAGGATTTATTCATGTTTAATGTTGTTTCTATTATGAAACTTTATGAGTTTGAAACTAATCCTCATTTATGGAGTGATCTTAGATTTAGGAGGTAGTTGTAAGTTTTCCTTCAAATAAATGATTGTTGTAACTTTTTAAAAGTGAAGTTGAAAGAGTCAAATGAGTTGGTTTTTCATAACAGAACTATTGTGATATTGTTTTTTAATCAAGCATAATCTTTCTCCATGAATGAATAGAATGCACATATCAAGTTTATATCTCTTATCTTCATTGTATTTTATGTTCACTCATCCAAGGGGTCCTACTTGGTGAGTGAATTGTTCTCTTAGAGTAAAATTCATTTTCCTATTCATTTCTAAGTAAGGTAGAACTTTATTGCTCCTATAACCACTAATAACAGAATTGGTAGACTATTCATGTAGCATAAGCAGTTAGAGTAACTCCTACTCGTGATTACATGCTTTGTTAGAGTAATTTCATTTGCTAGTTTTAGTTTAGTTTTCCTAAAGCTCAAGCATTTGAATTCCACAAGTTAGTCTTAAGATTGAGAGGGTTTAAAGCATATACTTTGTGAATGCCATTCCAAGTTTACGTCCCTGATCGATAATTAAATAAGATTGAATAATTCATTTAAAAACCAATTACAGTGTCCAATCCTAAATAGTCAGTCCATTGTTGTAGGTTTTTGATACCATAATTTGGACAAGGAAGTTAACTTGTAAGTGAGCACCATTTAATCTGAATTAACATATGTGGGACTCAAACTAGACAAGTTCAGAACCATAGAATCAACAAACAATTAAAATAATTATGAATACAATGGGAATCCTACAAATTCTATGATAAAAGTTTCCTTGAGGCAAGCTAACTAGTACAATCTCGACCAAAGAGAATTAGTTTCTCCCTGTGTTGTTGCAAAGACAAAATATCCTCAACCAAACAATCCAAATTCTTTGCAGAAGATCCTCCTTTAGACACGGCCTACACTACCATTTCTTTTCACTTCATTGCGTTTCTCTTGATTTCCCTACCAAATTCTTCCTCACCATCCAAAACACTATAGAGAACTCTCTGAATTTCATCCCTGCCCACCACCTTCCAAATCCTTAGCCAACATTTCACCTCTTCCTCTATAAATTTAGCATTAAATAGCTGCTCAACACTGATCGGCCAGCAAATGAAGGGCTCTCTATAGGAAATGCCCTCTAGCAATGAATTACATGCATAATGTCTGAGAAAATCCCCAATTGCAGGATGAGAAAGCAGGTCGAATTGATCCGTCCAACCCGTTACAATTTGTCCCCATTGCTCTATTCTGGCCCTGAATCCATGGGGCAATTGCTCACCATCAAAACCCACATTGACTAGAGGATGAAGGACCCACAAAAAGGGCTTAATGCTCCACTCCAACCCCAAGGTGAGCTCATTCATTTCTTCATAGGTGATGGAATTATCAGAGCCGAAGGACACATAAACTACCAAACCCATCAGTTGGCAGTCCAACCATTCTAATTCAAGACAATCAGAAGAATGACACTTTCTGCTAACGGGCTCGGTGCAACAACTTTGGAATTGGTGTATATGATATGATTCAATCTCCTCATATGTGTTCAAGATTGTCCCCTAGCTTCCCTTTTGGTTTATGGGGAGCACATTTTTCAAAAAGAGGTGCTTTGGGTGTGAGGCATTTGCATCAATAAGCTCGGGAGTCATTTCAAAGGTAGAGAGAAATGTGTGATTTTCCCCTATTCTGGGACAATGTATCAACTTGAATCAAATTGTGGGGGAGGATTTTTCGGAGGGATTCCACACGATTCATGGAAAATGGACGTGGCTATCCTCCCTACAACTTGTACTGTTGGCCAACTTTCCAAAAATAAAAAACATCATTGATTTTTTCAAAAAAATTAGCATTTGATCTTCATGATCTGCATAGTTTGTAATCAAAAACAAAAAAAAATGGAAACAACTTACTATATTTTCGTGAATCTGGAAAAAAAAAGAAGTTTGACTTTATTTTGTCTTTAGTGCAATTTTTCTAGAGATTGGCCTATCCCATGGAGGATGGGGGAAGAACATTGGATGTTAATTTTGAGTGTCAAAACCCATATTTGCATAGCCTGAGTAAAGTGGACAAACTTCCTGCCATGTAGATATCATTGAGGAAATTGATTAAGTTAATAACTTTATTGCTTTCATTAATAACATAGTTAGTTAAGATCAACTATTACTTCAATTTGATCTGCTAGAAAGGAGGATATTGGGTCAGTAACATTTATTTTTGAGATTTAAAAAAAAATGTGTCAATTACGATGGAAGCTTCCCATATGAACCTGTGGTTTGTTCTGGAAATGTGACATCAATCTTCAATTTTTTATCTCCACCTTCTAAAAATAGCACATGCATCTCATAGAAAACTTTTGTTTTGTCTTAAATGGAAGACTTTGATGCTTCAACATTAAAGCTGCTCCACATGAAGAATAGAGTACACACGGTCTTAACTAAGTGTGACATAATTGGAGTTCACATATATTTGAATGGATTCAAACACAAGTTGCTAAAGAAGCAGATGCATCCCTTTGCAGGTAAATTGTTTTAAGCAGATATGCATTCTTAGGCTCTTATATGCTTTATTTAAGCTCTATGAAGGAAGGAGGACTTTGTTTCTTTGGAATTCAATCAGTCCATTACAATGAAAGAACTGGAGACAGCTAGGAGGAGGAAAGAAAGGAAAAGGGGGAGCTTAGGATTGGAGTTCTAGCAAAAAAAAATAAGCGATAAGCATCAGGTTCTTTTGTTCTTTTGTTGTTTATGCAAATTTTGATTGCTCTGTCTAGAATGTCAGATTTCCTTTGAATTTGAACCAAATCTTTGTAAATGATAGTACTTGTAGTTTAAGCATCTTTTTTTTCCTTTTCATTGAAGGCTTGTTAGTAAACAAATCTCAATGAGTTGACATCTAAAGAAAATCATTTTCTTTACCTCTAAATCTATAATGTGTATGTTATTACGTCTCCCTGTTAATATGGTAACCGTCTACAAAGAAAGGAAAAACAAGATCTTAGTTGAATGTGGAAATTGGTAGTAAATAACATGGCAGCTTGATGCCTATAAGGAGTGCATGATTATCCCTATTATACATGTTTCCAGATGGGATCTAACATTGCTTTTAGGATTGTTTTTTTGTGTGTGTGTTGATGTATCCTTAACGAAGGCATGAATAGCCTTGGAAGTGCCTTTATTCCTTTGTCTATATATTTTTATGGCATTGAGAGTACCCTTTGTAGTGCAATACTTATGTTATTCTATGGAATCAATATGGCCTAGTATCCATAGTAGGTGTTAATGGTCGAATGAATTGACAAAAACTAATATTTATCCCTCCAATCTATGACATTGTCTAAACATAAGGACAAATCAATGTCATAGGAACTAGGAAATCTGAACTTATATAAACTAATTTGTGTTGAGTGTTTCTAGAAACTATGCTTATTAACTTTTCATATCAAAGAGTACTGGTTGTGGAACCAACACCCTTACCACACACGAAAATACCCAATCCAATATTGTGTTGAACATGTCCTTGTGAGGGAGGACTGCAGAATTCATTCGGCTAAAATAGCATGTCCCTTTTGTTGTTTGAGACTAAAGATATGATCCAATACTAAACTGGGAACAGACAAGGTCTACTTTATTGTTTAAAACTACTGTTTCCTGGATTACCATTTTACCTTGCCATTTTTGAGGGTTTGAGCATAAATTGAATGGTGGTGAGAACAAAGCTGCAAAAATAACTAGTAGCGATTACTCCTCCCATACCTTAATTCAATTGTCTCCAATATACAAACATTGATTTTGGATACCTTGGTTGTAGAAGTTAACCATTGAAATCTAGATTTAGATGTTCCCAAGGAATGGGACTGTCCTTGAGACCATACACTACACCAAAATTCTTATGCGAGAATAACTGAAACCACTTTTCCATAGTAAACTATTATTCCATTTATATACTCAGCAAACAAAATGTACATTTGTGTGAAACTCTACGGCTTGCAATTCTTGCTATAGTAAATCCATGCTCTTATAAGCTTGGAAGTAATCGTAGTTATGTTGTCCTTTCCTTCAAGTTGGAATAATAATAATAATAAGTTGGGGCGATGAATGCATGATAGTAGTTGGGCATGCTTGTTGTATTTCCACCATGCCTTGCAATGTTGTTAAACTTCAAATCTAGTTATTATTGTTCATTTTATGAATGTTTGATGAAAATAATAAATCTAGCACTTGTGAGTGGAATAAAAGAGTCAAAATTTTGAAACTTAGTTTAAACTGAGAGAATTAATTGCTTAGTTTCTAACTCTCTGATTAGTACTGTACCTTAATTTTACTTTTCACTCATTAAGAATTACTTGAAAAGAATATTCTCATGTTTAAACTTATGGAGTCATTGGTGACTAGAATACTCCTTTAATAAAGATTAATGTACTCTTAACCTAATTGACAAATGGGTACCTCATGTATCTAACATTAATAATTTCATATTTTTAGCAAACATGTCTTAGTTGTGCCAATGATTTAGTAGTAAAAACTATTATAATCCCGAATGGTTGTGTTTCTTTACTCGTTTAGTTGAGTGCATGCATTCTCTAAATTATTTGTATATGCAAAGGTAGATGAGTTCATATTTTGAGATTTTGAGATGTGATTGCATGTTACCATATTGAGCATTTTTTTACTCCTTTACGAGATGAGAAAAATGTGGCTAGATTGGAGGGTTAGAGATGGATACATTATGCTTTGTTTCTCTCTACCTGGTAGTATTTTTAGAATGGATTTGGTATGTTTCATTTCTTCTATCAACTAATTATGGCTCTTTAAGTGTTTAACCAAGCCATTTCATTTTAATTCATATGTAGATATTATGAGTAGATATGCTTTCATTTATTTCACTGCATATTGAGTACATATGTTGTTTTATATTTCCTATAACACTTTGTGAATATGCTAACTAGACATATGTGGAAAGTAGTAGGTTTCACAGTTGTACTAGACCCATCTGATCCTCTTGTTCTGAGTTGCTAGGATTTTCATGCCAAGGTTGGGGCCTTCTTCATGTCATGAAGAACCCCGGGGGAGCTAAACACTCTATGGTTGGTGTGGTAAAAGTACCTGGGCCACACTCTAGTCTCAGATAGTGGATGAACAACATCTGATGGCTTTGGAGACTTGATCACACCGATGGACACATGTTTGATGTTACAATCTTAGATTGGTTTTGACCAGTAAGTGTCTATACACTTAAGTCATTTACATACTTCATACCAAATAGGTAACATATGCCGAGCACAACATATAAGTTAGAGTATGCCAAGTAAACAGTGAGTTCCAAGTCACTCAAGTACCGAGCAAACAATATATGTTGAGTGATTCAAGAACCAAGCAAGCAGTGCATGTTGAGTCATTCAAATGTCGAGTGATAGTATTGAAGTCAGTATATGCCGAGCACCAGGGTCATCAATTGTAGAGTAAAATAGTTTTTTCATAGTTGTTTGTATTGGCACAAACTACTAAGTAAATTGTTTTGAGCTGACTTAAAGATTGAATTATGATATTTTGGTGATAAGGACAAATCTTAAATTGGAATCCCTATGCATTACATGCACCCAATCAGATAAAGGGAAGGTTTAAGCACCAATATGGGTGAATCATAGCCATTGATTCATACCTAACCCTAAGTCACCTAGATCTTCTTAAGGAGGACAAACCCTAAACTTTCTAATAGCATGAAAGGGAATGAATGAAGGATCAAGGAGAGTTTTGCATGCATAAACCAAAACATCATGGTGACCAAGGTATTATGACCTAAATTGTATTGCAAAATCAGTTAAAGGAGAATAGAGGAAGGGAATAGTGAATAGTAGAGAGACATCAGATCAAGAAGGGTCAACTATACATCAGTTTAGAGGTGATTTTTTATCAAGCAACAAAGTGCTAACCGCAGGATCATTGCTGAGACATTCTAACAGGTGAATCAGTTAAATCTCTTAACAAAGTAGTCCTAATAGGCTATATTGAAATCCTCTAACAAGGTGCTTACTTAATTATGAGTTAAAGTCCTATTAAAAGGCACACTTCTAACAGGGTGTTCAAATCCTTTAATAGGGTGAAACCTAATAGTCTTTGTAAGCCTTTAATAGAGCAAACCTTTTAAGGGTAGATCATGGTTCATGATCAAACATTGTAACTTTCATTAGATACACTTTATTACTGCAATGGTGAATATTTGTGGGTGTCATCCCCACCCCATTTTTACCTTCTCATTGGAGGGTTTTTGGGTAATCATATCTAGTGTCATATCTGTGTGAATGCTTACTTGTTTACATATTTTAGATGTATATGCTTCATATGGTATTTCAGTTTATTTTTTGAATGTATGAGATGGATGTGTGGTGAATGTTTTATGGGTTGAAGTTTAAAGCACTGATTCACACACCCCCCCTCCCCCCCAGAAGTTTACCTTTCCTATTGTAATTCCAACAATTGGTATCATAGCCTTATTCTCTAAAAGAGGAGCTTTGCATCTTTGAGGAAAGATCTTGGAAATCAAAGTCTACAAGTTGGAAAAGATTATTAAGAACTAGGAGATTGAAATACATCTTATTCTACATCAGTTGAATGAAGCAAGAGAAGATCTAAAGAAATCTTTAAAGAGAAGGAAGGAAATTGCTATTGAAGAGAATGATACTCAATACAAAGAGATAGACACTACTAAGGTTTTTGCAAATAGAAACTCAAGTGAATTTGATATGGCAGTTGTAGATCTAATGAAAAAGAATAGAATCCAAGCTAAAGAAATCAGAAATCTTAAGTTAGAGCAAGAATCACAAGCCATACTACTATGTGAGGTGATTGAACTGAAAAAGAAAGCTATGGAAGACAAATTCATGATCGAAGATGACAAAAGAGTTTTGACTAGCAGAGTGGAAGAGAAATCATTAGAGGTAACTAGGATTGCTAACATGCAATTGGAAACTTTGGGTCAAATGATGAATGCCAACCATGAATTGAATGCCAAGGACATTGAGATAACAACACTGAAGTTGCAAAATGAATAGTTGAGCAATGACCTAAAAAGGGAAAAGGAATTTTCTAAAAGTTTCAATAAACCAAATGAAACTATCAAGTACTTTGAACCATTGATGAGATCCCCTAGATCTAACAATGATACATTTGGACTAGGATACACAAGTACTGAAGAAGGAGAATCATCCAAAAGTGCTGAAGAAAGGAGTAAAAGGTAAGAATTCTAAACCTACTTTTCATAATTGTGGTAAGAAAGGACATACTTCTAATGTGTGTAGGAGCAAGACTGTAAATCATAATATTAAGCAGAAGAGCATGGGTCACTATCTTAAGTGCAACACATAGGGTCATCAAGCACATGAATGTAGAACTAAGACCATGTACACTCAAAGATTTGAAGGATACTGTTATAACTATCAAAAGTATGGACATAGAGCTTTTGAGTGCAAATCCAACCCAATGTGGTCGTCAAACAAGCAAACAAAGGTAAAGAACAATGGTAACTTTTATAATTGGGATTATAATACAAGTTATAGTTGTCATTACTATCAATAGTATGGACATGTGTACTAAGAACTATATTAGAACACACTTCAGGAGTGACTACAAAAGATGGTTGAGTCAAACCACATGTTTTAGCTATTTGAAGACTCATCACATTAGTCGATATTGTCCAACTAGGTCAAAGGCACCAAGTTGTGAGTTCAACAAAGGCAAAGGCAAGGTAGATATTGAAAATGTTAGAGATGAGACGAATAAGACATGTAAGGGAAAGGAGGATTGTAGCACATCAAGTGGAGAAGGGATCACTTCACCCAATGGGTCAAGTAATCACACCTCATCAAACTAAGCAATCAAGAGGTATGTGGGACTGATATTTAAAAAGGATGCATCATACAATAGTTCCAAGGATTTAGTCCTGAAAAGATTATATAAGCATGAATAAAGATGCAAAAGTGTTATTAGGAATCAACGATAAAAAAAATCTTTAAGTTTTTCATGTTATTGCAAACATGAAAAGTTTCCTATGGTTGCCGAGTGAAATACTAGTGGATGCCAAGCTAATAGATTGGCTAGTTGATGTTGAGCTCGTAATGGTTGCTGAGCAAATGAGAAGAAAAGTGGATGCTGAGTGAGTTAGAAATTAGTTGATGTTGAGCTTACAGCTGTGTAAGCAATTAGCATTAATTGCAATATTTTAAAAAGATATTTGATCAATTTCTGCTCATTCAACATCATTTGAATTCGAAAGAGAGCAAGAAAGTCTAAAGATGATCTGGAAATTTCATCCAAAGTGTTTGCAAGAGATTTGAGCAATTGTTCGACATCATTTTATCAAGATTTACAAGGTATTTATCGTGTGCCAAGATATGCTATTTTAAATTTTGTAAACCCTAGATTTATATAATTTCATCTAGTTCTTCAAAAGAAAAAGGTGTAGAAGGAAAAGAGGTTTTAAATGTTCAGTTAGTTAGAAATGAGATAAAACCACCTATTTTCAAGGCCATTCTAGAGATAGCATACAAACAATATCCCTCTGGTGTGTTATCTATGATACCACTGCAAGTTTTAATGATTCAAGATGTCAAAAACTGTTATAATTGTAAGATTGGGAGTATTGGTGACATGGAAATAAGAGAGGAGTATGGAAGATTATGTGGAAATAGTGTGTTTAGGGAAGAATTCAAGATTGTAGAAAAGAAAGGGCTAACTCGTGCCCTAGATTTCCCTAACATTTTCAAAACTGAGTGGATCAAGATTATTTTGGGTAGAATTCATGATAGCTTAGTGTGGTTAAATAATGGGCCAATCAAAATCACAAAGAGGATAATTCATAGGGTAACAGGGTATCCAACCCTAGATTGGCCAAAGTCTATGAGAAGTGATTCCAAAGAATTTATTGAAAAGAATATAGCGGTTGTGTGGAACAAGAGGGGAATGACCATAGACACAATCACCAATCCTCTAGTAGCTTTTGTAGTAAGGGTAATCACACATAAGTTTTATCAATCAAGTAGATTGAATAGTGTACCCTGCATTGCAGTGGATATGGGCTACAAGATTGTGAAGAAGGATCATACATATGATCTTTATGAGTTGTAGCTACAACAATTGATTGAAAATTTGGGAGCAATAAGGAAATCAAAGAGTGCTCAATGTAAATTTGGATCTATTTTGCCATGTATCTTCTTTTATGTACAAAACACATTTCCTACATTTGGCAATGTTGCATGGAAGACAAATAGGTCTATTGTAGTTCAAATAGGAGAGTTCATTGAACAATTAGGTGATAACTTTGAGTCAGTAATGACTAGCTATTTTTAGGATTTCAAACAATCCATGAAGAAGAGATTAAGGATTCTAGTATCATTAGGGGAAAAATATTATGATGATGTTTGTTTCCTAGTTGATGTTGATCACACATTTGTAAAAGAAACAATTCCTAGAGTGAGATGGCTAAGGCCATTAGGTTATGAGATTAACATTGATGAGGCCTTTGCAACAATTATAACATTACTTGTAGAAGAAGTGGACAAGAATATCAAAGCTTTTGGTAACTATGAGTTGGCCAAATCAAAGATTACTATGGAGTTGAAGATTACCTCAGTGATTAAGAAGAAGGATAAATTGGTGAAGAAACTAAAAGAAAAATTTGGTGAAGGTGACAAGGAGGAAGAAGAAGAGGAAGAGGATGAAGAGGAAGAAGACACTCAGATTCAAGTACCTCTGGCATTGACACAAGGTCAGGGTGAGGATCAACAAGAGGAAGAAATAGAGACTATAGAAGGTGCGGAGGAAGCACCAATTCCTACTAATCAAAAGAAGAGAAAGGCCAAGGCACAAGTAGTGACATGACCTAAAAAGGTTGCTAAACCAAGCCAACCCAAACCAACAACACCTACCAGAAGGGCCAGAACACGAGTAATTGCATAAAAGGCTAAAGAGGTAGCCAATTCTACAGAGTAGGAAGGTAAAAGCACAGAAAATGCCTAGAAGAAAATATGTTGCTCAAGTTGAAACTGATGAGGAAAGGACTGAATCTGATGACAACAACCAATTCCAAGTGGTGAGTCATAATCCATCCTTAGATCTAGATAACATATGTGATAATGTTAGAAACAATGTTGATTTATCAAGTTTCTCTCACATTGACTTTGAAAATCTTGGAAAAGTTGAAAAGCATCAAGTGGAGGAGGCAATATATGCCATGATGGCTACTTTCAAGAAGGCTCCTCTAGAGATTACCAACTCCATACCTAAAAGTCTATATGAAAGAGTTGAGCAAAAATGGCATTATTGTTTGAACTTAGAAAGACAAATAAGGGAGACATCCCTCGCCCAAGTTATGCCAGAACTCGGCAAGGTACAAATATCCAAAGCCATAAAGAAATATGTTCTTAGATTTGTTCCTAAATATAGGGTATTTAGCATACTAAAAAACAACATAGAGGATGTTGTAATAAAGTCTAAAAAAATATGGAAGATCACATACAGACTAACCATAGTCAAAGAAGGAGAATAGGAACCTATTGAGGTCAAAGATGATGAAGATGATGACAATGAAGAAGGCATAGTTGAAGGAGGCATTGATATGAATATAGATGATCAAGCAACAACTAAGGTAGAGCAGCAACAAGAACAAAGTGTATAAGATACACAAATGTTGAGTGCCAACCCTCCACAAATAATAAGTGTAAGTACTGAGATTGTTACAGTAAAGGATGTTTCTGATCCTACTGATCAAAACATCAATCCCCTAACAAAGGAAGACTTGAAAAAGATACTTGACCAATCTACACTACAAGAAAAATTATGTGATAGCCTTGTATTGGTAAGTGTAGATGAAATTCAGAAATCAGTGACTATAACTGCAAGGGAGGAGGTGAAAACATAAGAACTACCTATAATCACTCCTCAAGTCACTAGTGTACAACCTTCACAACCCTCAATTCTATATCAAAGGAAGGAGACAATAAAATGCACTGCTAGTGCACACACATATGGCACTCCAATCTCAGAAAATGTACTAGAAGTTGCAAAAGATAAGGTTGAGACAATTGGAGAAGATAAGGTGGAAACACTAGTCACTAATGTGACACAGAGTCAAATAGGTTAGGTAAATGTACTTGCACCTACAGTAAAAGAACAAGGTGCAATTCAAATAAACAAGGTAGAAAAGGACAAGCCTGAAGAGACACATTTGATAACCAAGCCAAAGGAACTAGTGGTAATTCAAGCATTGGTAACATTACTAGTATTTGGAACTCCTTCCATTCAAACTCTTCATAGGCTAGGCACAGATGCAACACTTTTACAATACTTAGTACCGAGTCCTAGTTCATCAAAGGTAGAAGAGGTAATAACCTATGGAGATGTTAGCCTAGATGAAGAAAATGTTTTGCCTAAGTATGATTATGCATCAATAACAATTGAGCAAATGGGTATACTTCAAGAAGCCCTAGCAAGAAATAAAAATCAAGAACTTCTCAGAAGGGAGCATAGGCAAAAGCAAGCTTTGCTTGATATCAAAGACATCTTCTTAAATGCATTCAGTTTGCCTACTCCAGATGAAACAAAGCCAATTATTGAACAATTGACCAACATAGTGGAAAGAGTAAGTGATACAAACCTGGATAGTAATGCCAAATTATTAGAATGGTCTACGAAGAAATTTCAAAGTAAAGTAAATGAGAAGATATCTAGTGAAATAGCACTTACACAAGTTGCATTGGCAACTAAGATAGACAATGTGAAGAAGATACTAAAGAATATTTTCTCTCTGTATACCAAATTGTGTAATCCTATACTCTTCACACAAGAGATAAGGAATCACATCCTGAGCTTGGAAAGTCAAATGAACTCATTTGGTGCAAGATTGCCCATGAATCCAGTTCAAAGTGAGAAACATTTCAAGACACTATTGCAAACCCAAAGTCAATTAGCAACACTATCTGCAGAAGAAGCCAACATAAAGGCTAAACTGATAAGCATCTAGACTACATTGACTCCTCATATGGACATTCTACAGAAGGATTTGGGCTATGTAGAAACTCTTATGAAGAAAGACCCCAATATTTCTACATTAGATGGTCTAGTACACATTGTTGCCAAACTGGCCATCCAAATTAAGTCTTTGAAGGTAGCTTGTGACAATTGGGATGTCGCTCTTAAAATTATTCTTGAGGTCCATAAATCCTTTTTGGACAAATACACTATCAGTGTATGACCCTTTGACTTCAATGTCAAAAAGGGGGAGTAAGAGCATGGGGGAGAAAGCATGGGAGAGCATGGGAGAGCAAGAGTAAAGGGGGATTAAGAACAACAAGCAAGTGAAAGAGTATCAGTTGAAGCAAATCTACTTAGTAGGAGTAAGATTTTGATTATAGAATAGATCAAACAACTAAGGGGAGTTATAAGATTTTGAGGTATAAGTTGTTGCAAAGTTTTGAAAATTTGAAAATTTGTATAGAAGTTGAATAGTCAGTTATGTTATGCTCATAATAATAAGAGTATTAATGTATGACCAAGTGTTTTTGACACTCATGTGAAAGGGGAGATTGTTACAATCTCAGATTTCTTTTGACCAGTGAGCGTCTATACACTTAAGTCATTTACTTTGTTCATATCGAACAGGTAACATATGTCGAGCACAACATATAAGTTAGAGTATGCTAAGTAAACAATGAGTCTTGAGTCATTCATATGTTGAGTCACTCAAGTACTGAGAAAATAGTATATGCTAAGTGATTTGGGAACCAAGCAAGTAGTGCATGCCGAGTCATTCAAATGTCAAACACTAAGGACTTCAATTGCTGTGTAAAACCGTTTTGTCATTGTTGTTTGTATTGGCACAAAATACTATGTAAACTATTTTGAGCCGACTTAAAGATTGAATTGTGATATTTGGTGATAAGGACGAATCTTAAATTGGAATCCGTATGCATTACATGCACCCAATCAGATGAATGGAAAGTTTAAGTGGCAAAATGGGTGAATCATAATCGTTGATTCATACCTAACCCTAAGTCACCTAGGTTTTCTTAAGGAGAACAAACCCTAAAATTTCTAAGAGCATGAAAGGGAATGAATGAAGGATCAAGGAGATTTTTTGCATGCATAAACTAGGACATTCATGGTGACCAAGGTATTATGATCTGAATTGCATTGCAAAATCAGTTAAAGGAGAACAAAGGAAGGAAAAAGTGAACAACAGAGAGACATCTGATCAAGAAGGATCAAGTATACATCAGTTTAGAGGTGATCTATCATCAAGCAACAAAGTGCTAACCGTAGAATCATTGTTGAGACATTCTAACTGGTGAATCAGTTAAATCTCTTAACATAGTAGTCCTAACAAGCTGTATTGAAATCCTCTGACAAGGTGCTTACTTAATTGTAGATTTAAAAATAATGTACTTGATTCTTACATGTGAGAAGCAAGAAGGATGTAAATTCCCAATATCCATTGAGGTAGATAATTGATGGTTATGAATTTCTATAAACTCAGTTTGTGATAGCAAGGAAATATGTCTTACATGGTGTAAGTGACACATTTTGCAGAGGTAGTGCAAGAAATATGATATTAGACTCATGAAATAATTGGGGTAATCTAGTATGACATGGAGGAGAAATAAGGGATTTTGTTTGTAAAGATATTGCATGTTTTGAAGTTTGGTCATATTATTAGCGCTCCTTGGACGCAAGATGTCATGACAATTCTACTCCCTATGGTGACTGGTGAGAGTCATTGTGCTTTATGTGAATTGGTTTTTGTTTGATCATGTGATCTTTTAGTTTTTATGAATTTTAAAGTAATGAAGGGCTAGCTTGAAAAATAAAAGTTTAAAATCTTTCTTGTGACCACATAGCCACTTATTTTCTCGATGATTTGTCTTCTCTGACTCCTATTCTCTTTAAATTAATTAATTTTTTTTCTCCTTTTTGGACTTTGATTTGAGAATTGTCAAAATTTATTTAAGGTTTCTTTGATCTTGAGATGGCTAGGGTGTGTGTGTTTTATGATGCTAGTCCTATGTTTTGAGGTGATGTCATCTATCATGTTTAGTATGAAACATTGATAGGATGTTTAAGGGAGTAGATTGTGAAGAACATGCCATTCTTCTTTTTATATTAAAATTTTATCATTTTACATATGAGATTTGGAAAGCTTACCTTCTAGTGTGGGTGTCGAATGTGGATAGAAAGGGAGGGGTAGAAGTGATGCTTTCCTTTTTCACTCTACCTACCAATGTAACACTGGTACTAAAAAATGTTTTGGTCAAATCTATGTGCATATGTTTATTTGATTTGCTTGCCCATGTTTCATCTCCTTGTCACATCTATGATTAGGGCTACTTGGACATATGTGGGAAGTAGTATGTTTCATGGTTGCACCAGATACCTCCTACTATTTGCATTATGTGGGCATTGCTAGGTTGGGAATTCTACATGCTAGGTAGGATCCCAATGAAAGGACTTTTTGAACTATGTGGGCATTGCCAGGTTAGGAATTCTACGTGTTAAGGTAGGATCCCAAGGAAGTACATTTTGTATTATTTGGGCATTGTAGGATTGGGAATTCTATGTGTTAGGTAGAATCTCAAGGAAGTGTAAGGCTTCATGGTTGGGTAGGAAAGTACCTCAATCATACTTCATGTGATGATTGCATGGCGAGTAGGTCATACATCACAACATGTGCTTATATGTTGGTTAAGCATACTTAATGAAACAATGAATATTAATGTTAATTTGTAACATTTTGACTTAGAATTTCCTTGGAATATTGTGGTGACGAGACGGGTTTGAGGGCCAAGGTCACACAAATAAGAAAGTGGTTCTACTAATATTTACTCATGATTGGTGCGCATACCTAGATGATTTACTAAATTTGAGAAAATCACATTACATATTGTACTTGTATGATGTACTTATGGTTCCATGTTTGACGTTTAGGTTGACATTTTATATGATGCTCATTAAGGTATGACACTTTAAGATTTTACTTGATGTAAGCATATGATGGAATGAAGTTTGACATGTAGGTCAACTTCTTAAGTGTATTCATTTGTCATAGTCTTGAGATGACATGTTATGTTCGATAGTTTGGTCAATACTCAACATATGAAACGTAATCATTGTGGTATTTATAATTTTGACATGTAGGTCAAAAATTAGTATAAAGATACATATTTAATTGGAAGATATTTTAACTACTAGTCGAGTTGACTATTTGTAGTCAAGATTTGACTTGACTTGACTTTTGGCCTAGGTGGCATGTGTATGGAAATATGGTTTTTGCCATAGTTATACTCTCAAGAGAAGTTGATATTGTGACTCCTAGTTTATAGGAAGTTTTTGGCACCATTGACTTAGTCAACTCAGTCAATGAACATTGGCGAATGAGTTGGTCATGTTGAGTTGTCTATTTTAGACTCCTAGCCGATATGTTGTTCAACATAGGCTTTGTCATTATGTATTCGACTTAGACAATTGATCAATGGGCGTGGTTGGGATTTGGTTTAATTTTCTATTGGATGTAGAACTCTGGGTCAATGTTGCTTGATACATTTGACTGTGTGGTTTTCTATCATTCATCTTCTTATTATATTGGTAATATATACTACTAATTTTGAGCTAAAATGATGAATTTTGATGTCAGCTTTTGCAAACATTTAGATGCATAATGATGATTAATGTTAATGAGTACATTGATGATGTTATATGCGGATGTCATTATATTTTATGATGATTTAAATGATGGTATATGTAGATGTCATTATATTTAGATGTAATGTGATTATATTACTTGATTTTGTTTCATGGATATTGACGTAATGTTGTAGATGCTTACTCACTACCGAGCACGATATGTTGGATGGTATGTATAATTTATTATTTTTGTTACTTGTGATCAAGGTGTGATTCAAGAGGAGTTTAAAGGAAACATTGACTCTTGATATTTATAGTTGAATACTTATCATTGAGCTATTGACATTGTAAATGAACTAAAGGTATTGTGAGTCTGTATGTATGAGTATGATAGGAAGTGGATATGAAGTATCTACTAGTAGGGTCAAATCCATGTAATGCCAAGGTATGGCAAGTAAACATAGGTATGTGTTTTGATATCATGCAATTTCAAGGTAATATGTTACTTACCTTTGAGAATCCTTGAGACAAGGAAGTGTTTGATTTGATTTATGATACATGATGGACGGGTATATTTGATCATGTTTCTATGTGCACTGATCTATCGATGTGGTTTTGAGTGTATTTGAGTGGGTTGCAGGGTGAAGGTGAGAGTGTGGTTGAGGTAGAGAAGGATAACTCCTCGGAAGGAGATGGTTGGATTGTCTAGTAGCCTACACACACCACATAGTTATTATTGTTTTTGGTTTACTAACCTTTGTTTCTTCTTTATCTCAAGTCAACTTTGAGTTTTGTTTCTACTTAAAGCTCTTTTGATGGAAACATAAAATGGTACATACTAAATCACTTTATTTTATGTATTGTGATATATGGTGATTGATAAATTTCATTTCCTTAACTTAGTAGTGTATGTACAATTGATGTATATTATATTAGAATGCATTCAATTAAAAATCTATTCTTTAAAGAAATGAATGTAGCATATGTCTTATGATTTTCTTATCTACCTTTAGAAATGACTTCAATTCTTATATATATATCAATGCATCGGAACAATGCATTTTCTAAGGGGGGAAGGATGTCACAACTCGTATTTGCATAACCCGAGTAAAGTGAAAAAACTTACTACCATGTAGATATCATTGGGGAAATTGATTAAGTTAATAACTTTATTGCTTTCATTAGTAAAATAGTTAGTTAAGATCAACTATTACTTTAGTTTGATCGGCTATAAAGGAGGATATTGGGTCAGTTATATTTATTTATGAGATTAAAAAAAATATGTGTCAATTACTGGTTTGTTCTAGAAACATGACATCAATCTCCAGTTTTCTATCTCCACCTTCTAAAAATAGCACATGCATCTCATAGAAAAGTTTTGTATTGTCTTATATAGAAGACTTTGATGCTTCAACATTAAAGCCACTCCACATGAAGAACAGAGTACACATGGCCTTAACTAAGTGCGACATAATTGGATTTTGCATATATTTGAATGAACTCAAACACAAGTTGCTAAAGAAGCAGAGGCATCCCTTTGTAGGTAAATTGTTTTAAGTAGAGATGCGTTCTTAGGCTCTGATCTACTCCATTTGAGCTCTATGAAGGAAGGAGGACTTTGTTTGTTTGGTATTCAATCAGTCTTTTACAATGAAAGAACTGGAGACAACTAGGAGGAGGCAATAAAGGAAAAAGGGGAGCTTAGGATTGGAGCTCTAGCAAAAGAATTAAGTGATAGGCATCAGGTTCTTTTGTTCTTTTTTTGTTTATGCAATTTTGATTGCTCTATCTAGAATGTCAGAGTTACTTTGAATGTAAACCAAACCTTTGTAAATGATAGTACTTATGGTCGGAGCATCTTTTTTTTTTCCTTTTCATTGAAGGCTTTTCAATAAACAAATCTCAATGAGTTAACATCTAAAGAAAATCATTTATTTCCCTCTAAATCTATAATGTGTATGCTATTACGTCTCCCTGTTAATATGGTAATTGTCTACAAAGAAAGGACAAACACGATCTTAGTTGAATGTGGAAATTGGTAGTAAATGTTGTGTCAACTTGATGCCTATAAGGAGTGCATGATTATCCTTGTTATACTCATTACCAGATGGGATCCAACATTACTTTTAGGATTTTTATTTATTTTGTGTGTGTGTGTGTGTGTGTGTGTGTGTGTGTGTGTGTGTGTGTGTGTTGATGTATCCTTAATGAAGACATGAATAGCCTTGGAAGTGCCTTTATTCCTTTCTGTATATATTTTGATGCAGGAGCATCCTAGGTGTAAGAGCAATCTTGCATTACCCAAACATATTTTATTTTTAGTCTTTTCTATTTTAATAAGGACTAGTAGACACGGTGGTTACTATTTATGAGAATTTTCTATTTTTAGTAAGTTTGTCATATGAGCTCAGAATGTTAATCATTTTCTACATGAAGGTTCATTTTGGAATTATAAGCTTACCATAAAAATCTCATTGCTCTAGCTTAAGTATCAGAGAAGTTATTGCGGATTTTTGATGGAAACATTTGTAAAAAAATCTTCAAGCTCATCATTGGAGGCCTTAGAGTGCCCAAATGAGGTCTGAAAATGTGACAGAAGGGCACTAGTGCGATTCCAAGCCTATAGATCAACAACTGGCATTTTTGAAAAGTGGTTATAATAGCCAATCAGAGCAATAATTAAAGAGTTATGGCCTTTCGAAGTTGGGCTACTGAAATTTCTAAAATGATTTGTCAAAGATGTATTTAGCCGACTTTATATGTATTGTTAGGGTTTGTCGGCCCTAGGTATTAAGTTTGAGCATCTAGAACCTTCTTGGGTGGCATAAAATTGCCTATTTAAGAAAGGCTTGAACATTGTCTAGGATAGCTATGGGTGATAGTTTGTAGCTTGTCTTGCATATTTATTATAATGAAGGCACCCATGTGGGTTAGCATATTGTACTTGTCAATTATGTAACACCGCATTTGCAGAACAAATAAGAAGTCCATATTTTGTCCTCACATGTGTTGTTGTTTCTTTGCTTTTGTTATGAGTTTATGGTATTAAGGGAAGCACCCTTCATCATATTTTTATGGCATTGAGAGTACCCTCTGTAGTGCACCACTTATGTTATTCTATGGAATCAATATGAAAAAGTATCCATAGTAGGTGTTAATGTTCAAATGAATTGAGAGAAACTGATATTTATCCTTGCAAACGATGACATTGTTTGAAAATAAGGACAAATCAATGTCATAGGAACTAGGAAATCCAAACTTATATAAACTAATTTGTGTCGAGTGTTTCCAGAAACTATGCTTATTAACTTTTCATATCAAAGGCTGGTTGTGGAACCGACACCCTTACCACTCATGAAGGAATGGTCTCTCGAATACCCAATCCAATATTGTGTTGAACATTTCCTTGTGAGGGAGGACAGTAGAATTTTTTTAGCTAAAATAACATGTCCCTTTTGTTGTTTGAGACTAAAGCTATGATCCAATGCTAAACTAGGAACTAACAAGGTCTACTTTACTGTTTAAAACTACGAATGCCTAGATTGCTATTTCACCTTGCCATTTATGAGGTTTTGAGCATAAATTGAATGGTGTTGAGAACAAAGTTGCAAAAAATAATTAGTAGCGATTACTCCTCCCATACCTTAATTCAATTGTCTCCACTATACAAACATTGATTTTAGATACCTTGGTTGTGGAAGTTAACCATAATCTAGATTTAGATGTTCCCAAGGAATGGGGCTGTCCTTGAGACCATACACTACACCAAAATTCTTATGCGGGAATAACTGAAACTACTTTTCTATAGTAAATTGTTATTCTATTTATATACTTAACAAACTTAATGTATATTTGTGTAAAACTCTATAGCTTGCAATGCTTTCTATAGCAAAATCGTGCTCTTATAAGCTTGGAAGTAATTGTAGTTATGTTGTCCTTTCCTTCAAGTTGGAATAATAATAATAATAAGTTGGGGTGATGAATGCATGATAGTAGCTTGGCATGCTTGCTATATTTCCACCATGCTTTGGAATGTTGCTAAACTTCAAATCTAGTTATTATTGTTCATTTTATGAATCTTTGATGAAAATAATAAATCTGGCACTTGTGAGTGGAATATAAGAGAAACTCTAGAACTTAGTTTAAACTGAGAGAACAAATTACTTAGTTTTAACTCTTTGATTAGTATTGTACCTTAATTTTACTTTTTGCTCATTAAGAAATACTTCAAAAGAATATCCTCATGTTTAAATTTATGGAGTGATTGGTGACTAGTATACTCTTGTAATGAAGATTAATGTACTCTTAACCTAATTGACCAATGGGCACCTCACGTATCTAACATTAATAATTTCATATTTTTCGCAAACATGTCTTAGTTGTGCCAATGATTTAGCAGTAAAAACTGTTATAATCTTGAATTGTTGTGTTCCTTTACTCCTTTAGTTCAGTGCATTCTCTAAATTATTTGCACCTTAATTAAAAACATATTGTATGTTAGTTAATTGCAAGTGTTTGCAAATTACTAACACATATTGTATGTTAGTTAATTGTAAGTGTTTGCAAATTACTAAGACATATTAATACAATTAGGCAATATGTTTTTTACTAAGGTGCAAATAGGTTGCTTTGTAGACATTGTCAGAATTTGATGGTCACCCCTTCTATCATTGGATTGGTCTAGTCATTTTAATGCCTTTCATTTTACATTTTAAGATAAATAGTAGTAGCCGTTTTTTTTAATTTATAAATAATTTAATAATTCTTTTAAATTGAAATATTCTATGAATATAAGATAAATATGTGAAGATTAAATTCATAAGTTTTTAAATTCATAGAGTTTATAAAGTAATATACAATTTTAAAAAGTAATTATGAATTAGTAATATATGTTAAATTAAGTAAGTTTATTAGTTTATATAGTGTATACTAATATTTTAAATTGGTATACAGAGGTAGAGAATTAATATCAAATGAAATTTACAATTTTTGCATTGACACAGGAATCAAAAGACAAACATCTTCACTAAGGACACCTCCACAAAATGGGATAGTTGAAAGGAGAAACAGATATGTGATGGATTGTGCAAGAACACTAATGATGGAGAAGAATGTTGCTTTGCAATACTGAAGAGAAGCTATCAATATAGTTGTCTATATCTTGAACCAAGTACAAATAAAGAAAGAAATACATGAAGATGAAGAAAAGAAGGAACCTGAAGATTACAAAACCCTTATGTACTACTATGAAGGCATGTCTATTAATGGTGATGATTCAAAGAACCAAGTTGCTAATCAACAAGAATCGGTGACTGTCGAGTCACGTACAATGGATGCCGAGTTGCATTCAAGAGCCGAGTTACAGTCAGAAGCCAAATATAAATGTATCATAGTATATAAGTGAAAGTTTTTAAAGAATGTATAAAACATTATAGTACTCTTTTGAATCAAAATTGATAATCTAATTAGTATACTAAATTATACTTAATAATATTATATGAAAATATAAAACTATTGAGTATATTTATAAGGAATACGTAATATTTAATAAGAATAGAGAATATCATAAAGAAAATTTATCACGTCTAAGATATTTATGAACTAATTATATCAAATACCAAAAAAATTAAGAATTAAATTTATCAATTTTATTTAAAATAAATTAGAGACCTAATATCTATATAAACTTACGTTTTATTGAAATTATAATTTAAAAATTATGCCATTAAATTTTATTATATATAAAATATTAAATTTATAAAAGTTCAAAAAATATCATGTAGACATATTGAGAGATAAAATATACCCTTTAAATATTTATTATTTTACAATTATATTAAGCCATCAATTTGAGCTTTTTTGGGCCTGTTTGGCTGTAAAAATTGTCGAATGCGACATTTATCTATGTTGGAATAAGCTTTTTTCTGGTATGCGCATTCTTAAAATAAGTTTTGGAATATCATTTGGACTTGTTTGGTTGACTTGGAAGAGGAGTCAAAAGATGCATATTCTGTTTAGTTGTAACAATTGAAATAGGAATTGGAATAAGTTTTGTTTTAAAATTTAATAATTAAATTATTTTTTAATTTGGTAATATTTTAAATAAGTAAGATTTTTTATTTATAAAAACTGATTTTTTATTAATTATTTAAAAGCCAAATTATTTTAATTAACCTTTATTTTATTTTTCAAATTGACTTTATAAGTGAAAAATATACCACAACCTTTGAAATTCATCGAAATTCAAAGGACATATTATATTTGTATATTATAAATTTAATTCTAAATTAAATCAAATTATTTTAATGAGTATAAGATCAAAACTAAAATTATTTTATTTTTAAATATAGTAAAGAAAATAAAAAATATAAATAAGTCAAGATCATTAATATGATATTTAAATGGTCTTTCAACATAGTTTTAATTATAAGACTAAACACAAGATTTATTTGTAAAGATAATTTTATGAAAGTTTAGAAAAGATATCAAATCTGATATTAGTCATTTTTGTCATTTAAAAAAAATTTTATTAAACGTTAAATAATGTTGACCTAGTTTATATCTTATGATGAACTGAGAAAATAGTCCAAAAGTGCGTTTGAGTGGCAAAATAGTCACGAACGTGACAATCAATCAAATTGAGTTTATTAAAAACAAGAATAAGAATAAGGTATTTGTATTCCACATTTTTTTAGAAATTCCACTATACTCATTTTATGGTCAAATTAAGATAGACAAATTCTAATTCCAGACGAATGCAGTTATTTAGATTTTCCTATTCCCACCCAATTCTTACAACCGAACGACACCTTTACGTCTCATCAAATTCAAGGTGCTTGTTCTCAATATTGATCATATCACAATATTCTTATTCTTGAAATTGCTTATTAAACATTTAGTGTATTCTTATTCTTTAAATTGCTTATTAAAGATTAAATATTTGATTATTTCATTTGACGCACTTGCTAGCTCCTAATTTGGCAATACAAGAGACCGTCATCAGTTGTTTGTCACCATAGAATGCACAAAGACGCTAGTGTATCCTCTGTTGTTGGACATTTTTCATACATGCATATATGGGAAGAGTTTCAAAGAAACAGATGGCAGCGGTGGCTGTGATAGTTATGAAAAATTGAATTTTTCAGAAGTTGGATTTCATATTTTGGCTAGCCTCTGCCAATAATCTCATGTATGCACAGCATATGCTCAACACAACAATTGAAGCCTAATAAATTGTAAGCACTATGAAATTGTTGAAAAATCTTCTTAAATTCACATATGAAACTGAAATCTATTATTCACGGTAGCACATGCGCTTGAAATTTTTTCTGGATTCTCCAGAGATTATTATTATTATTAAATATAGAAACTTCAAATAAGATTCTATTAATATCCTTTACCGCACCATTTAATCTGAATCAACATATGTGGGACTACTGGACAAGTTCAAAACCTCGAATTAACAACAGGCAGTTAAAAAAAAATTCTAGATACAGCAGCAATCCTACAAATTATATGATAAAAGTACCCCTGGCGCAAGCTAACTAGTACACTCTTGACCAGAGAGAATTGGTTTCTCCCTGTGTTGTTGCAGAGCCAAAATATCCTCAACCAAACAATCCAAATTCTTTGCCGAAGATCCTCCCTCAGACACGGCCTGCACAGCCAATTCTTTCCATTTCACTGCATTTCTCTTGATTTCCCTCCCAATTTCTCCCTCGCCATCCAAAACGCTACAAACAACTCTCCGAATTTCATCTCTGCCCACCCCCTTCCAAATCCTCAGCCCACATTTCGCCTCTTCCTCTATAAATTTAGCATTAAACGGCTGCTCAGCACAGATCGGCCAGCAGATGAAGGGCACCCCGCAGGAAATGCCCTCCAGCAGCGAATTCCATCCGCAATGAGTGAGAAAAGCCCCAATTGCAGGATGAGAAAGGATGCCGAATTGATCCGTCCAACCCATTACAATCCGTCCCTGATTCTCTGTTCTGGCCCTAAATCCATGGGGCAAATACTCACCATCAAAACCCACATCGACCGGAGGACGAAGAACCCACAAAAAGGGCTTCATGCTCCACTCCAACCCCAAGGCGAGCTCATTCATTTCTTCACAGGTGATGGAATTCTCAGAGCCGAAGGACACATAAACTACCGAGCCCATCGGCCGGCCGTCCAGCCAATCCAATTCGGGACAATTGGAAGAACGGCCCCAGCCGGAAAGAGGGATCAATGGCCCCAGTGCCCTAACGGGCCCGGCGTAGCGGCTCTGAAATTGATGTATATGATCTGATTCGAGCTCCTCGAATGTGTTCAAGATTGTCGCCCAGCTGCCCTTCTGGTTTATGGGGAACAAATTTTTGAAAAAGATGTACTTTGGGTGCGAGGCGCCCGCATCGGGAAGCCCCGGAGTCATTTCAGAGGCAGAGAGAAGTGTGGGATTTTTCCCCTGTTCTGGCACAATGTATCGGCCTGAACCAGAGCGGGCCAAATTGCGGGGGAGGATTTTCCAGAGGGATTCGACGAGATTCATGGCGAATGGGGGAGAACATTCGATGTTGATTCTGGGTATGCCAAATTTGGCAGCGGTTTCGACCGTCCAGGGGAGGAAAAAGTCGGTGATCATGCAGAGAGGAGGGGGTAATCCGTCCAGGCCGCCATGAATGAACATCCGTTGGAGGAGATTCTCTAAGGGGAGTCGTAGAAGACTCTGGCTCTGCGCGACGGAAGGGGACAGGACGTTTGGATTGCTGTTGCTGTTGGGGATGGGCTCCAATTTGGTGTGGAGTTCATGGATTCGGATGTTTTTGGGGGAGGAATGTAATCTGTTTTGGGCAATGGGGGATTGGTGTGATGAGAGGACTAGGGAGATTGTGAAGCCTTTTGCGGCCAGTGTGTGGGCGAGGCCTAGAAGGGGCATCAGATGCCCGAATCCCAGTGATGGTAGGAGAACCAGATGAGGACGCTCTTCGCCCATTTTCTACTTGTTCTTACTTCTCCTGAAAATGTTGTGATCTTTGTAATGGTGGTGAGGAGATCACCTGGAATACCGTTTTCTGGCCACTGGATTGGATTGCTAGAAACCAGAGCCGGGTGAGAAGATATCATTTATGGGAAGGTGTGTCCCCACTCGCTTCTGCAGAATGTTATCAGATCAATTTGTGGTGCGGATTATGCCAAGTCCTCACATTTCAAAAAAGTATTATCAGGTTTCTGTTGCAGCAATTATACACCCTCCGTTTGGCGCGGAATTTGACGGTCACCCCTGCCTGTCATATGAGATTTCTTATGATGGTCTATTTATGGATTTTCTATACGAGATTCCTTATGATGATGGTCTATTTATGGATTTTCTTTATGACGGTCTAGTCTTTTCGTTTTACATTTTATGATAAATATTAGGTGTCATATTTTCTTAATTTGTAAATTAATTTGATAATTCTTTTAAATTTAAATATTTTACTAATATAATATAAATATGTCAAAAAAACTAATTTAAAAGTTTCTAAATTCATATATTTTATTAATAGAAATATTTTATAAATATGATTTAAATATGTGAAAATCTAATTCACAAATTTCTAAAATGGAAATATTTTATCAATATAATATAAATTTGTGAAAATCTAATTCACAACTTCTTAAATTAATATATTTTATAAAGTAATAAAAAATTTAAAAAATAATTACGAATTAGTAATATATGTTAAATTAAGTTGGATGTTTAAGGAATTATACATCATTTCTAATATAGGAATACATTGGTTTAGTAAAAGGAATGATTATATATTTTCCACACCAAGTCAAATTGTGATATTGCTACAAGGATTCAAATTTGTAGTTTTTTAGTCAAACTCATTCACCCATGTTTCCTGAGCACCAGCGCACAAGAACCCAAATATCATGACGATGAATGGAACACCTAACGCTCATTGCATCTAAGTGACACTCATAGAAGTGAAGTATTGGGACTTCTCGAGAGGTTATCCATCCCTATACTACTCTAGCTCAAATGTCATTAAAAGAAAAGATGCATGTAAGAGGCTAATAGAAATATCATATTTTGAGATGCTTAGTTGGATTGAAAGCAATCAACGACATATGTTTAGAAAAGGTGTTTATAAGAAGATCATTACGCAACAAGCAATTCAACTATGAGAATCATAAAATTGCAAGCTATTGTGTCAACAAATAAAGATGATGAACAATGATACATAGTGTATAAACAATGAAAATTTGTAGTCATGTTGTTCAAGATATTAGAAACATAGATGCATGATAATCATACTACATGCAATGAAATCCAATGTAGTAAAAGAAATGTTGAAATACACTATGGGTGCGAGGCGTCCGCAATGGTAAAAACTCGAACTGATTTCACATTCGCCTAGTGACAACAATGAAACAACCTACTAGCAGTTGTACGTTTATGTATGTGCAACAATTAGCCAATAGGAATAATTTGTGTAATTGAATGAAAGACAAAGAAGAAGTATTATGGTTAATTTAAGAATTATAATTGAATTATGTTTTCAATTTAACATTATGGTTAACCAAGGTTAGACTTAAGTTTGAGGTTAGGTTTCAAGAACTGGATAAGATTGGTTTTATGATTATGATTCAAATATATCTTAAATTTTTAATATCATTTACGATTAAGGCTATGATACACAAAAATTTCTTAAATTAAATTATATTGTGTGGGATTAGGGTTAACTTATTTATATTTTAAATAGATTAGGCTTCATTTTGGTTTTGTGTAAGTATTAGAGTTAGGTTCAAAGTTTAACTTTTTGAGAAGATTTTGGAAGGTATTGAAAACTCAATTGTTTTAGGATAAGGGCTCAATTTCTACTTATGATTTAATAAAGCTTACTGTTAGGTTAATGGTTAATTTATTAAGATAGATGGATTCATATTTTTAGTAGGTGAATATAATTTTCAATCCAAACATAAAATTGAATTAAGTTAGGTTTCACATTATGCTTAAGTCATAATTAAGGTCACATTGTAGTTACATCATGATTAAAGTTTGGATTAGGGTTTAGCCTAGGGTTAAGGGTCCGAAAAAATGATATTAAGGTTAGAATTGAGATTATGGTTATAGTTAGGATTTACAAGATGGATAGCTCTAAGAGTTGTGAGAATATAATGGTCCTAGAAGACATTATTATAATATAGGTAAATAAATGCTTATATTATGTATTATGTTGGCATTAGAATAAATTAATTTATTTTAAATGAATAAACAACTGTTATAATTATGAAAATAAAAAAGGTAGAAATTAATTTACATATATGACAAACATTTCTAAATTTTAAATATTTTTTATGTAAAAAAAATCAAATTTTAAAATTAAACTATAATTTTAAAACTAAAATCTAGATACAAATAAATTATTTCTATATTTATTAAAGACATGTAAACAATTAGTTTTTTTGTATGCATTTCATTTTTATCTTAATAATTACTAAATTTAAAAAATAGAAATAAAATTAAAAAATAGAAATAAATATGTATTTTTCTTTTTCCTTGTGAATTATTTCAAATTTTAAAATCATACAAAATTGTATTTCTAATTTTTCAAAATGAATCAACATAAACTGAAAACTAAAAAACTAAAATCTAGACTTAAATGTAAACTTTTATATTTTTTCTAAAAATGTAAGAAATATTTCTATTTTATTTAATGAACTTTTGCATGTATATCATTAAAAATTGTAATTGATATGAAAATAATCTTTCTATATTTTTGTGGTGCCTGCCCCTAGATCGCATTTCTGTTATCATTGTCAATTTCCTTAGGCTGATTTTATGCATTGATTAGTTTTAGAGATACTGGATTTACAATATTATGATATTATTTCATGTTTTGGATTACATATATACTTGTTGATTTCATTTCATTCATGTGTTGTTAATGATATCTTAATGATTCCTAATTAGTAAATGTGGTTTCTTTCATAAAAATGTTAACATGATGTCTTTAATGATGATTAGGTTGTATTGATAGAGATGCATTATTATATGTACGCATTTGATCTTAGATTTGTGATTTTATACTTACCCCATACTTGCATGTGTATGGTGCGAGTGTTTATTTTATCTTTTTGTCTGACGTGTTTGATGTGGTTAAGGGAGGGAGTCGTAGTCACCTGCTAGTCGGGATCTACACGATGAACCACTCCCTGCCATTGTCTGTTTAGTTTAGATAGATTATATACATGTACATGCTTGTCTTTTATGCAGGATGTAGGTACCGGGCATTGACTTCCTTGAATTGCCAGGATGAGCGTGCCCTATTACAAATACTCAAATGGTGAGAATGAGAAGATAATGATCAGGTCCAATCCTAGCCATAGCCTATAATACTTGTCTTGCAAGGAGAACTCATAACAGACTGTCTACCCTTTTTAAACCCGTGAGTATTTTGTGCGTATGTTGTTTTGTGAGTGTTTGATGTATTTTCTGTTAATTAAGTCTAATTAAAAGATTAAATTAATGATTTAATTTAATGGAAAATTATTATGATATTTTGAATATTTAATTATATTTAATTAATTGAGAAATTAATTAAATATAAAGAATTAAATTGAAGATAAAAGTTTTAAGAATAAATTTAGAATGAGATAATATTTATTTAATTTAAGAATAATATATTCAGAGTTCATTTTTAAATAAATGCTAAATATTATTGTTATTTAAGTTAATAAATATTTATCAAATTTAAAACGTTCAAAAATAAATTAAGAAGTTAAAAGATATTAATTTATGGAAAAGATTTAAGTTCGCATGAATGAGTTTTAAATATAAGAATTAATTAAAAGATAAATATGTGAACTTAATAAGGATATTTTATTACAGTGTGCATGAGATTAAAGTTAATAAATTAATTTAAAGTAAAGTAAAGTGGAAAGTTAAATAAAGTAATTTAACAATTCACTTAAAGTGCATGAAGGTATAATAAAAAGAATATTTTAATTTAAAAAGGAAATTAATTGTGCATGAAAGACCTATTTACTTTCTCAAGGAGTTTGATGCTCTTTCTCGACAATTCCTTTGGAGTGGTAATTTGTGTAGTACTAAATGGAGCTTAGTTAATTGGGCAACTATTTGTAGGCCTAAAAAGGAGGGTGGTCTTGGTCTTCGTTCTGCTCTATTGAGTAGACAAGCTTTGCTTGTTAAACTTTATTGGCGATGGTGCTCTGGACATCATCAACTTTGGGCTCGTATTATTACTCATAAATATTTTCATGGTGTTGATCCTTGCTCTGTTTCTGCACTTCCTCTTGAAAGTCGTGGCTCAATGGTTTGGCATACTTTGAAGACAGGTGCGATGTTGGTGAAGAGGGGTTTGTTCTGGATATGTAAAGGAGGTTCTTAGGCTTTGTTTTGGTCTGATGCTTGGGATGGGTTCCCTTCCATTTTATCCATATACCCTCATCTTCAGCCTCTTTGTGACTCTTTTCTTGCCGTTGGATGGGATAAAGTGGCTCATTACAAGACTCCTTATCAATTGGGACCGGTTGTTGGTTATAGATGGAAGCATTCCTCTGATTGGCCTCCTGGAGGTACAGACATGGATCGTCAGGAGCTTTCTCAAATTCTGGCCTCTAGAGAGTGTTCCTCTTTTCTTGGTCCAGATGTATTGGCTTGGGGCAGTACCTTGTCTGGTAAATATCATGTCTCTGCTGGGTATCAGGAGATAACTAGACAATTATTTGGGGATGCTGAGGTCCCTTGGTGGAAGCAAGTCTGGAATAAAGTTTCTTGGTCCAAGTGCAATTTTTTCATGTGGCTAGTGGTTCACAACTGTTGTCTTACCTGGGATAATCTTTGTAAACGTGGATTTCAGGGCCCCTCTTATTGTGTTTTGTGTGGTAAAGGAGAGGAGTCTGTCTCCCATCTGTTCTTCCATTGCTCCTATTCTACTCAGATATGGCACCTTTGGTGGAGCGCTTGGGGTTGCTCTTGTCGGCATGCTTCCTCTTTGCCTGAGTTCTGGGCTCGCTTGGGTAGTGCTCCCTCCAAGTCTTCTTCTCTCCATGTTGCTTGGATTGCTGGCCCATCTTTCATGCTTTGGCATATCTGGTTGGAGAGGAATCGTCACATATTCCAAGATGTTCAGCTTGGTGTTTTGCATCTTTGGTGGAAAATATCACATTCTCTCCAGGAAACTATTCTTGTGAAGTGTGAGCTTGATGGGGGTATGGATCCAGTTGATCTTGCTATCTGTAATCGTCTCAATTTTCATTTGCAGGATGGGGTTGCGGCTCATAGGTTTCCTTCTATGTCCAAGCAGCTTCACCATCAGAGGAAGGGTCGGGTTAACCGGGATGGGCACTGGACTCCTCCTCCCTGTGGAGTTCTGAAAATTAACACTGATGGTTCTTCTCGTGGGAATCTTGGTCCAGCTGGTATTGGCGGAGTGGCTCGTTGTAGTTCTGAGAATGTTAATTTTTTCTTCTCAATTCATAAGGATGATTATACTAACAATCTCATGGAAGCTCAGGCTATTTTATATGCTGTGGAACAGTGTTGCTTGTGGGGATGGAGTAAGATTATTTGTGAGTCTGATTCCCAGGTGGTGGTGAACATGCTTTCTTCGCAAGAGCTTGAGGATGTTAGTTGGCAGCTAGCCACTGCTGTTAAGCAGATTCTTTTCTTCTCTTCCTCTTTTCAGTTCATTAGGTTCAAGTATATTCCGCGAGAATGGAATAGACCTACTGATTGTTTAGCCAAATGGGCTTCTAGTCATGATCCGGGTTGGAATATTAGGGATAGGGGGCAACTGTCCTTTGAGATGGTGCAAGAATTTGATGATCCTGTTGCTCAGGATCGAGCTCCTTGTTGAGCTCTCCTTGTTGTATTCCTTTCTATCTTAATAAATTTTTACCCCTCTTTTTGCAAAAAAAAAAGAATTAATTAAATAAAATAATTATAATTTTAGACTGGTGGTGATAGAAACCCTAAAAGGTAATTAGATTCTATATTAGAGGGTTTTCGGGTCATTATTGCACACACAGGTTTTCAAGACACACACAAGTGTCAAGGGCACACACAGGTTTTCAAGACACACACAAGTGTCAAGGGCACACACAGGTTTGGAGAGCAATTCAGAGGGTTTGGAAAAGAAGGAATTTTTCGTAGCTTGAAGGATATTGCTTGCAGTAGAAATTTTCATCCAGCTGTTAGAGTTTTAGCATCAATACGAGGTAGGATTTTGAAATCCCGTGAATGCAATTTTAATTGGAAATATCTATTTGCTTCGTGATTGTTGGGTGATTGAAATTATGTTTATCATCTCGATTGTTTCAAGATCTGATTGGTTAAAATTAGTTTCTCATTGTTTATACAGAAGAATCATAGAGGAAATTAATTAAATCACGTAGGGTTTGAAGGAAAAGAAAGATTTAAAATTAGAAATTTGAATGGTCAAACTTAGTTTTTTTTTCCTATCAGACTAATAATGTAAAGATTATTATATATATATATATTTAAAATAATTTTTATTGTAGAATTTGTTTGAAATGAAAATCATAAATTTTAATGAAATAAAAATTTATCAAATAATAAAATAATTCTTAAATTTTTTTTTAAAAAAATATTTATTTAAAAAGACGTGGGTGTTTTAAATATTATATAAAAAAAAAAAAAAATATGGGGAGGGGTAGGTTTTACCCACCCCCTGTCCCCTTGTCCTCCTCGCATGACGGTCAGCCGTTGTCGCAGCAGTGACTGCTGCAACAGCAGCCTGCTACGGTAGAGCTGCCGCACTAAGGGCTGCGGCCAGTAGTGTTAGTCAGTGGGCTATAAACATTTCTTGATATATGCATTAAATTTTTTTAATTATAATTTAGTTTTTATTATATTTTAATTATATTAAAATTTTAAATTATTAAACTTAAATATATTAAGTTTTAATTATATTGATTTATTAATAATTTTGTAATTAAATAAATTATTTGTAAATATAATATAGATTCTTATGAAAAATAATAATAATTGGTTTAATTAAAATTTGATTTAATTGAGTAAAGGAAGTGGATTAAATTAAAGATAATTAAATTATTATAATACCAAATTTTAATGAAAAACGTAGATTATTATATTGATGGATCAATAAGTATTATTAATAATTTAATTATCACTCTTGGGGACTTAACTTGAAATCATTTGGATATAGGGACAAGATATTTTTGCAAGGGTAAACTATGGGAATTATCTGATTAAAACATACGTTCAACTGGAAATGGGAACTCATCATTAACTCAACAATATATTGTCAATCAAGTTCATACTTTGAAATGAGAATTGAAACTTTACTTTTGACTTTATTGTGTATTATCAAATCAAGCCAAACTATGAAACTGTGGTGTTGCTTGTATTATTTATGCCTTTGGATTTTGGAGTCGAGTAGGTGTTGACCAGTCTAGGATGTACACCAGAGGTTTTGTGAGATTTCTTGTATACTATTTATGGGACTAGATGTTGTGATGTGTTTTGTGATTCATATTGAGATTATGTTTATGAGGTTTACTCTATGGAACATTTATGTGTACTTGGGTTTGGAGAACCAATTTGCTTTCGGGTTGCCTGTTAAGGAACCAAGTTTGATCTTTATGGGTGTTGTGGTATGGGACACAACTGTGTTTTTATGTGCTTAGGAGAGGTTGTCTAGGTACGTGACTTGGGAGTGGCTTGCATAGGGGTCCGGGACCCAAAGTCGTCAGTGCCAGGGTAACCTAATGCAAGTTATGTAATAAGTGATAATCTAGTAATTAAAATTTATGGGGGGGAACACACTAAAAAGATAAGTTAGAGATTTTTGATCTACCCATGCCTTTAGTGCTTGTATAAACTAAGGATGGGAATGAGATGAGTGCCTCGTCTTCTTGAGAGGGCTTTCTAGTTTCCATATGTGTGATGTTGAGGGTCCGGGGTTCAGAGTAACCAGTCCAGGGTAACTCAACGCTTGAGGGTCTGGGGTCTATTAAGAGATCAATCTAGGGTAACTTAGGCAGCCATGTGATGACACTCCCTAGTATGTAGTTTGAGTCTCCTCTGTAGATTTTGTGTATCTCTGGTGGTGTACTTATTGTTGGTGGTGTATCTATTGTCGGATGTGTTTATTATGGTTATTTACTTTCATTGATGATGATTGGTGATTCATGGATGATGTACTTTTGGCATGTGGCTTTTGACTTGAGGTGATTGTCTTTCATTGACTTTATCTTATGATCTTGGTATTTGGTTTATACTTGGTTCGTGTATGATGTTTGGTTATGTGGTGTCAGTATTGGATTGAGTGTTCTTACTTTGGATTATTTTATCTTCTTGAGTAGTATGTGTTACCTTTGAGATAGTTTTGGCTAGTAGGTATTCCATGCCTAGGAATGTTTTATGTTTGATAGCCGTTTGTGGATCATTCATTATCTTCCTTGCACGGTGGGAGCGAAAGCCTGACTAGGTAACCACGTGGTCGGGAGGTAGTGTCTTCTTACCATTTGGGTTCCCACTTCACATTGCTAGCTGTTGGATGTTTGTTCCAAAAGATGTACCTTTATCATTCTTATTTCTTATCTTACAGACTTCTTTTCAGATGATGTATATATGTTATCATGTATTCTGTTGTACAGTATCTATTTTCACATACCCTGCCACATGTGCAGTGGATGTTATTGATTGGATGTACTTTCATTGTATTGTTTATACTTATGCATTTGCTTATGCGATTTATGTATCTGTTATTTCTTTATGATCATGTGACATTGTACTTGAAACTTAAACTAATTAATTTAAAATTATTAAATGTGACTCAACGTAAAGGAATCCTTGAGGAATTGAAGCTGTATCTGTAATTGCAAATGTGTATTTGATATGTATGTTCTTATTGCTTCCGCATTAATGTTATTTGATGTTGTTTAAACTTTAAAAAAAAAAATAGTTCAGTAAACATTGTAACATCTTAGGTTTAATTCTCTTGGGTTCCCGAGCGGGGCGTTACAATTTTTATATAAACAACATTTCTATTAGATTTTTTTATAAAAATAGTAGAAGCTTACACACACACACACACACACACACATATCCATATACATATACATATACATATATATGCATATGAATGTATATATGTATATGTATGTGTATATATGTATATATGTATACATATACATATATACACATACATATATACAAACACACACACACACACACTCTCTCTCTCTCTCTCTCTCTCTCTCTCTCTCTCTCTCTCTCTCATCTAGATACAAAGGAAATCTTTCTATATCTATTGAAGATGTGAAAACTACAAATTTTTCATACATTTTATTTTTATCGTAATAATTACTAAATTTAAAAAGAAGAAATATATATGTACAAAACATAAATTATATATGTATATACATACATATATATGTATATACATACATATATATGTATATATATGTACACACACACACACTCACTCACTCACTCTTAAATCTAGATACAAAGGAAATCTTTCTATATCTATTGAAGATGTGAAAACTACAAATTTTTCATACATTTTATTTTTATCGTAATAATTACTAAATTTAAAAAGAAGAAATATATATGTACAAAATATAAATTTTAATTTTTCTTCTTGCTTAGAAATCATTTCAAATTTTAAAATTATATTGTTCAAATCCCTAAAATGAACTTAAATTTAAAACCAAAAAACTAAAAATCTAGACTTGATGTAAACTTTCTATAATATTCTAAAAATGTAAGTATTTCTATTCCATTTTATGTTTTTGAATGCATATAATTTGAAATTGTAATTGATATGAAAACAATCTTTCTATATTTTTCCTAAGAACAACATTTCTAATAATGTTTGGGTGTTTAAAAATGGGATTGACCAATTTGTTGAGAGTTGGCAATGCTTGTTCATCCACTCCCTCCTTATCCAAATGTGGAAGGTAATCTCCCCCATGTTTGTTGGGGTATTTGGAAGGAGAGAAACAATAGGGCTTTCATGAATGAAGAGAGAAGTGAAAAGATTGTTACAGATATTATATGCAAGCTTTTGGTGGAAAATATGAAGAGTTGCAAGTGGAGGAAACTGACGATCCCCCCTAATCAGATGGAACAAAGGATAGCCAGAAACTGGAATCTTGAAGAAGGGTTCATGGAGATTGATAATTCCAAGCAACTTGATAGGAAAAGGATGAGATGGAGACCCCCTAGGGAGAAACAGTGAGGGCAAAATGCTTCTGGCCTATGCTGGATACATGGGGAAAGTCTCAAATAACATTGTGGAAGCAATGGCTTTGTTTTGGGGTTTGAAAATGGTAATCAGTGTAGGATGCGAGAATGTGGAGATAGAAGGCAACTCTAAAATTATAATTGAAATTGTGAAAGGCACCATGAACAAAGGTTGGGCAATCAGAAGGATTAGTGAAGATATTAGACATTTATTAATCATCTTGAAAAGATTTGAGTTGCATCATATTTTTCAGGAGGGTAACGGGGTGGCATATGGGATGGTGGCATTAGGATTGAACGCACAAGGTCTACGGTGTTGGAGAGAATTTAGAGTCTTACCAAACTTGGTAAAATTTGTAGTGGACAAAGACATTATATCATGACTAAGTTTAGTTGGGGGGATTTTTGATTAATAATGACAACTTGTTGCTGAGTGGGCTAATGAGGCAGGGGCAGTATGGATAGATGGCAAGGTATGATGAAAAGGGTACTTGTGATAATAATTTCACATGGTTTGAAAGGAAAAGGATATCTAAGTATGATACGGTTGTATTTTTAATGATTTTCTTATGCATGTCCTCGTACTTGGTGTTGAGTAAAAGTTCAAATTTAAAAAGGTTTGGGTTTATTGGGAATGATGGAAAAGATTGGAGTTGGGGCAATGATAGTCAACACATGACAATTAAATGAAGATGTGACACTACTATTCATAACAATCAAGGCATTTATGAATAGTTAAAGCCACCCATTTTTTTGCCTAAGTGTGACTGCATCGTTAGTAATTGCCTCTGGTTTTTTATAATGAAGAGTATTTTAGAGAAAGTTGTTGAGATGGGTGGTGATATTTTGTGCATTGAGCCTTTGATGATCGAGGACAGTGCCCGTAAACCACTGGTTTGGTATATGCTTAAAGAGGGAGGGTTTATCCCGTTCATGGAGGCACTGAACATATATGATGAAAGTTGTTCTTTGCAATTTCATTAACTCTTGGGAGGATAGAAAGGTTACTATTGATGGTATTTTGTTCCATATTTCTAAGGAAATAATCTCTTTGGTAATAGGCTTTGCAATGAAGGGGAGAAAGTGGTAGAAGGTGACTAGGGTTCATGGCAATGCTTCACTTTGCAGACAATGATGAGTCATGCCTTGGGAATATTTATGATTCCATGGACACTATGTTGGAAAAGATTAAAATGGTAAGTTCTAAATTCTTTTACATTTGTTTATTTGAGAGACATCTAGATTCTAATGTTTAAATTAACATAATCACTAATTATAATTATTATTGATTAAAACTTTAATGTTTTTAGGAGTATTAAAAAGAGAAGATTATGAAAGATAAAACACAATAAAACTAGAAGAAGAGAAAATAGAATATTGATCTTCTCATCTCATTGGTTTCATAACTAGTAAAGTTATATATAATTTAGTTATTATGAATTTTACTAAGATCTAATTACTATTGAATATCTAGTCCCTTTGTTAAAGATCAACTATGGTGGTTAGCATCCCCTTAATCATAATAAGGTGATCATGTGTAACTCTCCCACATATGTTTATTTATTCATGTTGGGAGTAATACCTCATTAATTGCATCAAATAGTGGAAAAACTAGTTGTTGTGTTCAAGGAAAAACTCTTATGTGAATTCTCTTCACAAAGGATTAGTGCATATTTTAACATAATCAGATTTAATAATACTACTTAAGTGATGGATTTTTATTTAAAAATAATGTGAATGACCCTAATTAATAGTAGGATGAGTTAGAGATGGTTTGATATGAATTTATTATAGATTTTTACTATTATAACAATTTATTTTTTAAATAAAAAAGAGACTGGAATCCAGGAAAGTCAGGGGGACCAGATGCATTTCCTCCCCACGATCCAGGAGGAAGAGGCCAACCAGAAGGAAAGTGATGCTGCAGAAACCCTACAGGCAATGGAAAAGAAGGGACACTAGTCTGCCCGCCAGGCTCTGTTCCTGGCCTTTGTTTCTTAGGCTTCAGACCTTTTTGTTTCTGGCCTTTTGAGGCAACTTTTTTTCTGTCTTTTCTGCTTTAAGTTGTTTTCTGCTGTAAAACTTTGGGTTTCAAGATCCCTGTAAAACCTATTTTCCTAATCAAATTTTTTTTTTTTTTTAAATCAATTAAATGTATATTATATTTGTCACTTAATTAAATTCAACTATTATTATCAAGTCATTTATATCAAGTATATAAATAAAATTAATTATTATTAATTAGTTGCTCTTAATTTTACTACAATATTTTAATAATTTATATTCTCTTAAATTTGGTGAGATAAAATTAAATTAAAATTAAATTATATATAACTTTTAAACTATAACGTCAAGTACATGCCACTACGCAGCACTTGTTTTATTTCTAAAATTTGTTTAATTTAATTTATTTTAAAAAAATCATTATTCTTTGACTATTTTTTATCACAATTATGTCTTGATTAATAATAGTATTCAATTTCTCATTCATTCTCATTTTATTTTTTGGGAAAGTAATTTAGTTTTCTTGTCAAAATATTATTTTTCATTAGTTTGACTTTGTTGTCAAATTGACCCTAAACTAATTGTAAACAGTTTAAAGAAAAAAATTCAAATGAAATGCAAAATGAGATGTAGAATTTAAAAATGGAGAACCTATATAGATTAAAAAACATAAAATTCAATATTAACTCTTTAAAAGGAAAGTATAATATTTAATTAAAAAAAAAGTAAAATAGATATTAAGATAAACAGAAGGATTGCTTTATTCTGGTGTATAAGTTTTGTTAGACAATGATTCTTGGTTTACTAGGTGACTCAATGCCTTAGATCTTTCTTAGGAGACATTTGTACAATAATTGTTACCTTACAAGGAATGATTTGATTTCCAATGTATGTTGTAACAAGGATCATAATTAGATCAGGCCATCATGGAATCAAGATCACCTCAAGATTGTACTTAGCAGTTCCTATATCACTTGGCATTCAAAGACAAAATACCACCCACAATGGAATGGGGCATGTAATCATATACAAAGTTGAAGGACTAAAATTGTAAAAAGCAATAATTGACATTGGCAAAGTGAAAAGGTAGGGTTTACATTCATAGCCATGTCTAGATTCAAAACATTGAACAACATTTATATTCAAGTAAAATAAGTCCCACACAATTTGAAGGGAAAAAGAGGAAGTCTACTTGCAATAGTTCTGTTTCTAATAAATCAAGGTACACAACTTGATACAACTATTTTCTTAAGACATTGAATGTTTGAAATCTCTCTACCATTCTACTAAAAAATGCATCTAAGTAGTTGATTCACTTTATACAATTGATCAAAAAAATTGACACATTATATAGAACCTTCTAATACTTTTGCCACTTTCATTTTGGAGGCTTAAACACATTTTTACAAGTTTTTTCAACCTAAAAAATATTTTCACTCATTCATAATTTATTTCTTCTTCAATTTTTAGACCAACAAATGACTTTCACATTAATTATTTTACACAATGCAATGTTCTTTGACCTTTTATATACTCTTAAAAATCTTAAACAAATCATATATTTCTATTAGCATAATCATTGCAACTTTTTAGTACAAGCGTTAGTAATTAATTTATGAGTATTGAATATATTTGTAGAGTGTGTTGATTTCCTATAGGATTAAAGTATCACCAGGTTTTTTGTTCTCGTCATATTTCCACACTCACAATGAAAATAATGAAATTTTGTTGATTTATGTCAACTTTTCTCAATTCTACTCTAATGTTATGTTATATGGTTGTCTAATAAATCAAATAAATGCTTTGTAACAAATCATATTAGAACCCTGATAGTTCCATGAATGGAGATAATCAAATTGTAATTATAATTGATTCATCTTGGGATTTGAGTGGGGCATGATACTTTAAACCCATAACTATTTGGAATTGTACATAGCATACTCGAATCAACCAGGACCATCACAGGTATTTCAAAGCAAATCTAGGGCTTTTCCAAGAGTAGATGTTTAAATACAGCTTGACTAGTTTTCCATCACTTTCAATTTATAAAAAGTTTCCTAAACCCTAAACCAATGTTCATAAGTCATACAAACACAAATACAAAAAATGAACTTTCAACTTCTCAAACTTTTCAATCCATTCTAAAATTTAATATTTTGTTTTATTAAATAAGTTTCCAAAGACAAAAATGGAATGGGATGGGATGCATTTTAGGGATGAATTTTTTTGAAGCCATTTTAGGGACAAATTAAAAATTAGAAGTAGTTTAAAATATATCAAGAAATTTCAAATATTCATATGATATCATTAGTGAGGCACTTATCATATACATTATAGATATCTAATACAATGTTAAAATTGAATTGAGATTTCACATAAGAATCAAACAACTTGAAACAAAACATGTTTTATTTCATATCATTGTCCATGCGCATATGTTATATTAAAAAAAAAGGACCAAAAAGCCCAAAGAATGAAGTTTCTAACTTCAACTACAAAATAACTAGCTATATAGATATTAGATATATATATAAAGAAAGTCAAGAGATATCAAGCTTTAATTTTTAAATGTGATTTTTTTTTGTAAAAGGGAATTAAAGCCTCGATATATCTAGGCTTTCTTTAAATATATTATATAATATATAATATCTATATAGCTAGTAGCACTCGGAGAGAAAAGTCCTAGGAATAAAATTACGATTTGACTTTGTATTGGTGTGTATATTATATTTAGAATTTGAATTTTCTAGGATTAATATAGAACCACACATAGAGTTTTAGATTAAATTACTAAATTAATGTGTGGGTTAGGGTTCAATATAGTATAATATTCAATTACAGCTAGGGTTAATGTTCAATTTGTTTTCGTGCAAAGTTTTATTTTCAATTAGGTCTAGGAAAATAATTTTTACTTTAATTTAATGTTATAATATAATTTGGGTTATGGTTACTATTTAATTTTTTTTACTCTCTCTCTCTCTCTCTCTATATATATATATATATATATATATATATATCATCTCTTTCCTTCTTCCCCTCTCACTATCACTTTCCTATATTACTATCTTTTTATCCATCTCTTTGTGTCTCTCCCTTATTACTCTCATTCACACTCTCTCCTCCTTTTTGTAACTATATCATTCCTTTTTTACCTTATTTGTCTACCTCATGTCTCTTACTATCTTCCACTTCTCTCCTACACATGTCACCACACAATTATTTTATCTCACTCATATGTACCCTTTTATTGCCACTATATCATTCCTTCTTTATTTTCAATGTTTACCTCATTTATCTCACCCTCCTCTACTTCTTTCCAATACATGTTCCTAACACATTTCTTGTCTCTCTTGCACATGCCCCCTTGTAATTACAGTTTCTCCATCACACATACATGTCCTCTCTCTCTCTCTCTCTCACACACACACACACACACACACACACACACACACACACACACACACACACACACACACACACACACACACACACACACACACACACACACACACACACACACACACACACACACACACACACACACACATGCACATGCATGTTCTTCTATTTATTTTATTTAACTTAATCCTCTCCCTCATCTCATCATATATTCCTCCTTACTTAAGCTCTATTTATTCCTAATATCTCTCCCTATCTCTCTCTTTAATCTCCCTCAGACATACTCCTATAATGATAAAAAATCCCCTCTCTCTATACTACGCAGACAAAAAAAATATTCATATCCCTCTCCTAATAGTCTCTCTCTCATCAACATGTTTGTGTATTCTAATCCCTAATTATCCTCCTAGATATTTGTCTCCTCTCTCTCCCTCTCCCCCTTCTGTCTCTGCCTCATCTCTCCCCTCTCCCACTTCTCCCATTATCCCCCTCATCTAACCATATATTTATGCTAATTACCATCTCTCTCTCTCTCTCTCTCTCTCTCTCTCTCTCTCTCTCTCTCTCTCTCTCTCTCTCTCTCTCTCTCTCTCTCTCTCTCTCTCTCTCTCTCTCTCTCTCTCTCTCTCTCTCCCCACCCCTACTGTCTTCCTTCTTCCATCAACATATATTTCTATTCCATTCCATAATTATTCTATTCCTCCCCCTCTTGCCATCACTCCCCCCCCTCTCTCTCAATCCCCATTTTCCTCCTCCTAAATCTCTATATCATCTTAAACTGACTCTCTCCCTTGTACCCCTTCCTTATCTATATCATGTCCCCTTTATCTCATCACACATTCATCCTAATTACCACATACCTATATCACATCTCTCTCTCCCCTCTCCCCTTTTCCTTCTTCCATCACCATAATTTTTTAATTTCATGTCATAATTATTCTATTAGTCTCTCTCTCCCCCTCCCCCCTTGACTTATTTGTTTATTCTAATCCCAAATTTTCCTCCTCCTAAACCTCTATCTTATCTCTTGCACTATCTACCTTTTGTCCATTGCTCATCTCTACCATCTCTTATTTCTCCCCATCAAATGACCATGTGATATTACATCATAATTATCATACATCTATATTTCATTTATCTATGCTCCCTTCTTCCTTATTCTAGCTCCATATATTTCTCTTTCATAAACTAATTTTTCTACTCCTCAAGTTTCTATATATCATCTCTCTCCTCCCACCTCTCAGCATCACATCTCTCTCTCTCTCTCTCTCTCTCTCTCTCTCTCTCTCTCTCTCTCTCTCTCTCTCTCTCTCTCTCTCTCTCTCTCTCTCTCTCTCTCTCTCTCTCTCTCTCTCCCTACCTCTTATTTCTATCTTATGTCTCTCCCGTTACTCTTGCTCATACGTCCCTCGATGATTACAACAATCTGCTATATCTTGATAATACACACACAAAATACATACATACATACACACACACACACACACACATATATATATATATATATATATATATATATATCCTCCTAATATATCTCATTCTCATTAACATATTTTTCTATTCTACAATCCCTAATTATCCTCCTCCTAAAGTTATATCTCATTTCTCCCCCTTTGCCTCTTCTGCCCCTACCCCATTTCTCCTATCTCCCAATTCTGCACTTATCCTCCACATCTCACCATAAATTAATCCTAACTTCAACTAAAAAATAATTAAAAACAAAGAGAAAATGATTTTCCAAGTTTTATTTTCAAAATAATTACGACTAGGTTCATATATGAATTTGGCTCATCAGATTTTTAAAAAATGATAGCTTTATCATCCATACTTTTCTACAGTTGAACTCATTGCAAATATTTTTTTGAAGAATAATTGACATTAGGAAACATATAAAAACCAATTGCAAAGACATGTAATATTATTAATGCTTTGGAAAATTCAAATTTAGCATTTTGTAATGATTTTAATAATAGAGAATGACATCAATATAAGACCATTTTGTGAGAAAGTCTCACTGTTACAATAAGTAACATCAAGTTAAATTAAAAAATTGAGTACAACTGGATAGGGATGGCCAGCTACCCCTAGGACAATGGACAATCATGCTCATTGACGTTCTCGTCATCTCGGAGATGGTTGATCATCCTTGGATTTTCCTTGTCAATAAAATGAATTAGTATTCACAATTGCAATTTAATTATATTTCTATTTACCTTATTGAATATAAATAAATTTAATGTAATATGGTTCAAATGTTATATTAATAAGTAATTATATTTTTGTGGGCCTCTAAAAGATAATGTGTAGTTAAAATATTTTTGTGAAAAGTTATAATTAATAAATTGTCATAATAATAAATATATAAATAAAATAGCTTAAAAATGTAAAATCTATTATAATTATGATTTTTTTAATAATTGATTTCACCTTAATATTTACTTTTTCAACCATTCATATAATTTTCTTTAAGGATGTAATGTGTTTATAATATAAATAGAAAACATAATTATTTAAAAATAACGTGTTTAAGTAATATACTCTATAAATCTCTCAATGTTCCTAGTTTTGTCCACCATATCTCATAAGAAACTACTTGGCTACCTCACTCGAATGTCACCAAAGCAAATGTTTGGGGTGCACCATCTTCCACTAGCATTTCAAATGTTGTTGCTGAGGGCTCGAGCTTGGGATGGGAGGTCGCTCCTTTAACATGCTCAAATGTTGGATGGGGCTTCTCTATAAATCCCAATTTGGCATCCACTCCTACTATGGGCACCTCAAGTGAGGATATGGTAGAAAGATAGCATAAAGGTTTCTTCCTATTTTCTTTTGGGTTATTTTCCATACTTTAGGCATGTTATACAAATTGTTGAAAATCCTGATTGAATTCAAGTTCTTCATGCCTGCTATGTGATGAAAATGTAAAATTCAACAAATTTCAAATTTTTGATTGGTATTAGTTTTGTTCATTGATATAATAAGGTTATATATATCCATGTTAGTTACTTGCACATATCGCGACGATGCTGGGTTTTCTTTCTGGTTCTTTCCTAGTTGAGCTCTTGAACCAGTTTTATTTTATATATATATATATATATATGTTTAGTGGCTTGTCCACTTTTGCCAAAAAATAACTCCCTATTTTAGCATAAATCTAGGCCGAGAAATTGGAATATGGGAAATCCTCTCAAAAAGGGCTCCTAAAAAAGCCTTAGAAATATTTGAATTACTTAAAAATAATTATTTTTGGTGGGTGAGAATTAATTTAATTTTGAGAGAGAGTGAATGCAATAGTTCCTATGACAAATCAATTAGTCTATTTATAAATTAGTCATAATCAATTTATAAATTAGTCATAAATAATTTATAAATAGTCTATTTATAAATTAGTCTATTTATAAATTAGTCTATTTATAAATAGACTAATTGATTTGTCATAGGAACTATTGCATTCACTCTCTCTCAAAATTAAATTAATTCTCACCCACCAAAAATAATTATTTTTAAGTAATTCAAATATTTCTAAGGCTTTTTTAGGAGCCCTTTTTGAGAGGATTTCCCATATTCCAATTTCTCGGCCTAGATTTGTGCTAAAATAGGGAGTTATTTTTTGGCAAAAGTGGACAAGCCACTAAACATATATATATATATATATATATAATAAAACTGGTTCAAGAGCTCAACTAGGAAAGAACCAGAAAGAAAACCCAGCATCATCACGATATGTGCAAGTAACTAACATGGATATATATAACCTTATTATATCAATGAACAAAACTAATACCAATCAAAAATTTGAAATTTGTTGAATTTTACATTTTCATCACATAGTAGGCATGAAGAACTTGAATTCAATCAGGATTTTCAACAATTTGTATAACATGCCTAAAGTATGGAAAATAACCCAAAAGAAAATAGGAAGAAACCTTTATGCTATCTTTCTACCATATCCTCGCTTGAGGTGCCCATAGTAGGAGTGGATGCCAAATTGGGATTTACAGAGAAGCCCCATCCAACATTTGAGCATGTTAAAGGAGCGACCTCCCATCCCAAGCTCGAGCCCTCAGCAACAGCATTTGAAATGCAAGTGGAAATGCTAGTGGAAGATGGTGCACCCCAAACATTTGCTTTGGTGACATTCGAGTGAGGTAGCCAAGTAGTTTCTTATGAGATATGGTGGACAAAACTAGGAACATTGAGAGATTTATAGAGTATATTACTTAAACACATTATTTTTAAATAATTATGTTTTCTATTTATATTATAAACACATTACATCCTTAAGGAAAATTATATGAATGGTTGAAAAAGTAAATATTAAGGTGAAATTAATTATTAAAAAAATCATAATTATAATAGATTTTACATTTTTAAGCTATTTTATTTATATATTTATTATTATGACAATTTATTAATTATAACTTTTCACAAAAATATTTTAACTACACATTATCTTTTAGAGGCCCACAAAAATATAATTACTTATTAATATAACATTTGAACCATATTACATTAAATTTATTTATATTCAATAAGGTAAATAGAAATATAATTAAATTGCAATTGTGAATACTATATTGACTCACTATAATTTATATCAATATTATATAATAGTTTACAATTATGCATTCTTAAACTTAAAATCAAATTAATCATACTTTGGTTAAATTATTTTCTAGAAAGTAACAAATTCTTTTAAATTCATATAAATTAATTTAACTTATAATATTTAAAAATAATTATAGATAGTATAGTTAGTTATTTTTAGAAAATATTAAAACCAATGCTTAAAATAAATATTTTTAAAAAAATCAAACAAACATTCTCAAATGATCTATAAGAATATTCAATTAGAAATAAAAAATGTTTCTTAACATTAAGATATAAAATTAACTTCATTGTAAACAACCAATGATAACTTTTTTCAAACTCACAATGTTTAAACATATGAAACCTAAACACAACAATTTCGTTGTTTATACATCTGGTAGTGACAATTATTTTTGGGAAAATTTGATCCAACATATTTGGAGGTCTCTCATTGGCGTGGAAGATGACAGACACGTATTTAAGACCCCAATGCAAGAAAATGCACATCAATTATTAATATAGTGAGTTAAGATTTAATACATAATTTTTTTACTTTAAAAGACTTACAACTTAGAAAACCACACAAAAAAGAAACAATATGTAATCTTTTCTTCATCAAACCAAATTTGTTATGCACTCAATATTCATGTTCAACGTTTCTCTTTAGACTGTACATGCAACATAGTTCTATATTTCTTTGTCTATAGTTCAAAGTTCAAAATTCTACATGTACAATTTAATTCAACTCTTACCCTAAACTTTATCCCATTGAAGGCAGGAACTTTGGCACTTGCGCCCCTTGTTAAAACTACTTTTGGAGATTTTGTCATTAGAACAGGAAACCATTGATACAAATCTGACCAAATGCCTTTTACAAGAAAAAAAAAATTGTCCATTTTTAGTTGTTGATTAAAATTATCAGCATTATTTGCCGCTCTTTTGTTCTCATCGTGGGGAAAAAAAATTCTATTGTTAAAACTACTTTTGGAGTCTTTGTCATTAAAACATGCAACCATGTTTTTGCATGTGAAGACATGTATGTAGATTCTTTCAATAAAGGAAATCTAATTAAGAAAATAATAAGAATTCACTGAGCTAGAGCATTTGAAACAACCAAGTTTATTTTCGTGATTTTATTTGATGAAAATGTTAATATCAACGTCAATAGTTCTACTTATTTAATAATTTACTAGAATAAATATCAATGACAATTTACTAAGCAATGAAGCTAGAATAAATATTGATTTAAAGATTGAAACAATGAAGTAAATTTTAGCAATCCTTTTTTCTTTTGCATTAATCTTAATGAAATAATTCTTGGATTTTCAATCATAATTTCTTTTTGTAAATTTTGATTACTAAACATAAATTTTTAATAAATATAATTTATATTTAACTCTAATTTGTTATTTTATACACAAATTTGATTAAAATTTTGAAAATTTTAGTATACAAAATAAATTATTACAAGTTCTTTGGAAAAAATCCAAATAACTTGCTAATATCTTAAATATTAAAATGTTAATGAAGATAATTACATATTTAAGTTGATAATGTGTATTTTGATCTACATATGTATTTTTTTACAACTCGTGAAATGGAAATTAGAAGTGTACAATTGAACTTGTTTGTACTATAAATACATAATAGAAAGAAGAAACATTTTAAGTTGGATCAAGCAATTTGATATTGTAATCACTTTTTTTTACTGGTTTGTTTAGCAAGTCAGTTAGTTGCATACATTCTTGAAATTCTTGTGCAAAATAATCTTCCTTGGTGTTTTTCAAAAGGAGTATATAATACATTCAGTCATTAAAATGACCATGAACAATGGACAAAATTTGTCGCTATGTTCAAAGATGACACCCTAATATCTTAGGAAGTCCCCTTGGTGCCCCTCCATAGATAAGATTGTATAATTTACTTTAGGAATAGTGAACTATTGATGTAATTTCACAAGTTGGAAATGGACTTAGTTATGTCTACACTATTGATTGGAATCTTTGATAGATATTCAAAGATCGATACCTTGGATTTGCATTCTACAAATTATTCAATCTTCAAACGACTAAATGAGGCATGCCAAAGACCCTATACAATACCAAAAGAAGGTAAAAAAATTATTTCAATTTTTGGATTTCATCCCATATCTACAACTATCATTGGGATATTCTAAAATTTCCTTTCAAAGTCCAACAAATAAAAAACATGTAGCATATTGTCGAAAAAACCTTGTAAGTGTTGTAAGAGTTAAAATCTCTCTCCATGCATCATAGGATCTATAGAATATTTATTTTCTACATGGTAGATGAATGGAGCTACTACACATGGAGTCTAAAAGAGGGTCCATCTCATTTTTGACATAGTTCTAAAATGGACTATAACACAAAATATGTAATAATGTTTTAAAATGCACTACAACACAAAATAGGTAACATTTTATTAAAAATAAAATAACACAGTTCAATTATCCTCATTATTAAACATGACGATTATTTTGAGTTTTTTAATAGTCTCACTATTGACTTTCTACGTGACATCGAACTCAGAGTTGTTATTCAAGGGAGCTAGGCTAAGAATCAAAGTATCTACAATGTTAAAATCACTTATTTTCCTTCGTGCTCATTTTTCCTTCCTTGGTACCCATGGAATACATGCTATGAGGCTTTCGTGCACTGATGCACATTGTTTCTTCTCATAAAATTGCCTTCTCCACAAGTTTTAACATTTTCTCTACACCTTGTTTGATTTCCAATGAAATTCCCGTGCTAAGTGGTCAGATTGGCTTGTTCTTTTATTGCCCCCTTCTACAAGAATGGGTGTAGCAAAAAAAATTTCATTGTCATTAATGAATGTTAGTGTATATACCCATCTTGGATGCTTGGCCCTCTAAGTGGTCCACATGAATGTTAGTGTATATGCCCATGTTCCATCTTCTTCCATATTTTGATAATGTTCTCCAAAGTCATTTCATCTTCTTGAGAAAAGAAAGGCTCAAAGTATGAATGATTCTCCATAATGTATTTCACCACCATACCATGATACTTAAGAGTTGGTTTTGGTCACCTTCAAGCTGATCTGTGAGGTCTCTGAAGAAATAGTTTCTTTCACAGAAGTATTTGCACCATTCTCATCTATGTTTCATTCCTCTAAGCCTCAAATTCTCCTTGGCTCTCCTCTTTGTTTTCTTTTTCATCTAGCAGTGCACTTAGTTGAAATTTGTTGTCTTCTGCCTTAGTGGGAATGTTATGTTCAATTGTTCAACTATTTTGCCTATTTATAGACATGTGGAAAAATAGTTGAACAATTGAACATAACATTCCCACTAAGGAAGAAGACAATGAATCTCAATTAAGTGCACTACTAGATGAAAAAGAAAACAAGGAGGAGAGCCAAGGAGAATTTGAGGCTTAGAGGAATGAAACGTAGATGAGAATGGTGCAAATACTTCTGTGAAAGAAACATATTCATATCATTATTGGAGACATTTTCATTCTATATTGATTAGAGGTTTATATTTAAAGATAATTACTCGGGTAAGTTGATAAAAGTTCTTATGCATGGCTACAATTTATTTTTCTTGTTAGATATGTATTAATATATCAAGTTGATATCCAATTTTAGCATCTTATTCATATAGGCATATTATAATTTATATATGCTAAGAAAAGGAACTAAAGAACTACTACATGATGTTTAGCAATACACCGACCCTATCCTAACTAATAAAGGGTGCTCCCCTTAATACCATAGACTCATAATAGAAACAAAGAAACAACATCATATGCGAGAACAAAATATGGACTTCTTATTTGCATCACAAATGTGGAATTACATAATTCAAAAGTATAATATGCTAACCCACATGGCCAGTGCCTTCATTATAGTAATTTGCAAGACTAAGCTGTGAACTGCACCTAGAGTTGTCCTAGACAATTTTTAGATCTTTCTTAAATAGGCAATTTTATGCCACCTGGGAAGGTTCTAGATGCTCAAACTTAATACCTAGGGCCGACAGACGCTAACAATACATATGGAGTTGGTTAAATACATCTTTGACAATTTTTTTAGAAATTTCAGTAGCCCAACTTTGGAAGGCCATAACTCTTGAACCGTTTCTTTGATTGGCTATTATTACCACTTTTCAAAAGTGCCCCTCCATTGAGTTTTTGGACCTCATCTGGACAATCTAAGGCCTCCAACGGTGAGCATAAAGATTTTTTTACAAATTTTTCCACCGAAAATCCGCAATAACTTCTTTGATACTTATTCTTGAGCAATGAGATTTTTATGGTACGCTTACAAGTCTAAAATGAACCATCTTATAGAAAATGAGAACATTCTAAGCTCGTATGACAAACTTACTAAAAATAGCAAGTTCCCATAAATAGTAACCACCCTGGCTACTAGTCCTTATTAAAATAGAAAATACCGAAGAGAAAATATTTTTGGGCGATGCAAGATATCTCTTACACCTAGGATGCTCCTACATCACTAACTTACTAGGTTTAATCTCCCCAATTACCACATACTATCTATCATAATACTAATAAACTTCTAATAAACTTTGTTTCCCTATATGATTAAAATCTACCATCTACCTATTACTCAATAACTAACCCTTAAATTTTAATTACCAACCACATCCTATATCATAGGTATGTCTTATAATAATTTTCAATACTACCACATATTAAATGCATTAACTATAATTATAGAATTAATTGATTATATAAGAAAGTTACTATATACTACATAAGTACAATAAATTCCCTATATTAGTAACTAAACACAATATTGCCAACACTAAACTTTTCTAATACTACTAACTCCCTAACTTCTAATGACCACCTTGTCTTAAAATTTACCTACTTTCCCCATTAAGCCATGTGACTCGATTCAGGTCGACATGGGCGAGCGCCCCAAGAAAAGGGACAAGGTCTAACCCATGTCAGACATGTCACTACTCGCATGGGAAGGGTCAAGGCACAAAGAAGGGGTGAAGTGGATGTGACACACTGCACCATCATCCATTCACCTCCTAACCCTTCTATCCACGTCCTTATTAGTGATCCAATCGAGGTACCTACGCTTGGGGTATGGAATGATGAGAGGGTGTGCATTACTTAGGCAGTGCTTGGTGCAGATGAAAATAGGTGCATTGCATGGAGAATAAGGAGAGAAAAGGTATGGGGTTGGGACCACCAAGAAAAAGGTGCCCCCTCCCATCCTTTCATGTTCTATATATATATATATATATATATATATATATATATATATATATATATATATATATATATATATATATATATATATATATATATATATATATATATATATATATATATATATATATATATATATATATATATATATATATATATATATATATATATATATATATATATATTCTAAAAGGGCTCACCCCCATGCATAGGTCGATGACAAGGAGGGGTCGAAGGGAGTGGATTTATATATAATTGCTTTCTTTTTAAAAGTTGGTTGTACCCTATATACATATATATTTGAGTTTAAAGTTCAGAGATCTTAGGGAATATTCCCTAGGATTATTTTATTGGACCGTATTTGGGAGGGGATTTATTGCCTCTCCCACACAAAATCCAGAGAGTAAATGTACATGTCCAGGCATACTTCTCTATAGGTTTTAGGTATTTTCTCCCATGCTTAGTTTAAGAGGCCATGAATATGGTTTTGGTTCTAGCTTTATTTGTATTCTCTAATCCTCTTAATTACCTATTTTGACATTATTCTTTGCATTTATCTAATCTAAAGATTTATTGGTACTAGAAAACTCAAAGTTTAACATACTATTTACATTGCACAAGATCAAATATAAATGTTCCAAAAGATGAATAGAAGTTCATAAATGGAATTGCTTATTATTAAAACATATTGAATCATTTGTCCTTGCATACATATGAACTATTGCAATACAATAACTTTTATTTCCATTGCATCAAAACACATAACAGGGAACCTTATAATGAAATCACTCAAGTCTACATTGAATAATTATTACAATGATTCTTTCACATGAGAAATCCATAAGGCTTAACTATTGATTGAATACATGAATCTATATAAGGACAGGTAACTTAATTACATAACTTCAACATGGACTCCACAACAATGGATATTCCTTTACATGAAACTATTTCTTTCCTTCCAATACAACTATGAAAATGATATAGTCTTTCTCTTACATTGGCAACTATATGCATAGCATTAAATCTCACTTTACACATTCACATTATTATACAATAGGGTGTAAATCCCTCTCACATTACATAGAACAACAATGGAGATTTTTCTATCACAACGCATTACAAAATGACATGGGAAGGATTGATTTCTTCACAACACTTGATTTTTCAACAATGCCAAGCAAAAAACTCTAACTTCCTCATAGATCCCATTTTCACAAACCTACAAAAACAACATAAAACCAAGAACTATGGAGGCTCACCTCCCATCTTAGGCTTCTAAGAAGCCACCGAGCTAGGGAAACAAGGCCCAAATAAGATACACATAAACAACTTCTAATGCATGCATCAACACAACACAACACATTACAAACCCTCCCAAGGCTTGCACAATGATTTACCATTGGACTCATGAAAGCATTGGGTGAAGGAGATTGCCATGTCAATACAAATCACATACATTGAATTTCACCATGCCTCTACAAGGCTTGTACCATACATTTTTATCTTCACAATTTCCACTTATCACCCCCAAATCATAATATCGAGACAATAGCTTCAATGGAGCCCATACTCTATGAAATCCCCCCCTCCTCTCCAAGAGAAGAGGCTCTCAACTATTTTGTTGAGCCCAACTAACCTCTTCACCCAAGACTTTTCTTCCCTCCCAAGGGTGAGTGAAGCCTTCACACCCATTAACAATCAACACTAAAAAACAAGAACAAAAGAAGAAATCCAAAGAAAGTAAATGCAACACAATTTACAATCACGCCAACACAACACAAAACATGATTTCACCAACAACATATCAAGATTACAACCCATTATGCAAGTGTAAAAGGAGATCATGGCATGGGCACCAACCTTGGTCCAAGCTAAAGGCAAATGATAGTTGATGAAGAGCTCCCTTCTCCTTAGTATTTCCTTCAAAACCTTGATTGTCTCTAAACTTAGAGAGTGGGTGAACACCCCACTAGTTTGCCCCAAATTCTCTACAAAGACTCTCTACCATCCCATTTTTTGGTAGGAACATCCAATCCACCATTTCTTATATTGTTGTCCCTTCAAAGAAATAAACTTTAACCAAGTGGGAGTGTGAGGGTACACTCATGGGAAAACCCCAAATTTCGAATTGGTTCAAGAGTGCATTGTTTAAGGGGTCCCCTAACTTAGCTAAGCACTAATATGGTTGAATTTAGGCCCTTAACATGTTATACTACCATATGGGTGGCTTATTTTCAATAAAATGGCACTTTAGGACCACATTTAGGACTCCTAAAATCCTTGACAAGTTTGAATTCGAAAATCAATATGATGATGACCCATCCTAACAGTCTCTCCCAAGTGGGTGTACTTAAACATTTGATGGAAATTAGACTAAGATTAAGTGACCTCGTGACCAAAACCCTAGGTGACATGTCATCAACACATGGACAATTACAAGTGTCAAGTGACACATTAAAACACATTACACATCGCAATGGCATGTCCCTAATTCATTCATGAATATATATTTATTACACACATGCAAACTAAATTGAACAGGCAAAAATCAATTTCAACGATTTAATTCTAAAGGCTAAATCACATTAAAGAATGATAATTGAAATCCTTTGTTAATATCCAACATAAAATCTCAACAATTTCTTTAGTCTAGTTGACGTCATCTTCTTTCTTGGATAATTAAGAAATTTGCATGGTCTCATTCACACTAGCATTACATTTGACAAAGTTACGATTAATCTTGTGTAAGTATGACTAGCTACACTTCCAACACAATTGGCTTGGTTTTTCAAGAAGTCATGATTTTGAATATTTAAATCCTAGACATTTTAAATTGTAAACATAAAAAAAAGGATATATTTTATTACTTGAAGTCATTACAAAAACTTATTATTTTTAATTATTTAAAATATATTTTTTTAAACTTTTACAATAGAAGATCTTATGTGAAAAAGAATATGAAGTTAGCTTAAAGCAAGGAATTGTAGTTAGAAGTCATTAAAATCTTCATTCATTTATTTTTTGCACAATTTTTTTTTAAGAGTATTTATAGAAATACAAACTATTATGAGATATTGGTTTCTATCTATACTTTTAATCAATTCTTTAATAATTTTTTCCTTTAAGTTTTTTTTTTTAAAATATGACATTATTTTCTTTAATATTTTTTCCATTTTTTATTTTTGTTATTTTTGAAAGTTTGTTCATACATAATACATAAATCATTCTTATATACATCATGGGGAAATACATAAAACATTGTAGAAAATTACTTTTGAGATTGAATGACATATAAGTGGATGTTTCACCTTAATGTAGCAATAATATTATAAAACTAGGAAAATAAGATAAATTAAAATCTTAAAATATCACATTTTAAGTTAAAATATTGCACTTTTTTAGTGGTTGAAATGAACAATATAGTTTATTAATTAAAAATAATAATTTTCTTAATAAGAATTTCTTTTAGTTTTTAAAACTTTACTCTGAGTTTCTAATATATATAAATGAATATATTTTTCTAATTTTGAAAAGAAATATGTTTATTTTTAAGAAAAAATTATATTGAACAATTTTTGTTTAAAGATTGAATTTACAAGCATAAGATACAAAAAATCAACATCATTTATATTAAATATGAATTTTTTAGTGAGTATTACATAATTCTAATTATAATTCAAAATAACATTTAACAAATGTTGCTTTAGGAATATTAACATGTTGTCTTTTGTTTCATGTAAGGTTGTTAGTATTTTTAACCTAGATAGTAGTTTGAACTTGCAACCCTTGTCTTTGTGTTGCAATCATCTTTGAGGTAATAATTCTCTTTTTGTTGGTTCTAATAGGGTTACTCACGTCTCTATTGTTGGTGAAAAGAGCTATGCTTTGGTTGCTAAATTTGCTCCTTAAAAGGAAAAAAATTGTCATAATGCTTGTGCAAAGACATCTCATGCAATGACTTGTAATGGAAAATATTGGTTTCTACCAACATGGATTGGTTTGTAGAATTTTTTTTGACCCTCTCTTTTGGATTTACATGTTGGGTTTCAAAGTCTTAGAGACCAATAATGTCTAGTAACATTAAGCTCCTTCATTGTGCAAAAGGTTTTTTTTATTACTATTTTTACTTTTGAAGACAAATGTGATTTGATACTAAGGAAGTTATGGATGTGGGGAATCACTTTTTGAGCTAAACCTTGGATAATATTTTAACCTTCTTATCGAATCACTTAATGTGCATCTAGCATGAGTTCATCTCCCTAATCTTCCTTGTCATTTTTTAGAGAATTATTTTCCTTGAAGTCAAAAGCAACTCTATTGGCCATTTTCTTAAAGGTGGGTGAGGTTAGAACAAGAATGAGTTGATCTACTTTTGTTTGCATTTTGGCTGAGCTTGAGATCCTTGCATATCTTCTGGTTGATGTACCTCTCATGGTTGAGAATAAGACATGGACCTACTTGTTGGATTTTTATGGCCTCCCCTTCAAATGTAACCAATGCTTCTATATTGGTCATTTAGCCACAAATTATTCTCTTTATCATTGTTAGGGTGATGCCACATGGTGGAAGGATGCACCTGATTTCATTTGATTGTCCTGGTTACTAACTCTCCCTCTAATGACACTCATCAAACTGATGATTTTTCCCTTAAGGTGATGCTCCTTCTATTTTGATACATAACATTAACTTAGAGGAAAAAAATTCATAACTGAAACTCACACAAATATGATGAACATAAGCTATGACTTGAAAGGACAAAAAGAATAAGGAAAAAAGGGTACATATTTGTACCATAGGAAAAGGTCAATCAAATTTAATAATTTTTCTCACTTATAACTTATGAGAAGGGAAAAAATAGATTTTTATTGACTAAACTTGAAGAAATTCTATAAATACATACAATTTTTTAATAGTATTTTGTTAATAAAAAAATTGAGTTAATTTTTTTGATAATTAATAACAATAAGTTAATATTTTTCATTGTGATAATATATGTAATCTACCTTTACTAGTTGTCCAACTTGCAAATATAACAAAAAGATTAAAAATGTGATGTGTGCCTAATAATTGATGAAGCTTTCCTTGAAATGCTCTTTATTTAGGGACCACACTTTTTTTATTACTACAAATGCTCTAATTAGATGTTTAAGGAAATGATCTTGACTTGTTCACCTCCACTTCCTTTGCATGCTACTAAAAAATAAAATTAGCAACCTTCACCGCCTAGTTGCTTGCAAGATCTTGAAAATTATTGCTACAAGTGCCTAGCTGAATTACCCCAACTGATCCTTGGTCCTAGAATTCTCTTAAGTGTCTTACTACTATCACTAACATGCATATAAGGTATTTTTATTCATTTTAACTAAAATAGATTGTCTTGAGGCATATGATATGGATCTTCCTTCAATACATCTTAAAACTCTTTATGACACCTAACAAAAATTTCTATAAATTGTTTCTCATGAAATTGTTCACTAGACAAGACCTCCATGCTTTATCACCTCTCACTCATAACACCACAACTACTTTCTTTCCCAAACTTTGTTTTACCATAACTACCAATATTTCATCTTTTTCTCGCTTCCAAATTGTTTCTATGAGGAATTGACATAGGATATATAATTGTGCACTACTCCTAGTAATTTTTCCATCCAATTCATTGTCATATCTTGTTATTAATTCTAGATTGTGCCTTGGATTATATATTTCAAATCCTTATTGTTGTGATGTACAACCTAATTAAACTTAGAGGTTTATTCACTGCAATTTCCCCCATATTATTTCTACAAGGGTTTGGGGGTAGTTCCCCCAAGACAGGGTCAAGGAGTAGTGCTCTAGATGTGCTCCCTATCACAGTACAAGGTGGGGTCGAGGGACATTATCTCACATTGATTATATTGAGAAGTTGTTGTAAAGTTTCTCTATCGAGAATGCTAAAGTTGTTAACACACCTTTACCTAGTCATTTGAAATTGAAATGACCAAAGAGATGTGTCCAAAGACACCAAAAGAGGAGACTAAATGTCCAAGGTACCTTATGCTTCAGCTATAGGGAGTTTAATGTATGTCATGGTATGTACTAGGCCATATATTACACATGTAGTGGGAGTTTTTAGCAGGTATATGAGTCATCCAAGGATTGAACATTGGAATACAATTAAATGGATTCTCATATATTTGAGAGAAGCATCTAGAAAGTGTTTACATTTTGGGGGCTCTACTAATAATTTATAGGGCTATGTTGACTCATATTTGGTAGGGGATATTGATAGGAGGAAAAGTACTACAGGTTATGTATTTATTATTAGTAGGAAAACAATGACTTGGATTTATCAGTTACAAAAGGTTAATTCTTTATCCACTATAAAGGTAGAGTATGATGTTGCTACAAAGGCAGCCAAGGAGATGATATAGCTTTAGTTCTTCATGGAAAAATTGGGACACCCACAAAGGGATAATTATTTGTTTACAAATAGCTAGAGTGCCATTCATCTTGCCAATAATTTTTCTCTACATTCAAAGACAAAACACATACAGTTGTGGTGTTATTTCATTCAGTCAATTTTAAATGATGGACAATTAAAGTTGGAGAAGATGCACACAAGTAATAATCCAGCAAATATGTTTACCAAGGTAGTAACAAGGGAGAAGTTGAATTCCTCTTAGAATTCGGTTGGCCTTCTAGTTTGAACAGATTAAAAGAACAATAGAGTCTAGGATGGTTTGATATTCTAGTGGGAGCTACAAGTTAAGTGAAGCTATGACCAGTCGAGAAAGTGGGAGGTTATTGTTATGGAGTTTGATCAATCTCTAAGTGGGAGATTATTATGATGTGGAGCCTAATCAAACTTAGAGTTTTATTTGGTGTGGTTTCTCCCCATATTATTTCTATGAGGGTTTGGGAGCAGTGCCCCCAAGGTGGGGAAAGGGGAAGCACCCTAGGTGTGCTCAATTCAGTCAATTTTAGATGATAGATAGTTAAAGTTGGAGAAGATACATACAAGTAATAATCCAAAAAATATGTTTACCAAGGTAGTAACAAGGGAGAAGTTGAACTCCTCTTCAGCTCCAGTTGATCTTCTAGATTGAACAAATTAAAAGAACAATAGAGTCCAGTATGGTTTGATATTGTTATGGAGTTTGATCAGTTTCGAAGTGGGAGATTACTATGATGTGGAGCCTAATCAAACCTAAAGGTTTATTTGGCATGGTTTCTCCCAATATTATTGTTGGAAATATTCAAGGCTATGCTAAGTTACTGAGAGGGGAGTGGTGAATTAGTAACTTCTACAACTTCTACCAATTTCAACTCTTGATCCAATAAACCATTTAGCATTTATTCTATCACATATGATCTAATTGCATGCATGAGAAACTGAAAATATAAAAGTATTCACAATACTTGAACATAATGATTTGGTGACCCAGAAACCTTCCAAATAGAAAGTAAAACTGGGGTGGGGATGATACCCACAAACTTTAGTACTGTAGTATAAAGTTGGTCAGTTCAAGCTTACATTGATCACTTCTAATGATCTACCCTGTTAGGAGAAAATAGTATTGCTAGGTCCACCTTGTGAGAGGATTTACAAACATACAATGAAGTATGCACTTAGTAAAGAGATTTTGAAAAGACTATTAGGTCTACCTTGTTGAAGGATTTTAACTAGTTCACCTATTAGGATGAAGCAATTGATCTCTGATTTACAACTAAGTTTGTTGATAGAGATTCCTTGATGTACTGATCACCTTTTTGTGATAGATTTGTCATTGCTACTCCTTATATTGATATGGCCTTTTTAATTCTTTATCTGCCACATTTATTTCACATTTGCATTCTTACTCGCAATATACATTCATTGTATTCCATTCATTAATTACTTACTTAGGATATGATACAATACATCACACACACACACACACACACACACACACACACACACACACACACACACACACACACACACACACACACACACACACACACACACACACACACACACACACACACACACACACACACACACACATCAATCCAATTTACAAAATTACAAAGTTGGCCATGACACAAGTTACTACAAATATTACAAAGTTGGCCCACATGAAGATACTCAGGTTCTGAAGATTGACTCAGTGAGGTTCTCATACTCGACATCCACTTTCACTGCTTAGCATCATCATGCTCTTGGTAGATGTAGAAACTCGCTCCATACTGATCACTTTCAAGTAATCTTGAACTTAGTCTGCACTAGTGACTTGGTAGATATTGTGCAACTTGGAAAACACTGAATCACTTGGTTACCATGGAGTGGCTTGGTCAATACTGCCTTCACATCGCATGAACTGAGAACTCAGTAGACACTGCAATGCTCGGTAACCACTAACAAACTTGGTATACACTGAACTGCTCAGTTGGCGCTGCTGAACTTTACACTAACTAAATTTTCTCAGTGGCTATACAAAATCTGAATAAGTGTGTGTCACTAATAACAAACTTGACTGATATGTCAACAATATCCTCCTTTGGCATTAGTGACAAAAACACTTATTAGCCCAAAACTGAATACCTTGTATTCATCATCATGTGATACTAGCTTAGTCTATTTTGAGATTTTTCAAAATTGATCTTTGTAAGTTATATACAGAGTATATTTATACCATAGCATATATCTCCCTCATACTATGTAATCTACTATGTACATGAAACTTTTTTCTTATATACATTTCTCCCCCTATGACTCTGCTCTTTTCTGTTTTTAACTTTTCTCCCATATCTTATCCCTTTTAACTCTACTCTTCTCCCCCTTTTTAATAGTAATGCCAAAGATTTATTCAATATATTTACATGGAGACACCAAAATGAGATAATAATTTAGAGTGTACCTTGAGGGTAATTGCCTATGTTTTATGCTAGTTTTCCTATAAGACCTTACATGTTTGAATGGCAATTTGCACTTTTGCTAAGAGTTCAATCATGTGATTAGCAATAGAGAAGTTGTCATCATGAATCAAGGTTTTTGAATAAACAATATGTTTCTGCATAGATTCAATGACTGGAAGGATCATATTTTGTATATCGACTAGTGTGGAATGGATCCTTGCTTCTTCTCTTCACAACTCTGCATGTATATCTGTTAAAATCTGATCTTCTTAAAATCTGTAGAGCTTGAACTAGGTTCAAGTTGGAATTGTTGAGCACTTTCCTTAAGATCAATATCAATTTTGGACAATTTTTCCTTAACTTCTATGGTATACTTAGTAACATCACATAGCTTTGCAAAAAGTGATGACACATTGGAACAGGAAGCCCCAAGATTGACCAAAATTGTTGATAATTCAACTTGATTAATAGCGATTTGCTGAGCAATGTGCTCCAACACTTTATTATTGAATTTCTTTTCTACCTTTTCAATCAACTTATCTTGTCCTTCTTTATCCTTGTTAAAATTTTGGACTATCTCCTCAAGCTGAAACAAAATAGGTTGAGAAGAATCAACCTCAATTCCAATAGCCTTGACTAAAATATTTTTAACATCATCTAATATCTTGTATTTCTATCTCTTTCTTCTCTTAATCTTTGCTGCTTGGCCTTTTTCTGAAAAAGTTTGCCAACTATGTGCATTTGGTCTATAGACAAATTGTAGAAATTCCATTTGGGAATTTCTATTTCCTCATCTAAATCTATATCTTCTTCTATCTCCTTTCCTTTCAAAAAATTTTATACTCGGTTGATCCTTAGGCTCAACCATCCTTGCACTTGTTGCTTTAGTATCCGAAATAGAAACAATGGTGGACATACTCGGGCTTGCAGTAAAAACTCTTATAGCACTGACCGGTGGAATACTTATAGAGATGCTAGAAGAATCCAAAATTGATGAAGTCAAAATTGTAGAATCCAAAATTGAAGCAAACAAAACTGGAGTTCTTACCATGGATGAGCTCAAAATTGAAGAAGTCAAAATTGGAGAGGAGGTGACTGAAGAACTTAACTTGGCAAATGAAGAGGGAGACTATAGCTCGATTGATGAAGTGGAAATCACTTCTGTTAATGATATGCTATGCTATGTTGGTGCAAAGAGTGATTGGACATTTGATGCATCTAACATAGTCACTACCAAACTTGCTGACACTGCCTCCATACTTGATGTTGTCAAAGATTTGCTCAAGGAGTGAGGAAGTGAGGCAATGAATGTTAGAGTAAATAATTATTATTTATGCTTTTGCTTAAGTTTACTTAGGTTAATGCATTTATTTATTAGTTGTATTCTAGGAGTTGTTGACAACACGAGAGTTTGTTCCTATCTAAGTCATACTTATCCTCTCACCTTGATCAAGGATATCCCACCTTTTGTGGATGTATGCTTAGTTGTCAACCTTATCTCATAGAGCTTTTTAGCTTGTTCTTAAACCTTCCTAGAGGCCTTTATATTTGGGCTCTCCTATTGTAATTTCATATATTTTTCTCAATATTGTACAACAATACATTTTCATTGTTGCAATATTTTTTCTCTCTCAGTCTGTTTAGTTTCTCCAAGCTCCACCCTTCCTTCTTTGGTTTCTCTTCAGCAAGTTATTTGCATGTAGATGATCTTGGTGAGTTATGTAGTTGCTTTCATCAACTTCTCCATGGTATCAGAGCCTCCCTGCTACTTCCAATTTGAAGGATTTTTGAAGCCACGATTTGGAGACACAAACCCTAGTTTGTTTGTGATTTTTTTCTTCAATCGGGAGGAAGAGCATTTTTTTAAAGCACTTTGGGCCTAAACGGATGCTACCATTAATTTTAAAAGGCTCATCACAGTTAGGATCCAGATGAAATTTGTCCATTTTGGACACAATTGATTCGGGAGGCAAAAAAAATTTGTTTGAAAGGTCATACAAACCCATACAAACACATTTATTGTGATTTTTCAGAAAAAAAAAGAAATTTGGGTGTTGTTGTCGTGCCATTGCAGCACCATCATCTCTTGGCTAGCGCACCACCTTGGCACCACCGCTACCAGCAGCAGCACCATAGAGTTGTTGCAGTGCCACTCGTTTGCAGCTGCCACTCTATGGCCACCAACATACTGTCAGCCGGCCTCCCACCACCCACTGGGGCCCACGACACTACCCTATTTTGCGGCTACACCATTGCCTCTGCTGAGTTTCACTGCCCACCTACAACCCCTTCAACATCTATAGCCTGTGTGGCATTCTTGCATAGTTGGCCTATTTTCTGTGTGCCACATGGCACGGGTGCCACGTTGGCAATTGCCATGTGGCTCGTGCCATGTCAGTGCCTAGTCAACTTCCTACCATGTGGATGCCACATGGCACTTTTATTTGTTGTGACGACCCCTTGGCCATCAATTTTAGCATCATAAACTAAATGATGTTGATGTTAGCATGACATCATCACTACATTAGTACTCCTGCAAGGTCTTCAGGTCCTTTTTTGACCTACTCACAATTTTTTGGCCATAACTTGAGCATACAGAGGTATGTTTACGATCTGAAAGAAGTACCGAAAATTTGGTTCTGAGACAGAGATATTGGTGCAGGTATTTTGTGGTTTTGATGTAGTTTTGTTGCCTATTTTGGTAGTCAAAGTTAGATGTTCTATTTTTCACTCCAATGAGCTTATCTTGTGCGCCCCATCTCTATTTTTTAAAAATGTTATATTTTTGGAAAGCTGGTTTTGTCATCTTTTTAGAAATACTATCATTTCCTTGAAATTCTATCCCATGCTCTTTCTATCATATTTTTGGCATTTTTTCTTTATGGTGGATATCTTGGGTGTTCTAGGTTCGAGGATCATTTTCATGGCATGAGATCTTTTTTTTTGGGTTGTACTATCTTTTGTATTAGCTTTTTTCCCTTTCTAATAATTTTTTATACCATTTGTAAGCATCTTTATGCAAACACACTGAGATAAAGTGCCACTCTTGCATTTCGGGTTCATGAATATTGTTTTGAGATAATTGTACATGCACTATTTTATAAAGCAGCATGGGGGGTTAATTGTTGCCATTTTTGTGCCCTCTTCCTTTGTCAAGTGAGTGTCCCTTCCATGACATTAGCCCCATGAATGTGTTGGTGACACGTGTCTTTATAGGTGTGTGTACCTTTTACTCTCTCTCATTGTTCTTGGTTCCTTTTGTAGAGGATTTTGGCCCACTTTTTCAGTTGCCTATCATCTCACCCCATCTACATTAAAGGGGGGTTGTTCTATTGTTTCTAATGCTTCCTTGGTTCAATAGTGTGAGCTATGTATTTAGTATTTGATTCTATATACTAGGTGATTGCAATGGCTGGCTACCTATGCATTTTGATGAGATAGATCATCTACCATGTAGACACTCTCAGTTCATGCCTTCTATTTCCATGGAGGTTCTTCAATTAGTAGTTTCTTTCTGACATAGTTTGTGGCTTCTTCATGCTTTAGTGATGTTCTTCATGATCTTCTCTTTGTTCCTATTTTCTAGGACATTCCTCTAGTTAGAGGCTTCTTCAGTCCTTCACTAGGTTTTCTTACCTCTTATCGGGGGAGAGTTTTTCCCATGAGGTTTTCCCTCTTTCCCTATTTTTAGAGGTTGCATTTCTTTGCATTTGTACATGGGTACCTAACATGGCCTAGTTGTCAGGACCCATTATGCATTTCATCTTAGCTGTTGTGAGCATAAGTACATTCCCCTAAGTTGCACTTGGAGGTGGGGGGGGCGGGGGGTGTTACAGTAAATAATTATTATGTACGCTTTTACTTAAGTTTACTTAGGTTAATGCATTTATTTATTAGTTGTAGTCTAGGAGTCGTTGACAACACAAGAGTTTGTTCCTATCTAAGTCATACTTATCCTCTCACCTTAATCAAGGATATTCCATCTTTTGTGGATGTATGCTTTGTTGTCAACCTTATTTCCTAGAGCTTTCTAGCTTGTTCTACAAGGTTCCTAGAGGCCTTTTATATTTGGGCTCTCTTATTGTAATTTCATATCTTTTTCTCAATATTGTACAACAATACATTTTCATTGTTGCAATATTTTTTCTCTCTCAGTCCATTTAGTTTCTCCAAGCTCCACCCTTCTTTATTTGGTTTCTCTTCAGTAGGTTATTTGCATGTAGGTGATCTTGGCGAGCTATGAAGTTGGCTTTCATCAACTTCTACAATGATTGTTGCTGCTATCTTTACTGGGTCAATCTCCTCATCATCTTCCTTGTCTTCCTTGGTAGATTCTGCACTTTGCTCCTCTTCTTCTTCCTTTTCTTTGGCTTCTTGCTCCTTATACTCTTCATAATCAATAGTAACATAGTGTGTTGATCCTTCATCATCTTCTTCATCCTTACCTTCTTCTTCTTCATCATCCTTTACTTTAATTGGATATTCACTTGGCTTATGAAGATGGTAAACATTCTTCCAAGTGTTTGTAGCATTTCTCACAACATGCTCTATATCCTTAATCAAAACTAAATAGGTATTAAATCTTAGAGTCAGTTTTTCTTCATTTTTATTTAAAGTCTCTTTTACCTCAACATCTGATATGCTCAGTAGTAATTGCCTTAGGGTTTGTGCATATATGTCTTTTATTGTTTGCATTGCAAAATCCCATCTTGGCTTTATTTTCTCCAATAGTTCATTAGAGATTTGAGAGGTGATCTGGTCTAGTGAATACTTCCAATTGCCCATTTTGGTTAGCATCAGCTCTTCAACTTCTTTTTTCTCTACCTTTTTCCTTGTCTCATACTTCAAGGATTTAAATTTTTTTATACCAACACCTTCTTCCATTTGCTTTAACTTTTCTTGAAAGGTGGGAGAAGGTCTACTAAGTACAATGTTACTTCCTTTCTTCCTCAACCTCCTTGTGAAGACTATAGCGGATGCCTTTGTAGACTTGGCTATGATCACCTTGCTCTTTTTCTTCAAAGGTTCTTCTTCTTATTCTTCTTCATCCTCACCTTTACCCTCGGTTAACATGAGAGGTGCACTAGATTTCAATTTGGCTATCCTCCTCTTTCCTTTGTTAACCACCGGAGGTAGCTTGATTTCTAGCTCTATTCTTGCTTTTACCTCTTCATAAGTACCAAAGTAAGGGGCCTTAGGATCCAGATGTTCATTGACAAGGGCTTCAATGATATCCTTGGTCTCATTAATGTTTACTTCATAACCAAGAGGCTTGACCCATAAAATCCTAGGCTTGACTGCTTGGATGTATACCTTGTAACAATCAACCATGAAGCACACATCATCCTTATAGTCCTCAACTAAATTCTTAGGTATCCTAAACCTATTTTTCATTTTGTCTTTAAACACATCAAAAGAGTTGTCCATGATACTGCCATAGTTTTCTCCCATTTTTGCAATGTATTCATTTATTTGGTACAATACTGGCACATCCTTTCTCCAGACTACAATGCCTTTGGAAGGGGAAAACTTCTAAACATAGAAGAACAAACATGTTAACAAAGAACTGAATTTTCATAGATTATTCTTGGATTTTTTAATGCTTTTCCATATTCTTATTGAATTGTCTCAGTAACAACTTGGCGAGGTCATAAGACAAGTTTTTCTTCACCACTTTGTATGCCAAGTCCGCAACTTCACATGATACACTGTTGTGGCACCTTTAACTATATATCTTGTGAGCTATAACATGAATACCAAATTTGAGTTCTAAATCTATAATACTACTTATTTTCATGCCTCTACCATCCCACTCGGCTAGGGTTTTCTTTTCCAATTTAGCTTGACCTAGGATTTTGGTCGTTTTGGCTTTGGTGAGCATGGGAAGGCCAGTGATTCGATGAATCATCTTTTTCATTATCAATATTGGTTGCTCAAACCATAATTGACCATTGTGTACCCAAGTAAGAATATACCTAATCCATTTAACTTGAAACTCTCACGACATATGGGGAATGTGAGTTAAACCTTTTGTTTCCAAATGTTGATGCTTGGGTTTCAGGGTTCCATCAACACACAACTGAGCTAGGGCATCATCCATCTCAAGAGTACCAATTTCTTGAATGCTTTTAAAGTGAGTTCTAGTTTCATTGACAAGAAGTACCTTGGGAGGGATTTGTGATTAAGCTTCGCTAGGGTCTAGGGTTTCTGCAACTACGGGCACAAGCTTGAAGTCTGGCGCCTTCCACTCAACACCTCGAACCAACATATTAGAACCTTTCTTCACCTTGTTGCTATTGCTAGATACCATTTTCACTCAGTAGCTTGAGAGAACTTCAAAAATGATTGCAAAAAAATTGCTCAAGTTGCTTGATTGCACAGAAAATAGCACTTTGCAATAGCTCTCTAAAATTCACAGTGAAAAATGAATTCACTTCCATGTTTTTTGTCAAAATTTTGTCATTAGTGCTTTTCATAGAGGTAGATGAGTTATCATAATTCTTGATAGGTTGTCATCCACTACTCTATATTGATCAATCGATGAAGTCTTCATGACTCAGTAACCATAAGTGCCTTCATTATTCTTGACCTTGCTAGGTAGAGTTTATGACCCAAACTTACTCGGTAATGACTAATACATATTATGCTTAGTGATCCCTTTGTATCTTGTATATGGATTTGGATCTTTGTCACCTTTCAACTGGAACTGCTTATGATGTTTTCTTTGATAGCCTAGTTCCAGTTCTTCCTTAAGAACTTAATTAGAAGTGGTAGAGTTACCCAGTTCTTGAGTGACTTGACCATCATTGCTCAGACCAGTATCCTTAGTAGACTTAGGAATCCATTGTTGTCTCATTTTTCTTTCGAATGTTATCAACTTTTTCCTTCTTCTCATCTTCAATCTTGTGATGTGAATATCAGGATTTAACTGTGTGATTTTGAGTCAAACTCGATGACCCATGTTTCATGAGTAGTGATTCAACATGAATCCATCTCTCATGAGAATAAATGGAACACTTAGCACTCATTGGATCTAGGTGATGCTCACAGGGGTGAAGCACCGGGACTTCCCGGGAGGTCACCCATCCCAGTACTACTCCAGCCTGAGCGCGCTTAACTACGGAGTTTCCTCCACAGTTAAACCCAAAGCTTGCAAATGGGGTTGCAAGCTTTGGGTTTAACTGTGGAGGAAACTCCGTAGTTAAGCGCGCTCAGGCTGGAGTAGTACTGGGATGGGTGACCTCCCGGGAAGTCCCGGTGCTTCACCCCTGTGAGCATCACCTAGATCCAATGAGTGCTAAGTGTTCCATTTATTCTCATGAGAGATGGATTCATGTTGAATCACTACTCATGAAACATGGGTCATCGAGTTTGACTCAAAATCACACAGTTAAATCCTGATATTCACATCACAATTTGACTAGCTCTGGAAATCATGTCCTACTTATCATCTTCAATCTTACCAGCATTCATACAATTTTTGGCAATATGACCAAGTTTTGTACAAATTTAACATCTTATAGTGGTATCTCTTTTCCTTATATGATCTTTAACACAATTCATACCAATTTGTCTATATTCTCCATGGTAATGACATCTACACTAGGTATTATAATCTCAGCCAAATATTGCTTTCATAATTTGTTCTGCAAGATTCAATGTCTTTGTTTTGCATTCTGATGACTTGTGTCCATGTTTCTTACATTTATGACAATTTCCTTCAAATTTAGGATTCTCTTTGCATTCCTTATCCCTATGACCATGCCAATTCAAGTTGTACCATTTTCCATTGAATTTTGTTTTTCCATTACTCCAACATTTATTTGATGAATGACCTATCTCACCATAGTGATTGCAAGTAGGTCTTTGATTCCTTTGAGTGCCTTGTTCGGAGGATTCACCTTCTTCTTTGTATCCTATTCCTACTTTTTTTTTTGCCTATAGAGGTTTTTCTCATTTAGTTAAACCATGTCTGCTTGAGATTTCATCATTCTTTCATTGATTTTCTTCTTAGTGTTTAGGTCATTTTTCAATCTTTCACTGATTTATTTTTCAAATTTCAGCTCATTTCTTATTCTTTCATTGATCTATCTTTCAAAATTTAGATCATTTCTTAATCGTTCATTGATCTGTCTTTGGTTCATAATTTCCTCATTTGCATTGGAGATTTTATCAACAAGGTCTGCATGCTGAAGCGATTGGTTCTAGATCTCATTGTTTCTTCCATCCATTTCTTCTTTTATCTTGTTCCTTTGTTCCAAGACCTCACATAACCTTACTGACTAAATTTCTTGTTCACTTTTCAGCTTTCTTACTTCTTCTTGCAGGGAACAATTTTTCTCTAGGAGTTCTTTGATTGCATTATTTGCTTCATCTGAATTGCTTGAAGGGAAAAAAAATTCAATTCTTTCTTCAATATAGAGATGATCATTTATTTGATTTGCAAGTTCCTTTCTTCTTTTTAGAGATTGGGAAAGTTTCTCCTTAGCTTTCTTTAGTTGGGAAATGCCCATTTCTAGATCCAACTTTTCATTGTCAATAGCTTTGTCAACTCTAAATATCTCCATATCCTTGATCTTTGCTCAAGCTTTTAAACTTTCTCCTAAGAACCAAAAAGCTCTGATTCCAATTGTTAGAAATATTCAAGACTATGCTAAGTTACTGAGAGGGGAGGGGTGAATCAGTAACTTCTAAAACTTCTACCAATTTCAATTCTTGATCCAATAAACCATTTAGCATTTATTCTATCACATATGATCTAATTGCATGCATGAGAAACTAAAAATATAAAAGCATTCACAATACTTGAACATAATGATTTGGTGACCTAGAAACCTTCCAAATAGAAAGTAAAATTGGGGTGGGGATGATATCCACAAACTTTAGTACTACAGTATAAAGTTGGCCGATTAAGGCTTATATTGATCACTTCTGATAATCTACCCTATTAGGAGCAAATAGGACTGCTAGGTCCACCTTGTGAGAGGACTTACAAACATACAATGAGGTATGCACTCAGTATAGATATTTAGAAGAGACTATTAGGTATGCATTGTTAAAGGATTTTGGCTAGTTCACCTATTAGGATGAAGCAGTTGATCTTTGATTTGCAACTGAGTTTGCTGATAGAGATTCCTTGATGTACTGATCACCTTTTTGTGATAGGTTTGTCACTTCTACTCCTTATGTTGATATGGCCTTTATAATTCTTTATCTGCCACATTTATTTTGCATTCACATTCTTACTCGCAACATACATTCATTGTATTCCATTCATTAATTACTTACTTAGGATATGATACAATACATCACACACACACACACACACACACACACATCAATCCAATTTACAAAATTACAAAGTCAGCCATGACACAAGTTACCACAAACATTACAAAGTCTACCCACATGAAGATACTTGGGTTTTGAAGACTTATTTGGTGAGGTTTTGATACTCGGCATCCACTGTCATTGCTTGGCATTGTCATGCTCTTGGTAGACGTAGAAGCTCGATCCATACTGATCACTTTCAAGTAGTCTTGAACTCGATTTGCATTGGTGACTCAGTAGATATTGCGCAACTTGGAAAACACTAAATCAATTGGTTACCATGGAGTGGCTCAGTCAACACTAACTTCACATTGCATGAATTGAGAACTTGGTAGACACTGCAATGCTCGATAACCACTGACAAACTTGATATACACTTAACTACTTGGTTGGCATTGTTGAAATTTACACTAACTAAATCTGCTCGGTGGCTATATAGAATCTGAATAAGTGTGTGTCACTAATAACAAACTTGACTAATATGTCAACAATTATTTCTATGAGTGTTTGGGGGGTAGCACCCCCAAGATGGGGAAAGGGGAAGCACCCTAAGTGTGCTCATTTGGTCAATTTTAGATGATGGACAGTTAAAGTTGGAGAAGATACATACAAGTAATAATCTAGCAAGTATGTTTACCAAGGCAATAACAAGGGAGAAGTTGAACTCCTCATATGTTTCTCCCCATATTATTTCTATGAGGGTTTGGGGGTAGCACCCCCAAGATGGAGAAAGGGGAAGCATCCTAGGTGCACTCAATTTAGTCAATTTTAGATGATGGACATTTAAATTTGGAGAAGATACATACAAGAAATAATCCAACAAATATGTTTACCAAGGTGGTAACAAAGGAGAAGTTGAACTCCTCTTTGACTTCAGTTGGTCTTCTAGATTGAATAGATTAAAAGAACAATAGAGTCCAGGATGGTTTGATATTGTTATGGAGTTTGATTAGTCTCCAAGTGGGAGATTATTATGATGTGGAGCCTAATCAAACTTAGAGGTTTATTCAGTGTGGTTTCTCAACATATTATTTCTACGAGGGTTTGGTGGTAGTGCCCCCAAGATGGGGAAAGGGGAAGCACCCTAGGTGCGCTCATTCGGTAAATTTGAGATGATGGATAGTTAAAGTTGGAGAAGATACATACAAGTAATAATCCAACAAATATGTTTACCAAGGTAGGAACAAGGGAGAAGTTGAGCTCCTCATATGTTTCTCTCCATATTATTTCTATGAGGGTTTGGGGGCAATGTTTCCAAGATGGGGAAAGGGGAAGCACCCTAGGTGCACTCAATTTGGTCAATTTTAGATGAAGGACAGTTAAAGTTGGAGAAGATACATACAAGTAATAATCCAACAAATATGTTTACCAAGGCAGTAACAAGGGAGAAGTTGAACTCCTCTTTGACTTCGGTAGGTCTTCTAGATTGAATAGATTAAAAGAACACAAGTCCAAGATGGTTTGATATTGTTATGGAGTTTGATTAGTCTCCAAGTGGGAGATTATTATGATGCGGAGCCTAATCAAACTTAGAGGTTTATTTGGTGTGGTTTCTCTCCATATTATTTCTACAAGGGTTTGGGGGTAGTGCCGCCGAGATGGGGAAGGGGAAGCACCCTAGGTGTGCTCATTCAATGAATTTTAGATGATGGACAATTAAAGTTGGAGAAGATACATACAAGTAATAATCTAGCAAATATGTTTACCAAGGAAGTAACAAGGGAGAAGTTGAACTCCTCTTCAACTTCGGTTGGTCTTCTAGATTGACTAGATTAAAAGAACAATAGAGTCCAGGATGGTTTGATATTCTAATGGGAGCTATAGGTTTAGCAATGCTATGACCAGTCTCCAAGAGGGAGGTTATTGTTATGGAGTTTGATCAGTCTTCAAGTGGGAGATTATTATGATGTGGAGCTTAATCAAACTTAGAGGTTTATTCGACGTGGTTTCTCCCCATATTATTTCTAGAAGGGTTCGGGGGTAGCACCCCCAAGATGGGGAAAGGGGAAGCACCCTAGGTGCACTCCTTATCATAGCATAGGGTGGGGTCGAGGGGCAATGTCCTCACGAGGATTTTTGAAGGTAGTGCCTTCGAAGCCGAAAATGACTACTATTGTAAAAGGCATCAGCTGCTATTTTCTAAGCAGAAAAATCTTGTATAAAATGACTTAAGGTTAGGTATTTCATGATGTATGATGAGATTATAGCTTCTTGCGGTGGTATTAGGTTATAAGGGATTCCAAATTGTAATCACTAGATAATAATATTATTATTAGACTTGCTATTGGTGGATGTAGCCCAAGGATTTGGTGAGCCACATTAAATATTTTTGTCTTGTGTTCTCTTTTGTGCAATTACTTATTTTTTGATATTGGTTTTATTTGCATGTAATTGTTAGTTATGTCTGTGGTTGATCCTAAGACTTCTAGGAATGTGTATTTATAAGTAACAAATAAGCTTGCATAAGTACCCTCTCATACATCCAAGATTACCATCCCCTCAATCCCTATAAGGGGGATACTCCACCTTTTAAACCTCATATGTTCACATATCAATAATTTTAAGGCCCTCCAAACAAAGACTAACACATAACCATACTGCACAGACTCCTTTCACAACAACAAAATGTGAAGATCTATGCCTATGTTTCCAAGGATATTTAAGATTAAACACTTAGTCTAGTTTGAATGTAAATGCCAGTGTGACCAATAGAAAATCTTCAATGCTTTCCTCCTTTTATTGCTTTACTCTTTAGAAGTGCATTTGCAAGTCTAGAGTTTTGGATTTCAACTTATTTGCTCTTTCAATAGTTATAGGATTGTTTAAAATTTCAATACATACTGGGGCTTGTTCATGGATTAAAAAAACTTATAAATATAAAATTCCTTCACTGTGTATTAGATATGTTAGTACACAATATTTTCTCTATCATATTGTTGGTTTATTTTCTTGGAATTTGTTATTGGCTAGGGGTTCCTTGGGAACAAAGAACCTCATCAAAGGTTCCTTAAGTATTTAGAACTATTAAACACTTCATTGTCTTCTTTCTTTTCTCTTTCACCATTGCTTCATTTTTATGTCCCTTTGTCAAAATCTTCTCTTTTATTGAGTTCTTTATTTTCAGCCACTTCTTTCTTTATCAATTCTTTGTCTTTATTTATTCTTTAGATTGTCGAAGGTTCCTTAACAACAAGTAAGATCATTTAAGGTTACTAGTAAGGTTTTCAAAATTTGTGAAATATCTAAAAGGTTCTATTATGTTCTCTTTATTAACCCTTTACACATTCCTTTTGTATTTGAGGCTCCTTGTTAATTCAATATTCTCTAATGCTTCTCCTTTATATCAAAGGTTAATGTTTCCTTGGGAACCACAAACCTTGCTAAATTTCCCAAGGTTCCCAAAACCTCAAAAATTTGTGATGTCTTCTTTTTGTAAGTCATTTGAGATTTTATCTACTAAGAAATATTGAAATTGTTAGAGGTTGAAGGTTCTATGCAGACCAAGAACCTTGTTAGAAGTTCCTAAGGTTCCACAAACATTTGAACACTCTAATGTGTTCTTCATTTTTGTTGAATCAAAATAATTTTTCATATGATTTGAAAGATACCACAACTAAATAATACCACAACAAAATAATACAAAATCACTGATCATAACCTTGTACTATTTCTTTGAAGAATGAATTTAATGTATTTCTTTTGCGAGTTCTCTCTAAATATGTTTACACATCTGACATTAGATATACCAAAGGTTGTCCAATACTCAGTCTTTGATTGTAGATCACTTCATCCTAAGTGCACAAATTATATTCTTTCCAAACTTGACAACTTCCCTTGATTTAGGAAAACAAGAGCCTTGAGTCAAGGCTAATTGACATTTAAAATATGTATGGATTGCCAACATTTCAAAAGACCTCTATGAGACTATTTTGGTCCTAGGGTTAAAAAAGTTGGAGACTACTCTCCATATGTACAATTCACCCAACATTTTTTTTTATTTACCCATCTCTCAATTAGTATGTATGTGTTCTTTTAAACTATTTTTACTAGTATTAGTACAAGAACTATAGATTTTATTTCAAAATCCTTATTTAAATTTCTAGGCATATGTCGTAGCAAAATCCTTCTCATTAATCTAGATACATAGAAACAAGGCTAAGCATTTCTAGCCCTATTTAAATTCACCATTTACTTTTTTATCAAGTAGCTCTTAATTATTTTAGGTTTTAATTGTATTTATTGCATTTGATTATTGTATTTGAAGTAAAATATTTAATCAATCGTAGTGCTTGTTTTATTTGTCTATAAAAAGAAAGAAGAAAACTTCCTAAAATACACATTTTACATACGACTACCATTACATTGACTAAGATGCATAATACTTAAAAATATTCAAATTTATAAAATCAAATAATATAATGACATACATAATATTAAAAATATTTATTATGATTAATAATTATTGAAAATTAGATATACTAATTTATCTTGAAAAAAAAAATGACACACAATAAATAAAAAGGTGGATAACTAAAGGTAAGAGGTGACAAAACAATGGTAAATTGTGAGTCTCTTACCTAAGAGGTCTTGGTTTCAAGTCTACTCACGCTTAACTAATAATAATTATTAATCACAAAAAATAATGAACATGAATTCAAATTTTTTAAATTTAAAAAAATCAAAACTCTATTTTTCAAAATTTCTACTCAACAATTAAATAATGTACTTTGGAAATAGGAAATAATAGTTAGTGATCAAATTGAAAGATAGCTTGTTTTTTTTTCAAATTAAAAAATTTATTCTTACATATTACATAAATTTACCAAACTTTTAATTAAGTATCATGTCCATCTTCTTTGTCACAATACTTTCAAGGTTCTTCATAAATTTTAGTACTCTCCACTACACCATTTTCATCACCTTCCTTTCCCTCTTCCTCCTCTTGTTTATCTACAACCCTTTGCAATATGTTGACAAGAAAACTCCCTAAATAATCCTCCTTACTTTTAGTATGATCTAGATTAAATTGTTGGCACACTCCTACTATAACATCCCTAAGCTTTCCATTTTCAAAATCAGCATTCTCAAGAACCTTACAAATTGATAGTTTTATTTCAAGATTCGAGGGATATTCTGAATCTAAATTTATTTTGGTTGATTTGAGTTTTTCATTTGCATTATTTCCTTCTTCTTCTTTCAAAATATCAATCTTAACCTTTTGAATAATTTCTTTTGTTGGAGGATACCAAGAGGAATCCATGTCAATTGATTCTAAGTTATCTTCATCAGTTTCCATTCTTTGAATTGTTTCTTTTATATTTGATTTTTCTAAATATATCTTATTGTTTTCCCCTTTCTTTATTTCTTCACATTCCATTGGAACAACCATGGCTAATTCTTCTTTGCGTTCTTGCACAATCTCCTCCGCTTCCTCTTTTTCTTCATCTTCTTCTTTATTAAAACCATTTTGCTCGATTGTCTCAAAAAGAATTCTTGCTCCAATATGTTTTCCTTCTGCATTCTCTTCTTCAACTTTCATTTCAGAATCTTCTACTCTAATCTCCCCATTTTCTTCATCGTTAGAGCCATTTTTCTTTCTTCTCGTGCTACAACTTGTTGCCTCAATTTTCCTCCCTTGAATCTCTTCTTCCTCTTCCTCTTCCTCTTCATCTTCTTCTTCTTCTTGAATCTCTTCATTCTCACCATCACTTTTATTCCATTTTTTACAACAATTTTTTATTTCGCCACATTTCCCTTTCACCTTCCCTGCCTCACAAGGAGCCTCCAAGAACTCAATAAGACAATGCACCATCTCTTCCTTCTTACCATACTTTGACACACCAAGATCCATTACATCACATACACTCCACAAATCATCTTTCTTCATCTTGTGGAGCTTCTCCTTCAATTTCAATTTCCCCTTGAGTATATTCTCTTCTTCTTCACCCCAAACAAACCCTGAAAACTGCAAAACATCCCTTTTAAAATAATAAGCCTTTCCACGCCTTCCATAAAGCAGATTGTGAATGGTTTCCAACATTTCATCACCTCTTGTGAACTTGGATAGTTTACATGCCACATTTGGAATGTTCTTAAGCTGTGTGCCTTTGCCTTGTTCAATGATGAATTCTTTAGGGCTTTCCCTTATAATGGAAGGCTCAAAGATTTTAACAGGCTTTTTTTCTCTCAAAGGCCGATGCAATGGAGTAGTGGGTGTTGAGGGTAAATCCTTGGCTTTTTCTTCCCTGAATTCTTCGGCCATATTGCGATTCGAACCTGCGACTGTCGGCTTCAAACCTTGCAAAGAAATGCCTTTTATAGCTTTGTTCAGCGAATCGTCATCAAATATGGGCATACATTTCGAATTCCAAATTTATATTCTTTCACAAAAAAATTATAATGGTCAAAGATTATTTGATATTTTGATTTACCACACGAGGTGCGTTAATCATGTTTATGAACAATAGTTAACCCTAAGCAAACTTCAAATTAAAATTGATATTTTGTTTGTTCAAGTCTCCTTCGAGACTAATGTTTATAATTCTATTGTGATTTTCTCACAATATATACGTATGATAAGAAATATGTCAATTTTTTTAAAGTGATTTAATGTGGAACAATTTCTTCAACTTATAAAAAAAAACATAAAATTAGATTTTTTTAAATTTGATGAATAATATATTTTATAAAATGTAAAATAATAGATGAATTTTTTCAATTTATGTGTCAACTTTCAGATTTGAATCTAATAGCGCCCACAAAATTAGTGAAAATGGTTCTTTGTTATAAATGCTGAAAAATATTTGTTGGAGATATGAATCAAATTGTTTATCACACCTAGATTTTTGAAATGACTCTCAACGTTTTATATAGGCAAACATTTTATTTTTTGTGAAAGTGGAGGATATATGTTATATTTATAAATAAACTGGTTCAAGAGTTCAAGGGAAGAACAAGAAAGAAAACTCTTATTCATTATTTATACAATACAAAAGAGTTCAGATATATCTATATTATAAGACTAGAGCCACTCAAAATTGACCTTATACATGATCATACAAAAAGCTCCACCCATAACCATACCATCCACTAGAAGAATGATCCTGAACTATAAAGCATGGAGAGCTCTAGATTCATAATGTCATTTTGAGGTGGAATCCATTTCATTTTTTCTCTATCTAGTGAGGTGTCCCTCTTAGGAATTAAAATGGAGATAGATAGATATTTACCCATTCCTTAATAACCATTACATCCCAAGGAGTAAAGGAAATTGCTTTGGAGGACTGTTATGTCTTCACTTCCCACTTATTTACGGCATCAAAAGTGGGATGACAGAGACCCAAATTTCATAAATTAAGGGGAACATTTATGTCAGCTTTGACTTGGAAAAGACGGGTGGTCCCTCTTTTTAAATATATTCTTCGCGCAACCCAATGAAATTGAACATTTGGGGTTTGCCTAATATGAACTAAAATCGTCCTTTCAACGTCTGTGAAATGTCACGTCAGCAACCGCCTTTCTCAACAGCTCGTCTCGTGATTGTGAATCGTGTTGGGATTAAAAACAAATTTTGCAGTCCGAATCGGGATTGTCATAGGATACAAAATAAATTTTAAAAAATTGTGAGAAGCTCCACAAGATGAAGAAAGATGATTTGTGGAAGGTATGTGATGTAATGGATCTCGGTGTGTCGAAGTACGGTAGGAAGGAAGAGATGGTGCATTGTCTTATTGAGTTCTTGGAGGCTCCTTGTGAGGCAGGGAAGGCGAAAGGGAAATGTGGCGAAATAAAAAAATTGTTGTAAAAAATGGAATAAAAGTGATGGTGAGAATGAAGAGATTCAAGAGGAAGAGGAAGAAGAAGATGAAGAGGAAGAGGAAGAGGAAGAAGACATTAAAGGGCGGAAAATTGAGGCAAAAAGTTGTAGCAAGAGAAGAAAGAAAAATGACTCTAACAATGAAGAAAATGAGGGGATTAGAGTAGAAGATTGTGAAATGAAAGTTGAAGAAGAGAATGAAGAAGGAAAACATAATGGAGCAAGAATTCTTTTTGAGACAATCGAGCAAAATGGTTTTAATAAAGAAGGAGATGAAGAAAAAGAGGAAACGGAGGAGATTGTGCAAGAAGGCAAAGAAGAATTAGCCATGGTTGTTCCAATGGAATGTGAAGAAATAAAGAAAGGGGAAAACAATAAGATATATTTAGAAAAATCAAATATAAAAGAAACAATTCAAAGAATGGAAAGTGATGAAGATAGCTTAAAACCAATTGACATGGATTCTTCTTGGTATCCTCCAACAAAAGAAATTATTCAAAAGGTTAAGATTGATATTTTGAAAGAAGAAGAAGGAAATAATGCAAATGAAAAAATCAAATCAACCAAAATAAATTTAGATTCAGACTATCCCTCGAATCTTGTAATAGAACTATCAATTTGTAAGGTTCTAGAGAATGCTGATTTTGAAAATGGAAAGCTTAGGGATGTTATAGTAGGAGTGTGCCAACAATTTAATCTAGATCGTACTAAAAGTAAGGAGGATTATTTAGGGAGTTTTCTTGTGAACATATTGCAAAGGGTTGTAGATAAACAAGAGGAGGAAGAGGGAAAGGAAGATGATGAAAATGGTTTAGTGGAGAGTACTAAAATTTATAAAGAACCTTGAAAGTATTGTGACAAAGAAGATGGAAATGATAGTTAATTAAAAGTTTGCTAAATTTATGTAATATGTAAGAATAATTTTTTAAATTTGAAAAAAAAAAAGGCTATCTTTCAATTTGATCACTAACTATTATTTCCTATTTCCAAAGTACATTATTTAATTGTTGAGTATAAATTTTGAAAAATAGAGTTTTGATTTTTTTAAATTTAAAAAATTCGAATTCATGTTCATTATTTTTTGTGATTAATAATTATTATTAGTTAAGCTTCAGTAGACTTGAACCCAAGACCTCTTAGGTAAGAGACTCACAATTTACCATTGTTTTGTCACCTCTTGCCTTTAGTTATCCACCTTTTTTATTTATTGTGTGTCAATTTTTTTTTCAAGATAAATTAGTATATCTAATTTTCAATAATTATTAATCATAATAAATATTTTTAATATTATATATGTCATTATATTATTTGATTTTATAAATTTGAATATTTTTAAGTATTACATGCATCTTAGTCAATGTAATGGTAGGCGTATGTAAAATGTGTATTTTAGGAAGTTTTCTTCTTTCTTTTTATAGACAAATAAAGAAAGGTGATGCCAAGGTGAGGAGGATAATCCTTGATAGTGCCAAGGATCATATTATTCCATATATCTCAAAGCTAGATACAATGAAGAAAATGTGGGACACCATTTTAAATTTGTACCAGAATGCTACCATCAATAGGAAGATGATTCTCAGAGAGAAGATGAAGAATAACCGGATGAACTAGGGAGGAAATATCACGAGTTACCTCACCAAGCTTAGACATGTCAAGGATGAGTTAGTAGTTGTTGGAGATAACACTAGTGAGTATGAGCTATTACAAATAGCCCTAAATGTGTTTACTAAGTAGTGAGGTGTCTTTGTTCAAGTTGTCAGTGGATGAAACACTTTATCGAGTTGGGATCGACCATGGATTGATTTTACCTAATAGGAATTTAGACTAAGTCTTGTCAATGGGGCTGACAAGAGTCAAAAAAGTGAGGTGGAATAAGAAAATGGTGCCCTAGTGGAAAAGGGAAAGCAAAGAAGGGATCTAGCAAAAGATCAAATTCATAAAATGAGAAGAAGATGAAGAACCTATATAAGATCAAGTACTTTGGTTGTTATGAGAATGGCCACTATGTCAGTAATTTCCTATAAAGGAATAACGAAAATAAGTAGGCAGTAGCTTCACCAAGTACATAAGAGCTCTCTTGTAGAATGGAAGATAATTTTTCTCTAATAGCTTGTATCGTTAACTCAACCTCACATTGTGTTTGGTATATAGATAGTAGGGCATCATTTGATATGATATGAGTTAGAGAGCATTTCTCCAATTATAAGGAGGAGAACACCAATATCCATATTTCTATGGGAAACTTGTCCAAACTCAACTCAGTTGGGAAAGGGATTGCTTAGTTTCAGAGGGAGAATGGAAAGATAATTCCACTTCATAATGTGTTGCATGTTTTAGGCTCAGGTATGAATCAGGTTTCTATATTTGTCCTTCGAGATAAGGGGTAGAATGTACTCTTTAGAGGGGCACATGTGTTGATCAATTATAAGAATTGAAAATCACCAATAACTATTGGAGTTTGGAGTGGTTGCCTTTATAGGTTACAATTTGATACTCCTTAGGCGCTCATGAGTAGAAGTAATCCTAGAGATCTTGGAGAGCTATGGAATAAATAGGAGGATTGGCCATATTCATCACAAAGAACTCAAATTTCTTCATGAGAGAGTGACAAGTGTTCCAGAGGTGAGCATAGAGCATGCTAATGTATGCAAAGGACATGTGTTGGGGAAGTTTCAAAAATATTCTTTTCTAAGGAGTGACACCAGATCTAAAGGTGTAATATCTTAAAGAATATGTGTACTATGTTACTTTTATTGATGATTTCTCTAGGAAAACATGGATATACTTCTTAAAGACAAAGGATGAGGTTTTTAGTTAGTTTCAAGAGTAAAAAGCTCTTGTGGAGAACTGGATAGGGAGGAAGGTAAAGGTTTTATGATTAGAAAATGGATGCAAGGACAAATGAAATGTCTTCTAGGAGTTTTGTACCAGAGAAGGAATCAAGAGAGAGTAGAATGTTCCTTATAATCCACAATAGAATGGAGTTTCTGAGAGGAAGAACTATTCAATAGCGGAGGAAACAAGGGCTATGCTACATGACTAAGACATGCCCTGCTACTTATGGGCATAGACATGTAGTAAAATAGTTTACATTCAGAATAGGGTTCCACACAAGGTACTAGGGAACATGACACTAGAGAAAGCTTTCTTAGGGAAGAATCCATATGTTGGTCACTTTAGGACATTTGAGAGTTTGGCATATTTTCATATTCCAAATGAAACACGTAGTAAGTTAGATAAGATTGTAGAGAGAGGGTACTTTTTTGGGTACAATGAAACCTCAAAGGCATATAAGATTTTTATTCCAAGGACCAGAAAAATTATTGTCAGACATGATGTCAAGTTCATGGAGGAAAAGGCATTTAGAATGTCTAGAGATTCGCTAGAAAATGATCAGAGTGAGCACCCAATAGAAGCTCCAAGACCAAGTCAAGGGAAACAAAGCACAAGTATAGTTACCAATACAAGTATAGGCTCAAGTGGTGAAGATTCACAAATAATGGAGAAATTGGTGCAATAGGAAATGCATCAAGTTGACATAGAGGTTGATATTTCATCCTCTATAGTTGGCAGAAGGAACCGTAAGGTTCAAGAAATACAAAGGGATACTCATGAGTTTGTGGGAACTTCTTAGGAAGAGTACTAAAAAACATAGATAACCAACCAAGTTTAATGACTATGTGGCATTAGTTAGTCAGTTCATAGATAGTGAGTTTTCCAACTATTAGGAGGTTGTAGAGCATCGGGTATGGTGAGACGCTATGGTTGAGGGAGATTCCTCAATAATGCAGAATGATGTGTGGGAGGTAGTTCCTAGACCAGTAGATAGGTCAGTAGTTGGATTATATTGGATCTATAAGATAAAGCACAGTGCAAATGGTAGCATCAAGAAATACAAGGAAAGGTTTGTGGTAAAGGGGTTCTCTCATAAGGAGGTAATAGACTATGACGATACATTTGTTCTCCTAGCTAGGCATACTTCTATACGAGATGTGATCTCATTGGCACCACAAATGGGATGATAGATCCATCAAATGGACATCAAGACAACATTCCCTAATGACGAGTTGAAGGAGGAGGTATTCATAGAGTAATCAAAAGGCTTTTTAGCACACATCAAAGAGACCTACATGTGAAAATTGAAGAGATCCTTGTATGGATTTAAGAAATCTCCCAGAGTGTCGTATGAGTGCATTGATACATACTTGTAGGAAATGGGCTTTGTGAAGAATGAAGCAGATGCTAACCTCTACTACTTATTGGTTGTGGGTGAGGTTCTCATTCTTGTTGTTTATGTGGATGACTTGTTTCTTACAATTTCACTGGGGCTCAAAGAGGATTGCAAGAGGGACCTTGCATAAGAGTTTGAGATGAAGGATTTGGGACTTGTGCACTATTTTCTAGGCATAAAGGTGTGGTAGAAAAATGAAAAGATTTTCCTTGGTCAAGGGAAATATTGCAATGAAATCTTGAAGAGATTTGGGATGGAGGATTGCAAATCCATGTCTACACTAATGATCACAAATTGGAGGAAGATATATACATCTAGGTAAAAGGATGTAGATCCCACCTTATATAGCTAGTTTATTAGTTTTCTTATGTATTTGGTCAATACTAGGCCAGGCATAACATTTGTAGTAAACTTTCTTGGTCAGTTCATGGTTGAACTAAATAGAATGCATTGGATATTAACTAAACATGTGTTGTGTTACTTGCATGGTACAGTTGAGTATGAGATTAGATATGTTCAAGGTGAAGGAATCAATTTGATAGGTTATTCTAACATAGATTGAGTAGGAAATATAACAGAAAAAATAAGCATTTGAGGGTTTTTTTAAAGTTTGGGATCAAGAATTGTATCTTGGTTTAGAAGGAAGTAGAAGTTTGTGGCTTTGAGTTTAGTAGAAGTAGAGTACATAGCAGCTAGCATCATGATAAGTGAATCTAAATGGCTTCAGAAGTTTTTAGTAGCATTTTTTGGTTAGAGAGTTGAGAGTACTATGATACATTGCGATAATCAGAGTTGCATCAAGTTGTCTAGGAATCTAGTGTTTTAGGATAGGTCTAAAAATATAGATATTAGATATCACTACACATAGATTATGTACAATGGGTAATTATTTAGCTATAACACATACCTATAGAGGAGTAGGTAGCAAACATCTTGACTAAGCAATTCGGGAAGGTTGAATTCATTTTCTTTAGAGACAAGTTGGGTGTCCTACAGAACAACTTTCTCGCTAAGAGGGAATGCTAGTTGAGTTAGCCTTGATAGTTGTTCACCATTTGCAATAATTAGAAAATATTTTTTTCCCAGGAACTTTGGTTAGTGTTAAAACAAATATTTATTTAATTATTTTGCCTCTTTAGGGACACCTTGCAACCAATTTTGCTAGGGGTTCTTAACTTGTTTTTAATCTCAGTCATGTATTGAGAATAAATCTTGTCCATTGGTTTTATAATAGGAGTAGTATAAAAGGGGGTCTGGGGGGCACTTGGAGAACACAAGATTTGAGAAGCATTTGCAATGTTAGCAAATGAATTTTTAGTGATCGAAAATAGTCTTGCAGTGTTGGCAAGGGAATAGTGATAGCATTGGGGATAGAAGTGAGGGAATATCAACAGGAGAAATTGGGAAATTGTCAGAACTCTTCCAATAAGAGGCAAATTTTTTATGTGTCTCTTATTTTTTGAAGTTTAATACAATTCCACATCTGTAGAACTAGTTTTCTTGTGGTATTTTATCACAGGACAATTTATTTAAAAATATCGTGTCATTGCATTTCAAAATTTCTTTCTGTATTTTATTGGTAAAGTTTCAATTGTGTTATTTATCAATATTAGCTATGAATCAATTTTTGACAGTTAAATAATTGTTTAAGATAGGAGATTAATAATTAGTTACTACAGTAGTAATTTTCACATGGTATTAGAGAAGCGTTGAGTGTACAAAAGTTTTTCCCTAGGAAAAAAATTAAGGGTTTAGAAAACCTAGGTTGATCTCTTTAGATTTATTAATTATTTTATCCCTTCAAATGGCTTTAACTTGTTTGAGAGATTAGGATAGATTGTATAGTGCCTCAAATTTTGGTGTTTGGAAGGCCAAATGCTCTTAATTGTTGGAAGAGAATGGTATCAAGGATTGTGTTACCACTATCATAGTTGTACCTACAGATACAACACAACTTGCAACATATAAGAAGAATGATGCCAAGGTGAAGATGCTAATCCTTGATGGTGTCAAGGATCATATTGTTCCACATATCACAGAGATAGATACATCAAAGAAAATGTGGGGTGTCATTTTTTATATGTACTAGGATGCTGCCACAAATATGAAGTTTATTCTCAAGGAGAAGTTCAAGAATACTTAGATGAAATAGGGAGAAGATCTCACAAGTTACCTTAGTAGGATTAGACTTGTCAAGGATGAGTTAGCAATTGTTGGGGATAGTACTAGTGATGATGAGCTAATATAAATAGCCCTAAATGGATTTACTAAGAAGTGGGGTGTCTTTGTTTAATTTGTTAGTAGACGAGACACCTTACTAAGTTGGGATCGACTATGGAGTGATTTTTACTCAAGAGGAGTTTGGACTAAGCCTTGTCAATGAGGCCAACAAGAATTAGAATAGTGAGGTGGAATAGGATAACATTTCCCTAGTGATAAAAGGGAAAGAAAAGAAGTGGTCTAGTAAAGGATCCAATTCACAAAGTGAAAAGAAGAAGAAGAATGACCCGTCTAAGATCAAGTGTTTTTTTTTCATGAGAATGGCCACTATGTCAGTGATTTTCCACAAAGGAAGAAGGGAAAGAAGCAGGTGGGAGCTTCAGCAAGTGTAAAAGAGCTCTTTAGTAGAATGGAAGATGAGTTTGCACTCATAGCTTGTATGCATTGCTCAACCTCATAATGTGTTTGGTATATAGATAGTGGGGCATCATTTCATATGATAGGAGAACTAGAAATTATTTCTTTAGTTATAAGGAGGAGAACAAAAATATTCAGATTTCTATGGGAAATTTGTCCAAACTCAACTCAGTTGGGAAAGGGGCTATTTAGTTTCAAAGGGAGAATGAAAAGATAATTCCACTTAATGATGTGTTTCATGTGCCAGGCCTAGGTATGAATTTGGTTTCTGTATCTGTCCTTTAGGATAAGGGGTACAATATACTCTTTAGAGGGGCACATGTGTTGATCAAGCATAAGCATTGGAAATCGCCAATAACTATTGGAGTAGGAGTGGTCACCTTTATAGGTCGTAGTTTGATACTCCTATAAAACTCATGAGTAGAAGTAACCCTAGAGATCCTTGAGATCTATGGAATAGGAGGATGGGCCATATTCATCATGGAGCATTTAAATTTATTCATGATACAGTAACAAGTGTTCTAGAGGTGAGCACCAAGCATGATGATGTATGCAAAGGATGTGTGTTGGGGGAGTTTTTAAAAGAATCATTTGCAAGGATTGACACCAGATCTGAGAGTGTTCTTGATCTAGTACATTTAGATGTGTATAAACCAATGCCGATGAAATCTTTCAGAGGACATGATTACTATGTTACTTTTATTGATAATTTCTCTAGGAAGACCTAGATATACTTCTTGAAGACCAAGGATGATGTTTTTTGTAGGTTCTAAGATTTTAAGGATCTTGTGGAGAACTCAATAGGGAGGAAGATAAAGGTTTTTCAGTCAGATAATGGATATGAGTACAAAGGAAATATCTTCCAGGAGTTTTGTAACAGGGAAGGAATCAAGAGAGAGTGGATTGTTCCTTACAATCTGCAGTAGAATGGAGTTGTAGAGAGGAAGAACCATTCTATATTGGAGGAAAAAAGGGCTATGCTACATGAATAGGACATGCCCCACTACTTATGGGTAGAGGCATTTAGTACAATGGTTTACATTTAGAATAGCGTTCCACTCAAGGTACTAGGGAGGATGACACCATAGGAAGCTTTCACAGGGAAGAAGCTAGATATTGGTCACTTCAAGATATTTGGGAGCTTGGCATATTGTCATATTCCAAATGATACACGTATAGAGTTAGATAAGATTGCAGAGAGAGGTTACTTTGTTGGGTACAATGAAACCTCAAAGAGATATAAGATTTTTATTCCAATGACCAAAAGAATTATTGTTAGACATGATGTCAAGTTCATGGAGGACAAAGAATTTAGAAGGTCTAGAGATTTTCTAGAAGATGATCAAAGTGAGTAGCTAGCAAAAGCTCCAAGGCCAAGTCAAGGGAAGGAAACCTCAAGTATAGTTACTAGTACAAGTGTAGGCTCGGGTGGTGAAGATTCATAGAATGTGGAGCAATTGATGCAATATGAAATGCATCAAGAAGACATAGAGGTTGATTACTCATCCTTTATAGTTGGTAGCAGGAATCATGAGGTTCAAGATAGACAAAGGGATACTCAAGAGTTTGTGGGAGATTCTAGGAAGAGTACTAGACACTGTAGACAACCAACCAAGTTTAATGACTATGTGGCATTAGTTAATCAGTTGGTAGATAGTGAGCCTTCCAACTATCAAGAGGTTGTAGAGCATTAGGTATGGTGAGATGCTATGGTTAAGGAATACTACTCAATAATGAAGAATGTTATGTGGGAGGTAGTTCCTAGACCAATAGATAGGGAAATAGTTGGATCAAGGTGGATCTATAAGATAAAGCATTGTGTAGATGGTAGCATTGAGAAAGACAACCTAAAAGGTTCATGGCAAAGGGGTTCTCTTAGATGGAGGGAATAGACTATGGGGAGACATTTTCTCTTGCAGCAAGGTATACTTCTATATGAGTTTTGATCTCATTTGTAGCATATATGGGATGGAAGATCCATCAAATGGACGTCAAAACAACATTCCTTAATGGTGAGTTGAAGGAGGAGGTATACATAGAGAAACCAAAAAGAATTTTAGCACATAGAAAAGAGACCCATGTGTACAAATTGAAGAGAGCCTTGTACGAACTCAAGCAGGCTCCAAAAGCATGGTATGAGCACATTGATACATACTTGAAGGAAATGGGGTTTGTCAAGAGTGAAGTAGATGCTAACCACTAATACTTGGTGGTTGGGAGTGAGGTTCCCATTATTATTCTTTATGTGGAAAACTTGTTTCTTACAGGTTCACTAGGGCTCATATGTAAGAAAACTTGCAACCAAAGTATTATAGTTTCCAGATAACTCATAATAGATCTCTCAATGTTGCATGTCCATCTAGGTTCTCCTAGGTGCAACATTTCCTAATAAATTAAAATAATATAATATAAACAATATTCTACAATGTGTGCAACAAACATAATCTCAACAATCTCTCACTTGTTGTATACATTACATTGGGTCAATCTGTATCCACATAAATGAACAAGGAAACAATCCCTCCTAGCACATCCACCATCATGGATCAAATTATACCATGTGGTCCATCCTGGTACCTAAAAAAAAATCAAAATATCCAACATCTCAAACATGAGTGATCTCACCTCCTATTATTCCACTACCATCGGACACACATAGAAGTCATCCAAAGAGAAAGCCACCCTACCTATCACATAAGAATCATAATATCATGTACCAACTAAAATTCCAAGCACAAACACCTAATCCAAAGGTAATCACTTGTATCCATAGTTGTCAAAATCCATAGCTGAAATAGCACCCAGAGCAAGTGCCAAACCCATCTAACTATCCATACCTCTAAAGGTATACCATATGAATCTCACATCATCAACATATCCAATCTATAACCTACAATCACAAGCCTCAAGAGCAATATCTGCCACATATATACCAAGAAGCTCCCAATACAAAAGATAATGTCAAGTCTATAACCAATTCACTCACAACATCTCATAAAAGTGAATCCATTAGTATCAAGGACATCCACAACACATAAACCAATAACCTATAAGAAAACCTCTCAACACAAGTCTCCAACACTCTTCCAAGTTCTCCACAACAAAAAAAGGAAAGAGATAGAGGAATAACCATGTAATCTCTCACATGACATACATGAGCACAAAATAGTGATCACATTCTCCAACAATTCTCAAATCCAATGGAAATGAAACCAAACATCCAGGAAGATAAACAAGACCAAAGATAAACCATGCAAATCGTAACATGTATCATGTCCTTCTACACATACCTCTAAATGTAGACTATGCCAAGTGAGATCTCCTTCATAAAACCCCAACCAGGAAGCCACCACAACACCCAAACCATACCATATAACTAGATGGATGTAAGCCTCTCACAAGAAGATAAAACCCATAAACCATTTTTAAATCAAGGAATAACCATTCCTAATCCAAGGAATATGCCCAATATAAAACCATCTCCCAAACTCAACCAGCATAACAATATATGCAAATGGAGATAACCAATGCTAAACTATCTCTCAAATGAATCCTCTAGAAATAACTCATGTACCATAGCTCAAGATCCATATCAATAAAAGACAAGTATAAACTTAATGTACCTGAGAGAAACAAAGGGCTATACCTCTCATGTAGTAAACTATCATGTAGACCAAGAGTGGGGAATGAGAATTCTCATCAAGGCATCCAAGTCTCCAACCAAGTATCATTTAAGAAACATCTTGTCTCAAGTTCATCTTAGGTGAATACCCCTCAGACTTCCTATTGAAACCAAACAACTATCTCAACAAATACATCTCTAGTCACAAGAGAAATTGGCATCACCACTGTCTCTAAGTATCCATGAAAACTTGTAACCAATAAATCCATGCCAACTCGAAATGCAACATAACAATATCATGAAGTATCCAACAAATGATCAATGTACTCAATACCAAGAAACTAAACCAAGATCAATGTCAAAGTTCCAACCATGGCCTCGTGAACATAAAAATGATAACATGATCTAAACCATCTCAGCCAAAGAGACAACATGCTCCAAATGAACATACCATAACATGTCAAAATTAAACATGTATCAAGAGTATACCATGACATAATAATGAAACTATCCTAATACCAAGGATAACATGTCAAATGAAAACATAAACCACACCTTAACCAAGAACCCCATGAGTCCTCAAGATGCAACCATCTCCACACACCATGAATAAATCCATCTCCACATACCATGAAGAACCATCTCCACACACCATGAAGATAACAAGTGCACCATGCAAATTTAAAAGATTCTTATGCAGCAACAAAATTTAAGACATCCTCCAACATCTACAAACATTCAATAAATATATCAATGCCAACAACTCCAGCTGAACCATAGTATTGATTCAACCATGAAATTATAAATCCCATCTCCTACATGAATATCCTCCAGGTCTATACGCACAACCAAATAGTCAGTACCAAGTGAAACCAAGATCTCCAACCCAAAAAGCTACAAACCAAACTAGGAACTAATTATGCATTGTCATCTCATCATTGCAACAAGTTTTCACTAAATTGTGTATCCAAGCTGTCTATGACATCATGATGAAAAACCATACTCTAACCATGAGAATAAACAAAGGAATCCAACTATCGAAAGAAATCAAATAACCATGATCCTCAACCAAGAAGATATACCAACATAACCAAATCAAGAAACCAAACTAGTGAGCACAATGAAATACCTATTTATCAAAATCTATGGCACCATGATCACATCCATGAACCAAGCATCTAACTCAAAATGTCCAACCTATCATCATAAAATAGTCAACCACAATCCTCCACCATGACTATAACTAGTATCAACATCTCATCCCTTCTACCTAAAGATGAATCAGAAAATCATGTGACTTAGGGCATAGATAACCAAAATCCAAACTACCAATATGAATATGCATCAATAATGAAAGATCAATGGGCAAAGACAACCCACATCCAAGTCATAAATGCAACCTATAAGTATAGACTTCTTACAACACTGCACAACTTGTAGACCCAACGAGTTATCATACATATCCAAACCAAACACTGATAACCATATCATCATGAGACCAATCTGAATATAAATTGAGTATATAATGACATCAAATCTCAAATCTCCAAGGCATACAATATCATAAAGTCACAATGTTACCATAGTCAATATATATCATAAATTATTCAGATCAATATACCACCAAATAAACCATGCCAAATTTGCACTAAATTTGAACCAATATGTAGACCTCTTCAATATCTTTCCGTTGACTATTCAAAGTCCAAAATTTGACTCTGCATGCCCAAGTTATGCCCAGATCTTTGCTTAAAATAAATAACATCTAACTTTCACTCTCTTGAAACTTGACTAAATCTCAAAATCACTAAATCAAACCTACACCAAGTTTTAGTGCTCTGAATCAACTTTCCAATGACTATAAGAAATTAAAAATATGATATCTCGAGTGAAAGTTATGGCCATTTTACCAAGACATTTTTTTAACCATTTCCACTACAATTTTTTTAGGTGACAAAAATTCTGACGGGATTAAATTTGACAACTATAATGGCCTGAAACTAAACAAGATTTGCATTTTCTCTTCACATGACCAAACTAGGGCATATTATATATTAAAATTTATGGAAAGGTCTTCTTGGTTCCAATGGTGAGGTTTGTTGTTTCCCAAGAGGTCATTTCTTTAAGCTCCCCACTAAAACCCTCATCTAAATGAAACATTCAAAAATCTCTTTTGACTAACAATTTCACATGCCCAAAATCTACCAACAAACTATCATAACAAGGAAACTCAAAACCCTCAAATCTACAATAAATAACCTAAAAAAATCATATATCTCACCTTTTTATTTTATCCTTTCATGCATTTCCATGGATTTAATCTAGGGTTACAACAACAAAGCCACAGATTTGATAATACTAGTAAGGAAAATTGCAACCAAAATATTTTCCTTTCCACATAATCCATAATAGATCTCAAATAAATATGTAATTGAAATCCACATACAAGAGAATAGACAACATATCTGCCAAAATGTGACACAAGATATACCCTGGGAAACCCTCATTAAGCGAGAAAACCCAACCTCCAATAACAGCCATCACCATGTATTATTCAAAAAAACACAATTGTAATACAACCAAGGAAGCCTTCAAAGCCATAGTCATAGTCAAAAAATCAATGTAACAAGCATGAATCAACACATCCCATGACATGCTTCCAACCTTCACAAATGCTCCCTTGGCTAACCTATCAAGCCTTGTCTTGCTTGACTTTCACTTTTTTTACCCTTCTCATACAATAACTATCCTTGTGGTTTCTCAAAGAGTAGTAAGTCCCATAAAACCACTAAGTGGTATTACATAGACCATGTGCTACCCATTAACCCCACATTTAATATTGGACATTTAATTATTTTCCCCCAATATTAAATAATTACATCAAATATTATCTCAATGCTACAATACAACTCATCAAGTATATCCCATAGGAATCTCTCCATGTTGCATGTTCATCTAGGTGCAATATTACATAATAAAATAAAATAAAATAATATAAAAAATATTAAGCAATGTGTGCAACACACATAATCTCAACATCAAAGAGGATTGCAAGAGGGATCTTGCAGAAGCATTCAATATGAAGGATTTGGGACTTATGCACTACTTTCTATGCATGGAGGTGTGGCTGAAAGATGGAGTGGTTTTTCTTGGTTAAGGAAAATATTACATTAAAATCTTGAAGAGATTCAAGATGGGGGATTGGAAAGCCATGTATACACCCATGATCACGAATTGGAGGAAGGTAAATACATCTAGGGAAAATAATGTAGATCCCACCTTATATATGCAGTCGATTGGTTTTCTTATGTATTTGATTAACACTAGGCTAGTTATAGCATTTACAATAAAATCTCTTAGTCAGTTCATGGTTGAGCCAAAGAGAATGCATTGGACATCAGCTAAGCATGTGTTGTGGTAATTACATGGTACAGTTGATTATGAGATCATATATGTTCAAGGTGAAGGAATAAAGTTGATAGGCTATATTGTCGTTGATTGGGTAAGCAGTACAATAGACAAAAGGAGCACTTCAAGGTGTTGTTTCAGTTTTAGTTTCAAATCAGGAGTTGTATCTTGGTTCAGTAGGAAGCAGAAGTCTATGGCTTTGAGACCAACAGAAGTAGAATACATATAAGCTAGCATGGTGACATGTGAAGCTATATGGATTTGGAATTTGTTAGTATCCTTATTTGGTCAAAGAGTTGAGACAACTGTGATACACTGTGACAATTAGAGTTGCATGAAGTTGTCTAAGAATCTAGTGTTTCATGATAGGTCTAAATATATAGACTTCATATATCACTTCATCAAGATTGTGTACAACAAGGGGATTGTTTAGCTATAGTACATACCTACAAAGGAGCAAGTAGAAAACATCCTAACTAAGACAATGGGGAAGACTAAATTCATCTTCTTCAGAGATAAGTTGGGTGACATGCAAAACAACTTTTTCACTAAGAGGGAGTGTTAGTTAAGTTAGTTTGGACAATTGTTCATCCATTTGCAATAATTAGAAAATAATTGTTTTCCTAGGAACTTTGGTTAGTGTGAAAACAAATATTTGTTTAATTATGTGGCCTTACCTTGCAACCAATTTTGTTAGTGGTTGCTAAGTTGTTTTAAATCTCATTTGTTGATTGAGAATCAATCTTGGTTGTTGGTTTTCCAATAGGAGTAGTATAAAAGGGGGTTAGGGAGGCATTTGGAGAAGACAAATTTTGAGAAGCATTTGTATTTCAACAAGAGAAATTGGGAGATTTTCATAGCTTTGACAATAAGAGGCGAGAAGTTTATGTATCTTTTGATTTGTTGAAATTAAATATAATTCCAAATCTGTAGAACTAGTTTTCCCTTAGGGTTTTTTCCAGGGACAATTTATCCAAATATATTGAGCCATTATGTTGCAAAAATTATTTTGGTATTTTATTGGTAAAGTTGCAGTTGTGTTATTTTTTTGATATTAATTGTGAATTAATTTTTGGAAGTTAAATAATCATTTAAGATAGGGGACTAATAATCATTGACTGCAATAGTAATTTTCACATGCTATCAAAGAATTTTTGAGGGTAGAAACTTTTTTCCCTAGAAAAGAAATTAAGGGTTTATAAAGCCTAGATTTATCTCTTTAGATTTATTGTTTCTTTTATCATGTAGGATGGCTCCACCTAGTTTGAGAGATCAGGATAGATTGGATGGTGCCTCAAATTTTGATGTTTGCAAGGCTAGACTTTCTTTATTGTTAGAAGAGAAAGGTATCAATGATTATGTTACCACTAATATTGTAGTTGTACCTACAGATGCAACACAACTTGCAACATACCAAGGCTAGGAAGATAATCCTTCATGGTGTCAAGGATCATATTGTTCCAAATATCTTAGAGCTAGATACATCAAAGAAAATATGGGATGCTATTTTGAGTCTATATCAGAATTATACCAAAAACAAGAAGATGATTCTCATAGAAAAGTTGAAGAATACTTGGATGAGACAGGGAGAAGGTGTCACAAGTTACATCACTAGGATTAGACTTGTCAATGATGAGTTATCATCTATTGGGGATAGTCCCAATGATGATGAGCTAGTATGAATAGCCCTAAATGGATTTACTAAGTAGTGGGGTTTCATTGTTCAAGTTGTTAGTAGATGAGATACTGAGTTGGGATCGACTATGGAATGATTTCAATTAGGAGGATTTTAACAAGAGTAAGAAAATTGAGGTGGAATAGGAGAATGTTTCCCTAATGGTAAAATGGAAATCAAAGAAATGGTCTAGTAAAGGATCAAATTCACAAAGTGAGAAGAAGAAGATGGACTCGTCTAAGATCAAGTGCTTTAATTGTCACAAGAATGGCCACTATATTAGTGATTTCTTGCAAAGGAAGAAGGGAAAGAAGAAGGTGACAGCTTCAACAAGTGTAGAAGAGATCTCTAGTAGAATGGTAGATGAGTTTGTACTCATAGCTTGTATGGTTACCTCAACCTCACAATGTGTTTGGTATATAGATAGCGGGGTGTCATTTCATATGAGAGGATTTAGAAAGTACTCTAGATATAAGGAGGAGAAAACCAATATCCATATTTCTATGGGAAACTTGTCCAAACTCAACTTAGTTGGGAAAGGGACTGTTCAATTTTAGAGGGAGAATGGAAAGATAATTCTACTTCGTGATTTGTTGCATGTGACAAGCTTAGGTATGAATTTGGTTATGTACATGTCCTTTAGGATAAGGGGTATAATGTCCTCTTTAGAGATGCACATGTGTTGATCAAGCATAAGGATTGGAAATCACCAATAACTATTGGAGTTAGGAGTGGTTTCCTTTATAGGTTGCAATTTGATACTCCTAAGGAACTTATGACCATAAATAATCCTAGATATCTTGGAGAGGAATGGAATAGGATGATGGTCCATATTCGTCATGGAGCATTTAATTTTTTCATGAGATAGTGACATGTCTTCTAGAGGTGAGCATATACTAATGATGCATGCAAAGGATGTGTGTTGGGGAATTTGGCGAAAGCTTCTTTTCCAAGGAGTGACACAAGCTCTGACATGTGTGGACCAATACCAATAAAATATCTCATTGGATATGAGTACTATGTTAATTTTTTTGATGATTTCTCAAGGAAGACCTAGATATACTTATTGAAGACCAAGGAGGATGCTTTAAGTCGGTTCCAAAAGTTCAAGGCTCTTGTGGAGAATTTCACAAGGAGAAAGATAAAGGCTCTTTGATCACACAATGGAGGGGAGTACATAGGAAATGTCTTCTAGGAAATTTGTACCAGAGAAGGAATCAAGTGAGAGTGGGTTATTCCTTGCAATCTATAGTAGAATGGAGTTGCTGAGAGGAAGAACCATTCTATATCAGAGGCACCAAGGGATATGCTACACAACTATGACATGCCCTAGTACTTATGGGTAGAGGCATATAGTACAATAATTTACATTCAAAATAGGGTTCCACACAAGGTACTAGGGAATATGACACTAGAAGAAGCTTTCATAGGGAAGATGACACCAGAGGAAGCTTTCATAAGGAAGAAATGTTGGTCACTTTAGGATATTTGGGAGTTTGGCAATTGGCATATTTTCATATTCCAAATGATACATGTACAATGTCAGATAAGACTACAGAGATGGGGTACTGTGTTGGGTATAGTAAAACTTGAAGGGCATACAAGATTTTTATTCCTAGGACTAGAAGAATTATTTTCAAACATGATGTCAAGTTCATGGAGGAAAAGGCATTTAGAAGGTTTAGATATTTGTCAGCAGATGATCAAAGTGAGTGGTTAAGAGAATCTCTAAGGCCAAGTCAAAGGCAAAAAAGCTCAAGTATAGTTACTAGTACAAGTGTAGGCTTGGGTGGTGAAGATTCACAAAATATGGAGCAACGTGTGAAATTAGAAACATATCAAGAAAATATAAAGGTTAATAATTCATCCTCTACAATTGGCAAAAGGAACCATTAGGCTCAAGATAAATAAAGGAATACTCAAGAGTTTGTGAGAGCTCCTAGAAAGAGTACTAGACAATGGAGATAACTAGCCAAGTTTAATGACTATCTGGGATTAGTTAGTCAGCTGGTAGATAGTGAGCCTTCTAGCTATTAGGTGGTTACCGATCATAAGGTATGGAAAAATTATATGGTTGAGGAATATTCCTTAATAATTCAAAATGATGTGTGGGAGGTAGTTCCTAGACCAACATATAGGGTAGCAGTTGGATCACATTGGATCTATAAGATAGAGCATGATGTCAATGGAAGCATCAAGAAATACAAGGCAAGGTTTGCCAAAGGGGTTCTCTCAGAAGGATGTAATAGACGATGTAGAGATATTTTCTCCCATGGCCAAGTATACTTTTATACAAGCTTTGATCTCATTTGTAGCACTGAAAGTATGGTAGATCCATCAAATGGACATCAAGACAATATTCCTTAATGGTCAATTGAAGGAGGAGGTATACATAGAGAAACCAAAAGGCTTTGTAGCATACAACAAAGAGACCCACATGCACAAATTAAAGATAGAATTGTATGGACTCAAGAAGGCTCCCAGAGCATGGTATGAGCACACTGATACATACTTGTAGGAAAAGGGGATTGTGAAGAGTAAAGAAGATGCTAATTTTCTACTACTTGATGGTTTTGGGTAAGGTTCTCATTCTTTTTCTTTATGTGGATGACTTGTTTCTTACAAGTTTACTAGGGCTCATAGAGGATTGCAAGAGGGACCTTGCAGAAGAGTTTGAGATGAAGGATTTGGGACTTATACACTACTTGCTAGGTATGGAGGTGTGGCAGATAGATGGAAATATTTTCCTTAGTCAAGGGAAATATTGCATTTAAATCTCAAAGAGATTTAGGATGGAGGATTGCAAATCTATGTCTACACCCATGATCACGAATTGGAGGAAGGTAGATACATCTAGGAAAAAGGATTTAGGTCTTAACTTATATAGGTAGTTGATTGGTTTGCTTATGTATTTGGTCAACACTAGGCAAGATATAGAATTTGCAGTAAAATCTCTTAATTGGTTCATGGTTGAACCAAATAAAATGCATTGGATAGAGGCTAAGCATGTGTTGCATTACTTGTGTGGTACAGTTGAGTATGGGATTAGATATTTTCAAGGTGAAGGAATCAAATTTATAGGCTATATTGGCATAGATTGGGCTGATGCTACAACAAAAAAAAAAAAAAAAAGCACTTTAAGGTGTTGTTTCAGTTTTAGATCAGGAGTTGTATCTTGGTTGAGTAGGAAGCAAAATTTTTTGGCTTTAAGTTCAATAGAAGCATAGTACATAACACCTAGCATTGAGACATGTGAATATATATGACTTTGAAAGTTGTTAGTGGCCTTGTTTGTTTAGAGAGTTGAGACTACTATGATACATTGTGATAATTAGAGTTGCATGAAGTTGTCTATGAATCCAGTGTTTCATGATAGGTCTAAACATATAGACATCAGATATCACTTCACCAAAGATTTTGTACAATGGGGGATTGTTGAGATATTGTACATGTACCTACAAAGGAGAAGGTAGAAACCATCCTAACTAAGGCATTGGAGAAGGTTAAGTTCATCTTCTTTAGAGATAAGTTGGATGATGTGCAAAAAAAATTCCTCACTAAGAGGGGGTGTTAGTTGAGTTAGCTTGGAGAGTCGTTCATCCATTTGCAATAACCATAATTTTTTTCTTAATAACTTTGGTTAGTGTGAAAAAAAAAAAATTGTTAAATTGGTCTCTTTAGGGATGCATTACAACCATTTTTTTTAATGGTTGTTAAATTGTTTTTAATCTCAGTCGTCGATGGAGAATCAACCCTGGTCAAAAGTTTTTCAATGGGAGTAGTATAAAAGGGGGTTGGGAGGCATTTGGAGAAAAATAAAATTGAGAAGCATTTGAAGTGTTAACAAATGAATTCGCAATGATAGCAAATAGTCTTACAGTGTTAGCAAGGGTGTAGTGATAGCGTTGGGGATAGCAGTAGGGAAATATCAATAGGAGAAATTTGGAGATGTCGGAGGTGTTCCAGTAAGAGGCAAGCAATTCATGTATCTCTTGATTTGTTGAAGTTTAATATAATTCCTCATCTATAGAACTAGTTTTGCATTAGGGGTTTTCTAGGGACAACTTGTTTGAAAATATTGTGTCATTGTGTTGCAAAATTTATTTTTGTATTCTATTGGTGAAGTTATAGTGTTATTTTTTGATATTAGTAGTGAATTATTTTTTGGTAGTTAAACAATCATTTCAGATAGGAGATTAATAATCAGTGACTACAATAGTAATTTTCATAGATAGAATAAGCAAGATCTTTTCTAAAAAAATAAATGGTTTAAATTTGAGTGCTTTCTCAACCTAATCAAATCAGATTTTCATTATGAGACCTAATTAACAAGCCTCAAAAAAACCTTTGAAGCCAAATCAATACTAGAGGAAACAAAACATGCATTGTAGAGAGATGGGCAAATATAACAAAAGAGAAAGAAGCTACCCGAATCATTTATTTTTAAAATAACAATGGATGCATACTAAGCTTAAAACATTATAATGTGTATTGTAGATTTTTACAACCTTGTCGTGAAATCTATTTCATCCACTTCCTCTGATCATTCAGACATTAAAAACATTTGCATGGGCCAATTAAAAATAAATAGATGAAAACTATCTATAAAAAAATAGAGGAAAATTTTATATAGTGCTAATATTTTTAAATAAATCATCACTGCGCTCAAAAAATTGAAATGTATTTTTTTTTTTAAAGGAAATTATGTATTCTTGGTTATTTAGAAATGACTTTAATTATGTATTGTTTGTAAAGTAATTACTTATATTTATATGCATGTAAATACATAACATAAGAAAAAATAGTATTATTACTTATTATTAAAATGTTATTCTATTTTTAGACATACAAATGCAATGTTAAATATACAAAATTTAATAAAAAAGTTTATAAATATTGTAGGAATATTTAATCTAAATTAAATATTTCAAATATATGATCTATTAGGGTAATTTATATTTTAATAGAGTAAGATTACTATAAATTAAGTGGAAATGTTACAAAGTTCAATTTAAGTTTTGAATATTCAAATGGAAAGTAAATAAATATTTAAATATCCATTCAATCTTAAAAATGCTTCCTCTCACTTCTTCATCTTGATTATCTCTCTCATCTAGATATTTTTTTAAAAATATGGTTGGATTACTATAATTGGATACATAGTTGATTTGAACTTATCATTTATCTATTTAGAATCTTTGTTGCACATATGTTGGAAACTTACAATTGGAGCAATTGTTGTTTTGTCATTGATGTCAAATCTAATGATAAGACATATTGCTGCCTAATCTAAATGTCATATCTATTTGATTAATGAAGAGGATTTGAGAAGTTGCTCATAACAATAGCACCTAGAGGAAAGGTTGAGTTATGAAAAGGAAGTTACAATGGACATTTGATTAGATAGACTTTGATAAAGAAAAGTGATTGTTTATATCAAGAAAGCTAAGCTAAGCTGAGAAATAGAGTAAAAGCTAAGGAATGTCGAGTAATGCTAGTGTCAATCAAGCTACAATTAGTGCCAAGAAAATATAGTGTTGACCAAGCATTAGCATCAACTGAGTGAGATAGTTGATGTCAAGCCAAAAAGCTTTACAACAGCTGAGTAATTCAATGATGACCAAGTGTCATAATTTAGATATTGTCAAGTGACAATATGAGAATGAATGTGAAGAAATTGTGAGATCAAGCTGACATAGTTGATTTCTTGGGAGATGTAAACAGCGTTGAAGAAAAGATCAATGAGTTGGATAATTAAATTCAAGGAAATGATTAGGTAAAGACCTAATAGATGGATTCTAGAGATGTTTCTAGAAGAAGATCAAGAAGATTGACAAATACAATGAATTAAGTTGAACCTAATCATAAACCCTAAGATCTACAGTGGATGTAGAAAATGTTAAAGCATGAATTGCCTATTTAAAGAGATATAGAGTTGAATAATTGGTGTTATGTGTGTGTGTGTAAAGTGCAAGCATATGTGAAAAGAGACATACAGAGCAAGGTTGATTAGAAACACACAAGTGTGAGTGAATACAAAGCTAAAGGAGAAAGCTAGATGATGCTAATGTTGATAATTGAATCTGAGTAGAAGGCATGCGTTGTTGTGAAGAGTGGACTAATTGCTTGAAGGGTTTCCAAGTGAATCAAGATTAGAGATGAAAATGGAAGGTTTATTGGAAAGTCAGCACAAGGACCAAATTGAGATATGAACCTACAAAAGTGATTTTTAATCACATAGATCGAAACCTACTATTTTATTTCAAGTCATTGTGTAGTGCCTGTCCCTAGTTCGTATTTTGTTATCGTTGTTGAACTCTTTTAGGGCTAGTTTTATGTTGATGGTTAGCAGCATTGTTTTGGGATTATCAGATATTGTGCTATGGATTCAGTTTATTATGTGATGAGATCACTTGGACTTTATATTTCATGTATGTGTGATGATTATTACATTGCTTTCAGTTATTAATGATGATTAGTAAGATGATTTATTATCATATGTGTTTTATTATGGATACTTACCCCATACTTGCATGTGTATGGTGTGCGTGTTTTCTTTGCGTGTTTGCTTTTGTATGGCGTGTCTGATGTGGTTAAGGAAGGGATTCGTAGTCACCTGCTAGTTAGGATCTACACGATGCACCACTTCCTACCATTGCTTGTTTAGTTAAGTATATATTGTGCTTGTACATGCATGGTTTTTATGCAAGTTGCAGGTACCGGGTATCGACTTCCCTAAATTGTCAGGATGAGCGTACCCTATCACATTATCTCAATGATAAGAGAGGGGAGATAAATTCTCAAGTCCAAATCCCAACCCTTTTAAGCCATTTGTTCTAATTGGAAAATTAGGACAAGTATCCGAGTTGAGTACCCTCCGAATATGTCGAATGACATAATTCGTGATATAAACCCTTGGTTTGATTTTGTATGTATTTTGGCTATGATGGGTTTTCATATTTTTACCTTGAGAGTCTTTGATGTATTTTCTATTAATTAAGCCTAATTAAAAGATTTAATTAATGGTTTAATTAAATGAAAAATTAATATGATATTTTAATATTTATTTTATTTAATTAATTGAGAAATTAATTAAATAAAATAATTAAATGTGAAATAAAAGTTAAAAGTTTAAATTTGGAATGTGACAATATTTATCTTAATAATAATATATTTGGAATTCATTTTTAAATAAATGACTAAATAATATTATTATTAAAGCTAATAAATATTTTAGCAATTAAGTTTTAAAAAATGAAATTTAAAAATGGAAAATATATTTTAAATTATTAAAAGATTCTAAATCTCATGTGATTAAAATATAACTATATTAAGATTGAAAAGTGGAGTTATTAAAGTTAGTGCATGAGATTTAATAAATAAATAAACTAAATTGGGAAGAGTAAATTAATTATTATATTAATTAATGTGTATTATTTTAATGTTTGATCACATAGGAGTTGGCAAATTCTCGAGAGTTGTCATGTAGACAACACAGGGGTTTGCACTCTAGGTTTGCACAAGTTGTCTACACTTAGAAGTTAGCATTTTATTTGAGCACATGGTGTCTACAACCTTAAGACTTATCTAGAAGGTTGGAGAAGGCTCATGCTTGGTTGTCATGCTTATCTTTTAGTTGTTTCTAGAGACACTCTAGATGCATCTTAGAGGCCTTTAAATTGAGGCTCTCCTAGTTTGTTTGGACAAGCGGAAGTAGAAGCTAAATGGAAACTACAAGCTTCCAAGCTTATATGCATTCGAGAAGAACATATGGTTCTACAAGCAGTTTTTGGAGGGATGGTGAATGTTGGAGAGGGAAGAGGTTTTCTATGGATCCCTCTAGTGCAGTGGATTAACATTAGAATCCAGAGGAAGAATGGTTGTAGCTGATCCGTCACAATTGCATCTTCAAGCCAAGCAAATCAGCATCAAATTATTGCCCAGGCAAGCCAATTCTTGCTCAGATTTTCATTTAATTCATGTAAGCTTATCAACTGGAAAGAACGTGATAGTATTATTAATATTCAGTACTGAATCTACATGTAAGTAATGAAAAATAGGTAATCATTCGTCAATACCATTTGAATAAATCTACGCATGAAATATGTTGTCATAAATCAATGCTTGTTGTAGTAGTGCAGAATAGTTAAACATCTTGATCCAATCTATATATGGTTAATTCATAGTACCCTCAACCATCACTATGTTGAAATTAACATAACCATTCGTAGGATGTCTCATCTATTCTAACCACCGAATCATCTTCTTCCTTAAGCACGGGCGACTGTTGTAAACAATGCCTGAACTAATGAAGCCGCAGGCAGGGTATGAAGATCATTTATACATTAGCTTTTCACTTTATTAAAAAAAAAAAAAAGAAACTGTTTACTACTTTTAGGAGGGAGTCAGTGATAGTTGAAGATATTATCTGTCTAGTCTATTCCAAACTTTGCAGTTCACAGAGTAACCACGATGTGCAGGATGGCGTGGAATGCTTGCCATGTGATGTAAAAATTGCTCACGTTTTGTGAAAACGAAATTATAAGGTTTTGAGGTTTGGTTGGATTTTATAAAAATTAATAATCATTTGGATTATTATCAATCCAGTCATACGGGCTGTAACATAAAAAGCCATAGCTCTACCTCTCAAGCTACCATGAACGTATAGTGGGCCTACGATAATAAATCGCAGGTAGGTTCTAATGCTTGTTAAAACATATAAACATTATATGTCATGTAAACATTAAACAGGGTTTAGATGTAATATATTAAATTATGGTTCTCATTTCAAGCTGTAGGAAAGTGCGAGTTTTCTCGCATAACAGAGTTGTGAATCATTAATAAAAGACATCACATTCACACAGATAAAATATGATGCAAATGCATTCAGTCATCTTGCAGAGGACAGTGATCATTGATCACCTAGCTTATGTAATTAGGTTTGGAATATTATTCATAGTAACTGTATTGCCAACAGAAGATTTGATCATCCATTACCGCAGAGTACACATTAGATTGTGGCATAAGAGGAAGCTTCAAATTATCGCTGTTTCCTTATCTCAATCGTGGATTCTGTAGTGTTTTCCAGTAATCTTCAACTTTTCTATGGGTCACACATTCTATTTGACACCTATGCATATCAATTTGTATGAGATTGCCAATACCAATAATGGAGTACATTGACTTCTTCTACAGTCATCGATTAACAGTTGAGTTCAACACGAACAAGAATATCCAGTTCTCGGATCAAGGTGACAACTGTACTATTACTGACATTAATAATATCCAATCGATCCAAACAAATTCATATATTTTTTGGGATGAAACTCATTGCAAATCCCTCAAATGGTTAGAAAAATGGATTACTAATAATAATTTTATAATTATTATGTAGTACATAAACAATAAGTTCTATAATATTCCTTTGAAAGGGGTTTAATTGAAGATACCAATATGTATATTGTCCACTTAAGAAATTGTTAATTGTTGTTGAAGCATTAATTAATAATTATGAAATAATTATTAATTAATAAGATTGGTAACATTGAACAAAGTTAATCAAAATTATTACTTTGAAAAGTTGATTGGTGAGCCATCCTTTTTAATTGCTACTCTAAAGTCATCTAGAAAATAAGATAGAGTTAAATTTCATCGGATAAAAATTGTGTTGCCACCTTGGAAAATGGGACCCTATGGTTAAGCATTAGTTTTACTAACTAATCTAATAAAATTAAATCTAGTTTAAGATTAGTCAATAACAGAAGGAGCATAATTAGTCATTGGACAATTTAAGTAAATGAAATGTAAACGAGGGTTAAGAAGATATTTTCACAGATTAAATTGTTTGCCTATTATGGTAAGTGAACTCAATATTGAATCCACAATTATTTAATAAGTTGCCTTGATGAGAATTCTATGATTCTTTATTAATAATTGATAACGAAGTTTCATTATTATAGGTTTTAATTAATAAAAATTAAAAGGTAATTTTATTAATTACTCACGACTAATAATTGTTGAGGTAGTAAGATAAGTATTTGAACTTTGATGAACTATAGTTAATTAAAATTAGTTTAATTAAATTGATGATATATATAGTTACATGAGAGTTGTGGAAATGTTATGATATTGTCTAGGATTGATATTGTTAGGAAAAAACCATGGACAGAAATAAAAACTACATGCAAATATAACCAATAATAGAAAAATAATAGAACACACAGAAATAAACACAAGGCACCAAGATTTAATGTGGTTCACCCAATCCCTGGGCTACGTCCACCAAACAGCAAGTCCGATCTTATTACAATCCAGTGATTACAACCTGATTACAATCTGTAATCCCTTACAGCTCAATACCGCCACAAGAACCAATTTCGTATCACCACATATATAAAATACCCAACCCTAAGCCCTTTTTATACAAGTATTAAACCACTTTAGGGTTATAACATGTTGGCCATATGTCGGCCATAATATGTCGGCTACCATGTCGGCTACTTCCAAAAAAAAATAATTTTCGGGTCGATGCCCCAAACCCCACTATTTATGAAGTATGTACAGTACTTTCCTGATCAGTCACCACAATCTAACAATCTCCCACTTGGGGACTGATCAGGCTCCACACTAAACAACAATCTCCCACTTGGAGACTGATCCTGTAGCAATACAACTACCGCATGGGGCTCCCACTGGATCAAACCACCCTAGACTCTGCTATTTTTTTATTCACATTTAGTCTAAAAGACCAACTGAAGCTGAAGAGGAGTTCAGCTTCTCCCTTGTTACAACCTTTGTCAACATATCTGCTAGATTTTCATTGGTATGTATCTTCTCCAGGTTTAACTGTCCATCCTCCAAAACTGACCGAATAAATGGTACCGCAACTGTATGTGTTTGGTCTTAGAATGCAGAGCTGAATTCTTAGCAAGATGAATGGCACTCTGACTATCTGTGAACAAATAATTATCCTTCTGAGGATGTCCCAATTCTTCCAAGAAGAACTGAAGCCATATCATCTCTTTGGCTGCCTCTGTAGCAGCAACATACTCTGCCTCTGTAGTGGAGAGAGCATTAATCTTCTGTAGTCTAGAAACCCAGCTCACGGCTGCCCCACCAACAGTAAAGACATAACCTGTAGTACTCCGCCTGGTATCAATATCCCCAACCAAATCTAAGTCAACATAGCCCTGTAAATCAGTAGTAGAGCCCCCAAAGTGTAAACACTTATTGGATGTTCCTCTCAAATATCTGAGAATCCACTTGACAGCATTCCAATGCTCAAAACCTGGATGACTCATATACCTGCTAACGACTCCCACTGCATGTGCAATATCTGGCCTAGTGCATACCATAGCATACATAAAACTTCCTACAGCTAAAGCATAGGGTACCTTGGACATCTTATCCTCCTCTTCCTGTGTCTTGGGACACATCTCCTTAGTCAATTTCAAATGACCAGGTAAAGGTGTGCTGACAGCTTTAGCATTCTCCATAGAGAAACGTTGCAGCACCTTCTCAACATAATCAGCTTGAGATAGCGTCAATGTTTTGTTCTTCCTATCTCTACAAATCTTCATACCAAGGATTTGTTTTGCTGCCCCCAAATCCTTCATAGCAAATGCATGTGCTAATTGGCATTTCAGCCCCTTAATATGATCCATGTTAGACCCAGCTACAAGCATATCATCAACATATAAACATAAAATAATGTAGCTATCATCATCCAACCTCTTAAAATAAACACAGTAATCTGAATGACACCTATTATATCCATGCTCATGCATAAAACTGTCAAATTTCAGATACCATTGCCGAGGTGCTTGCTTCAAGCCATATAAACTTTTCTTCAATTTGCACACTAAGTTCTCCTTACCTTTGACCTCAAAACCCTGTGGCTGAGCCATATATATTTCTTCATCCAAATCACCATGAAGAAAGGCTATTTTAACATCCATCTGCTCTAAATGCAAATCTTCAGTAGCCACAAGACTTAAAACAGTACGAATAGAAGTCATTTTAACAACAGGAGAAAATATCTCATCAAAATCAATTCCCTTTTTCTGTGCAAATCCTTTTACAACTAACCTGGCCTTAAATCTTTTCTTACCTCCTTCCTCTTCTTTCAACCTGTAAACCCATTTATTCTGTAAAGCCTTTTTACCTACAGGCAACTTGCACAAATCCCATGTCTTATTTTTCAGCAAAGAGTCCATTTCATCTTTCATTGCAGACTCCCACTGAATCTTAGTATCCACCTGCACAGCTTCATCATAACTTTCAGGTTCACCAGCATCAGTAAGTAAAATAGAATACAAAGAGGGAGAAAACCTTTGTGGAGGTCTAATTGGCCTTGTTGACCGTCTAACATTCACTGGTGTGTGTGGTATTTGTTGTTGCAGTTGTTGCACATCATGAGGAATGGCTGGAACATCAGCTTTTGGAGTATCATCCAGCACTACATAATCATCTTCTTTCTTCTCATGTTGCTGCAACAGATCTTTGTACAACACTTTTTCATTGAATATGACATCCTGGCTTCTTATAATTTTATGATTTTCAAAATCCTAAAGCCTATAGCCAAATTCATTAATGCCATATCCAACAAAGACACATTTCTTTGATTTAGCTTCTAGCTTGGTTCTATTTTCAAAGTCTATATGAGCAAAAGCTTCACAACCGAAGGTCTTGAGAAAAGAATAACTCACCTTCTTACCAGTCCATGCTTCCTTTGGAATACCACAGCCCAAAGGAGTAGAGGGACCTCTATTAATCAAATATACTGCAGTATTGACAGCCTCCACTCACATTTGTAAGGGCAACCCAGCATGCAACCTCATGCTCCTTGCGCGCTCCATTATAGTCTTGTTCATGCGTTCAGCCACTCCATTTTCCTATGGAGTCCTTGGAACAGTTTTTTGTCTACAAATACCATTAGTGGAGCAATAATCTTCAAATTCATGACTGCAATACTCACCACCATTATCAGATCTGAGACATTTTAATTTCCTACCAGTCTCATTTTCAACCAAGCATTTTCATTTCTTAAAAGTTTGAAATACATCAGATTTCTGTCTAAGGAAATAAACCCATACTTTTCTAGTTGCGTCATCAATAAATGTAACATAATAATGAGAGCCACCAAGGGAAGATACCTGAGCCAGTCCCCATACATCTGTATGCACAAGCTCTAATTTCTCCTTTTTGTTTTCCTTCCCTGTCTTTACAAAACTCACTCTCTTTTGTTTTCCATACACACAACTTTCACAGAAATCCATATTCACACATTTTAGACCTGGTAAAGCTTTCCTTGAATGAATTACTTTCATACCTTTCTCACTCATGTGCCCAAGTCTATTGTGCCACAGCGTTGTATCAGAATCTACAGCAGCTATTTGTTCTCCCTGCTCAACTGCAGTAATTGTTCCTGAATATTCATTTTTCTCTGAAACAATCAAAGTAGAAGGAACAATATGACCTGTACAAAGATATAAGGTGCCTACTTTCACACCTCTTGCTACTACAAGGGAACCTTTTGAAACCTTCCAATTTTTATCATTAAAAGTAACTACACAACCCTCATCACCGAGTTGCCCTGCTGAAATTAAATTTCTACTTAGTTTTGGAACATGTCTTACCTCATGTAGTAGCCAATGATTCCCATTTTGCAACTTAATCTTAATTTTTCCCTTTCCAAAAATCTGACAGGGTTCATTATCCCCCAAATAAACAAGCCCAAAATCCCCTTGGACATAATCAATGAAATAACCTCTATGAGGTGTAGCATGAAAAGAAGCACCAGAATCTAAAACCCATGAATCATCAACATTCTCTAAAGACAGAAGCAAAGCATCCTCTTCGGATTTGTTACTTACCACATTTTCCTCTTTGTCTCCATCTGATTTATCTCCTTCATTTTTCTTTCGAGTCCAGCAATCTTTCTTTTTGTGCCCTGGTTTCCCACAGTACCAGCAATCATTTGGTCCTCTCGATTGAGACCTCCTCCCCTTTGAATTTCCTCTTGATTTCCCACGATTTCCAGAGTTACTTCCTCTTTCAGTCATTCTGCCCCTGCTTTGTGCATTTAAAGCACTTCCTGATGTAGATCCACCTGAGGATTTTCTACGAGTTTCCTCACTTAAAATAACACCGATCACATCATCATATTTTAGGGTACTAGATCCAGGAACAGAATTACTCACCGCCATTACCAAGCCATTCCAGCTTTCAGGCAAAGAACACAAAATCAAGAGAGCCCTAATTTCTTCATCAAAATTGATACCCACAGAAGATAATTGACTAGTAATAGTATTAAACTCATTTAAATGATCTGCAACAGATCCACCTTCTGCCATTTTCATATTAAATAAATGCTTCATGAGAAATACCTTATTTGAAGCGGAGGGCTTTTCATACAATGTCGCTAGGGTTTTCATCAAATCTTCTGTCGTCTTTGCTTTTGTAATATTAAATGCCACCAATGGTGCCAAGCATAACCGAATGCTTCCGAGTGCCTTTCTGTCCAAAAGATCCCAGTCAGCCTCTGACATAGTTCCCTGATTCTTGGCTTTTCCTTCCAACGGCTTCCATAAATCCTTCTGATATAAATAGTCTTCCATTTGCATCTTCCATAACTAGAAGTTCTGCCCATTAAACCTGTCAACCCTCAAATTACCCTCATCTGCCATCACTCCCACTCAACTGTGAGACTCCCACTTAACCGTGAGACTTTCCTGCAGAGGATAACTGAAAGACAACCTTGCTCTGATACCACTTGTTGGGAAAAAACCATGGACAGAAATAAAAACTACATGAAAATATAACCAATAACAGAAAAATAATAGAACACACAGAAATAAACACAAGGCACCAAGATTTAACGTGGTTCACCCAATCCCTGGGCTACGTCCACCAAACAGCAAGTCCGATCTTATTACAATCCAGTGATTACAACCTGATTACAATCCGTAATCCCTTACAGCTCAATACCGCCGCAAGAACCAATTTCGTATCACCACATATATAAAATACCCAACCCTAAGCCCTTTTTATACAAGTATTAAACCGCTTTAGGGTTATAACATGTCGGCCATATGTCGGCCATAATATGTCGGCTACCATGTCAGCTACTTCCAAAAAAAAAAAAAATTCGGGCGATGCCCCAAACCCCACTATTTATGAAGTATGTACAGTACTTTCCTGATCAGTCACCACAATCTAACAGATATTATCTAATCGTTTGAATGAGACGAATAGATAATACTTGCCTAATAATTATTTTGAGGATTGAGTTAATAAAGATAGGTATTTGGTTTTGTGATGATTAAAGAAGTTGAATTTTAGTTTATGAAGTTATTGTTAATTATTGAATGACTGATATTCATTCAATCAATAATATAGTGATATAATTATTGATTGATTTTATTGTAGAATTAATTAAATCTAATTGATAGTTAAATACTATAATGGAGTTGAAATTGATACGATTGTTTTTTATTCAGTTTGTTACACAATGAGATCATTTGGCACTCTATGTTTCATGTAGGCATTGATGATTGTTCAGTATTTTTAGATGTTGATGATTAAACTTAAGACACTTGAAGTATACTTGAAATGATAATTGGAAACCCCTACACATTATTCAACTATGAGATAATAGCAAAACCAAAACATGTGTTTGCATTGTGTATTTTATATGCTTCTTATTTTGGGTTTTTGGGTTGACTAGTGTTGACCAGTCCTAGGTTGTTACCAGAGGCTCGGGGGTTATGAGATGTGTTGGCATGTTGATCTTATTTGGTCTCGATCTTTATAAGCCCAACCATGGTAATGTGATCGTATGCTCTATGAAATGTTTGTTATTGTTCATCAGTCTTCATGTGTGAAGCTGAGATGTATATGTATCTAAGGCACTTGAGCTAATCACTTTTGAGTCATCGATCAGTTATCCTTGGATTATTTTCTAGCCGCCATGATGGGACTATGATGTGGATTTATTCTTGATGATGTCATGATGTGACATGTTTGACTCAACCATTTTGGAGTCTTCGATCAGTATGATTTTGAGATATTATTGGTTGCTTGTTGAGAACCAATGGATGTGATGATTTATTTTGGTTATTGAGAACCAATGGACACTTATGATTATCAGTGATGCCTTCAGTTGCCAATAGAGAACTATTGTGGTCATGATTTTTTATGGATGCTTTTTCAGATGCTCATGGAGATTTGATGATTCTTATCTTGGTGATTTGATGATTCTTATTATGGATATTTGATGCTTTTATCATGGATATTTGATTATCTTTTGGATTTTCTTTACAGTCGCTTGTACAGGACTGTGGTGATTTATGATTCCATGAGCATTAGGGTAGGTAATCTACTTGTAGTGTCGGGAAGTGGCTTGCAATGGGGGTCGGGGCCCTAAGTGGCTGCCAGGATAACTCATGGTAAGTTTGGTTAATAAGTGATAACATTTACACACTAAATGGGGATTAAATGAACCTAAAAAGATAATTGTTTTGGTTCTCACCCATGCCTTGAGCGCTTGTACAGGCTAGGATGGGAGTAGTGAGAACGCATGGTTGCGACCTTGCATTCCGTAGTATGCCTTGTCAGTATGAGAGGATACTAGTGGCCGCATGAGATCTGTATGGACCCGTGGAGTTTAGCTAACTGCCAGGGTAACTTGTACAAGATAAATGCGATGACCCTTTCTCGCTTGCATAGTAGGTTCCTACATGTCATTGTGTGCCTCTAGGAATTAGATGTTAGATTTTGTGTGATGGAACCTTTGAGTAGTATACTTTTTAGGATTCCTGGACTATAGAGATTTGTGTTATGTGTTATGGATAGCCTATTTGGGACTTGAGATTATCTCCTTAGCACGGTGGGAATGGACCACTTAGGTTCCACGCAGTTGGGTGGTAGTGTTTTATCACTCTTATCATTTGAGGTCCGTCCGAGACACCGTGGCTGGAGTATTATTGGTTGGTATTTATCTTCATTATGTTCTTGGATCATTATGGTAGATGATATACCCTATGATGGATGTATTTACTAATGTTCCTTACATTGATGATTTGTATATGTTAGATGATGATATCTTATGCTTTACTTTTCATTTTAGTAGGATGTTTTAGGAGTGACATTCCTACTATGATAATACCGATGATCTCTTCGGTGCTTTGGAATGTTACGCACGGAGGGATGGCTAGGATCCATGATGGTCTAATGATGCTATTTACGGTTGGGAGGAACCATGCACTTAGTTATTTATGTTTGTGATATATGGTTATCTTTTATGATGGATGTTTACATCTTTATGATGATGATGTATCATGTATGGTTTATGGTTTCATTTACTTTAATCACATCATGGATTATTATTGGATGATGTTGTGCTTTATTTGTACTGATGTTTATTCTTTTAAGCTTTTCATACCTTGTAACATGTATAGTGGATGATCGAGCAATCTAAAATGTACACTTGTATATTGTTTAAGAACATTGGATGTATCCTTGTTATTTCATTATTAAGGATGTAATGTTAGATGAATAAGTCATGATTAGAAGTAATTCAACGTTAAGGGATCTTTAAAGAATGTAATCTGTTATGTTATGGTTACTTTTAGTTGGATGTTACTATTGCTTCCACAAGTGTTGTATATGGTTTTACTTTCATGTTTAAAAAAAAAAAATTGTTTGGCAAACTTAGTGAAATTCTTTGGATCCCTTGACGGGGCATTACACATTGTAAATAGTTTGTATTGAAATCTATTTAATAGAGGTTGACCTAACAATCATTTGGAAGACTTAATAGTCTATGTAAATCCTTTAACTAGGTGACATTTTAAATGGAATGATCAAAGTCCTCTGATAAGGTCACTCCTAATAGGGTGATTAAATCCTTTAACAAGGTCACATTTAACAATTTGATTTGTAACCTTTAATAGGGTTGGCTCCTAACAAAGCTCACTTTGAAAGAGTGAAAAATAGTGACATGTTGCTGGTGGTTTTTCCCAAATTGGGTTTTCAGATAAAAATTCTAGTGTCAAATCTATGATGAATGTTTTTTATGTTTTACATTTGATCATTCTTTCACTATGCAAAGCAAGTTATGTTTAAGACAATATTTTTAGTAGAGACCAAGCAACAACATGATTAGTTGAATAGTCATTGTTTGTTTTATTGTTCAAATGGTACATAAAAACCTTGAATAACTAATTCACTCCCCACCCTTAGTTATTCTAAACATTTCTAACAATTGGTATCAGAGCTCAATACTTATAAAGAAAATTTTAAAGATACTTAGAGCTAAAGATCATGGCTCATAAGAGAGATGTACCCAAGCTAAACAAGGTGAACTTTCCTATGTGACAAACCTTGATGAGGTTGCACATATTCAATATCAGTGATGTTGCTGTCAATTTTCTTGACAATGAATATGTAAAGATAACAACTACTCCTCTAACTATTGAACGGCAAAAAAAGAAGCTAGAACATAACCAAGCAATGTTGGATATTTCCTTAGCCCTAAGCTATGTCAAGTTTGATGAACTAAAAGATGATGATAGTACAAATAAAATGTGGGATAGATTGAAGACCATATATGGAGGTGATGACAATGTCTTGAGAGCCAAATTAGAAAGCCTAAGAGGAAAATTTGATTTCATGAGAATGGTGGAAGGTGAGAACTTAGTACAATACTACACAAGAGTTAAAGAGGTTGCTAATATTATTCATGGTGAAAATGGAGAAATCAAAGATGAAACAGTGATAAGTAAGGTATTGAGGACTCTACTCCCTATCTATGTCATTAGAGTGTCTGCAATCCAAGAATTGAGATGCACACTAGCTAACACTTTGACCTTAGAAGGTGTAATTGGTAGACTTATTGCTTTTGAGATTTCTAACTTTGATATATATACACCTGCCACTATTGAATATGCTTTCAAGTCACAACTAGTTCTTAGCAAGAAGAAAGGGAAACATGTGAAGAGTGACATCGATAGTTCTAATGATGACATTTATGAACTTGAGGCCCTTATTGAAAAAATATTTGGAAGAGGAAGAGGTATATACAAAGGTAAATTACCTACTATTTGTTTTTCATGCAACAAAGTAGGTCATGTTACTACTAGGTGTCTTGATAGATAGGATAAGGATGAAAGGAAGAAGAGATGACTAAGATTACAAGAGAAGCAAGGATGAAAAAGGTAAGAAATCTTGTTATAATGTTGAAAAATAAACTTGCACTGAGTCTAAAAGTAATGATGAAGAAGTTGTACTCTATGTTTCTATGAAAGAAGATTCTAATGAAGATGAGAAAATTGCATTAATTTCATATGTAAACAAAAGTGACAGATGGATAATAGACAGTGGATGCTCCAATCATATGACTGGTGAAAAAGATAAAGTTGGAGATATTGGTCCATACAAAGGTGGAAGTGTTAAATTTGGTAATGATATTCCATGTGTTGTGAAAGGTAAAGGAATTATTCAACTGATTGACAATATAACATGTGACAATATTTATTGGGTTGAAGGATTTAACTACAATCTGTTAAGTGTTTCATAGCTAAAAAATTAGGTTACAGAGTTGAATTCCACAATAAGAAGGTCAAGATACATGATTTTGATGGTAAGCTAGTTGGAAGTGGTGATCAAACAAGAGGTATTTTGTTCTATCTACATCTATCAAGTGAGACATGTTTGTTTGTACAACAAGAAGATGTTAGGTTATGGCATACAAGAGATTATGTCATGTGAACTTGACAATTTGGTGAATATTAATAAAATGAAGAAAGTAAGAGGGTTTCCTAAACTAAAAAACCTTGACAATTCTATGTGTAAACAATGTCAATTGGGAAAGATGGCTAAGTCTAGTTTCAAGAGTAAAACATACACTTCTAGTAATATTTTGGAATTGGTTCATATTGACCTATGTGGACCCATTGATTTTCAAAGCTACTATGGAGATAACTATTTCATTCTATTTGTTGATGACTACTCTAGGATGATGATTGTGATGTTTTTTAAAGCTAAATCTGATGCTTTTTAGTTATTCAAGTGGTATTTAGCCAGAGTTGAGAAAGAAACAGGGAAGATTTTAAAGTGCTTGATATTTGACAGAGGTGGTGAATTCATTTTAACTAGGTTCAATATATTTTGCAATGATAAAGGAATTAAAAGACATTTTTCAACACCAAAGACCACTCGTTAGAATGGGATAGCTGAAAGGAGAAATAGATCAATAATGGGTTGTGCAAGAACATTAATGATGGAGAAAATATGTATCAAAGAATTATTAGAGAGAAGCAATTAGTCCTGATGTTTATACCTTGAATAGAGTACAAGTCAAGAAAGGTAAAAATACTACACCTTTTGAACTATGGTATGGTTATGCTACTAATGTAAAGTATTTCAAAATATTTGGAAGTAGATGTTATTTATTTAAAGATAATAGAAATGGAAAAATTTATGCAAAAATTGAGGAAGGTATATTCCTAGGTTATTCCACCAAGAGAAAAGCCTATAAGTGTTTAAATTCTAACACTAACAAAATTGTGGAAAGTGAAAAAAGTTGGTGAGTTTGTAGAAAGAAGTGACACTAAATGAAAATAAGAGCCTGGAAACTATAGTACATTCATCTATGTGGATTATGATGCTCCAAGCACTCCTAATAATCAAGAAAATCACTCCTAATAATCAAGAAAATCAAGTTGTAGTCTCTAAACAGACAAGAAATGATTAAACACATACATATTTTCAAGTAGTAGATAGTGGGAGTTGAGCAACAGACTGAAGATGTTGAGTTACAGACAGTCAATGTTGGCCATCAGATAGAAAATGTCGAGCATGCAGAACATGATCTAGATGAACTTGAGATTAATTTTTAAGATGAACCTATAGAAGAACAAAGAAGGAAACTACTTGTGCTACCAAAATAGGTGAGAACATCATAAACCTAAACAAATTATTGGTGATGTTGAATCAAGTGTTATGACTAGAAAAAGATTCAAAGATGATACATTATTACTTTGTGAGTTCGACCCCAAAATAGTAAAGGATGCTTTAGACAATGAAGATTGGATTTAGATGATGAACGAAGAAATTGACCAAATTGAGAAGAACAATACTTGAACCTTAGTGCCAATACCTAAAGACAAAAATTTCATTAGAACAAAGTGGGTTTTTAGGAACAAGCTCAATGAGAATGGAGAAGTAACAAAAAAAAAATGCAACATTGGTATGTAAAGTTATGCTCAAGGAGTTGATTATGGAGAAACTTTTTCTCTTGTGGCAAGACTTGAAGGAGTCAGAACTCTGCTTGCATATTCAATCTACAAGAATTTCAAGGTTTATAAAATGGATATCAAATCTACATTTTTAAATGGTATATGAGAGGAAGAAGTATACATTTATTAACTTGAAGGATTTGTGGATCCAGACAAGAAGAACATGATGTAAACTAAACAAAGCCCTCTATGGATTGAAACAAGCCCCAAGAGAATGGTATGAAAGATTGCATAATTATTTGGTGAAGATTGGTTTTGAAAGGGAAAATGGTAATAATAATCTATATTTGAAGAATGGTAAGAATAATGAAGTATTGTTATCTAAAATGTTTGTTGATGATATCATATTTGGAGGAAGAGAAGCATTATGCAAATCATTTGGTGATGAAATGAAGAAGAAATTTGAAATCTCTATGTTTGGTGGAATCAAGTTCTTTGTTGGATTACAAGTATGTCAAATGAAGTTTGGTATTTTCATTACACAATCCAAATGTATCAAAGAGATACTAAAGACTTTTGGCATGGAAGATTCCAAGCCAGTGAGTACACCTATGTCTATAGGACATAAGCTATTGAAGACTAATGATTCTATTAAAGTGAACTAGACCCTATAAAGATCCATAATTGGAAAACTATAACATGTTGTTCATAATAGACCATATATTTCTTTAGCAGTTGGGATAGTTGCTAGATTTTTAGAAAATCCTAAAGAGAATCACATGATGGCAGTGAAAAAGATCATGAGATACCTAAAAGGTACATAAGACTATGGATTGTATTACAAGAGAAATGATAAGTTTGAAAAGAGAGTGTTTACAGACTCGGATTGGGCACAAAATATTGATGATAGAAAAAGAACTAGTGGAGGTGCATTCTTTCTATGAAAGAAACTAGTGTCATGGACAAGCAAGAAGCAAAATTGTATTTCTCAATCAACAGCTAAAGCTGAGTATGTGGCAGCTACAGTAAACTATTCAAATATTATGTGGATCAAACAATTGTTGAAAGGCATGAAAGAAGAAATTATAGATCTAGTGGTTATCTATTGTGATAACACAAGTGCTATCAACATCTCAAAGAATCCAGTGATGCACACTAGGACTAAGCACATTACTATCAAGTATCACTACTTGAAGAAATTAGTTCAAGACAAAGAAGTGAAGCTATAATATGTGAATACTAAAGAACAGATTGCTGAAATATTCACAAAACCCTTACCTAAAGATGTTCATGAATATCTTAGAGGTAAATTAGGGGTGATTCCCCTAAATAAAGTTACTTAAGAAGACAAGGTGCATTGCATCACATTTGCTAATCATAATTTCCTAAGCAATGATGTGATATAGCTCTACTTTGGGATATGCCTAAGGTAGATAATTTAGTACAATGTAACATATCAATCATAGATAGATGAAAAAAAGTAGCCATACATGTAAAATCTACATAACTTAGATGTATGAAGAGTCTGAAGCTCAAAGAGATAAGTGTCTTGTTGAGTTGTCATTTTGCATGATGCTTAATGGCAGGAATCCTTTAGAACTCCTCTCTTGAAAATTCAATCTAAGATCAACTCGAAGTTTCCAGGTAATCTTGCGACCTACTAGAATCCACTCAATAGAAGATAAATGTATTTGTTCACAGGGGGACTTTTTCTAGTTCTGACTGAATTCAGATAAGATGTTGAATCTGCTTTCTATCTCAAAAGAAAGACCACACAAAAAGATATATATATATAGTTTTCTAATGAATGCAATATAACAATGCAACTATATGAATTCCTAAATTAACCAAGTGTGTGTAAAAGAAAATAACAAAGATAGTGTAACAAGAAGTTTAAGAAAATGACTTGAGTAAATTCCTAACAGACATAAGCTATGGAAACAACATGTCTGCAAGTTAAGCCTTTGAAAAGATCAGTAGGTAACCAATGAAAATAGGAGCAATGCTTCCTTAATTCCACTTATGCAATCATCAATGGGAATTCAGTAATTGTAAGATGTTTCACTTTTTATCAAATTGCAAGGCCATGGAAAGTGCACTCATGCGAGACAAAAAAGCTATGCAGGAACAATATGGTGATCTCTTCTCGAACTAATTATGTCAGTGGAATTTATAAAAATGTAGCAAATAATAGAATTAAAATATTGCTCAATCTAAATAACACAATAAAACTATTGCTCAATTACACTCCATGAACATACATTCACAAAATATAACACACTCAGGCAAGAATAAATACACTCCAAATGTGAGCACCAATTGCATATATTATTGCATCAAAATAATGGCCCGAAATACATATTACATTCCTAAATTTATAAGAAATATTCTGCTCAATTTGTGTTGAGAGTGAGAGATCTCTTTATTCAAACATATGCTTCTAAACTAATAAAGAAAATCTATTTATGTACAAACTGACTCTCTAACTAGTGCTAAGTAGGACTCCATCCTTATGTATATCATTTTATGGATGCATGAGCCTTTGCATGTCTTAAAACAAAGAAAACATGGGAAAATAAGAAGAAGAAAGCCATTAGATAATATATGAGTCTTTGGAGATACCAAAAATAGGAGCTCAACCTTCATTAGATGTTTATAGGAGTTAAACTATCGTCAAAATGCATTTCTGGTGCATGGAAAGCTCTAAATTTGGAACTAGATGTTAACTATCAAAGCACCTCTAACTTCTTCAAAAAAATTTAGCACATCTCAGAAGAAGTGCACCTTAGAAGTAGCACACCTAGTGCACCTTTGAAGTAGGTCCAAAAAATGCAAAATTTTACCAAGTGTCAAAACTGAAATTCTAGCTTTTGGGTTTTGTTCCCCTTTATACAAAAGCTATGTTTGGATATTTTTCCTTGAATTTCTCTATAATCTCAGTGACTTGAGCCACATCTAGAAAATCTAAAGCTTCATATTTTTCCTTCACTTTTTTCCTATAGTTGCCTACCTCGATGCGGGTCTCTGTAAAATATCCCAATTTCACATCCAAATCTAACAATGCCTCTTCTATTGTAAATGCCTGTCTGATATATTCATCAATGGAAGCTGCTTCAAAAGTCTTCCAAAATTTTTCAACAACTACTTCTAAAATCATCAATTTATCCCTTGAATCATCTTCAAAAATGTCTAAGCATGCATCATTATAATGCCTCTTTGCCTCCAAAATTTTCTCTTGGCTTTGATTCTTGAGCTTATGAATATCTACATCTAATTTTTCCATTACTTTATTTCCATCCACAATCTCCTCTATCCAATCATCTATTTTATCTAACTCTTCTATTGTATATACATCCATTAACATCTTATACCTTTGACTGTTGTTTGATTATAATGCTTGTACATCTTTACCCTAGGTATGCACTTCGTCCATTAACCCAAAATCCTAGTTCAAAATAGCCATTAGCTTATCTACATTATTCTACATATGTTGTAGTAGTTTAAGATTTCCTTGTCTAATATGCACACCTTTCTCTTCAAAACTTTCTCGCTATTGTTGAAAAGCTTTCAAAAATGGATCTAGTTGCACATTCTCCTTATCCCTCTTCTCAAATGTTGCATTTATAGTCTCCTCAAGATTTTTAGGATCTAATGGACCAACTACTTTATTTAGATATCCCTTTAGGATCTCATTCTATTTCTGAAGAGTTATTAGTTCAGTCTCATCCTGATCTAAATGCCTAAACACTCTTTGATTCTCGTTGTCACCATTAATTTGGCAAGGTCTATAGTGGGCTTTCCAAACATGACCTCCCTAATTTAATAATCTTTTGGGTTCAAGTCCTCAATATCTACATGTGGAGGAGGGATAGCAACATGGGAAAATAAGTCCTAATTTTGATCACTCATTATAAAAGCCAGTGTACGTGCATCTTTTGCAAGTGACTCAAGCTTCTTGAGAGCTTCAATTAATTCTCTCATTCCCTCTTCCTCAGTATAATATTGCTACCTTTTGTTCCTAATCATCACCTCTTTCCTCAACCATCTCAAAGTATGTTCCATCAGAGATTTACCTTTTAAAGAAGGAGTTTGTTCTACTAGGCTTTTTCCCTTATCACTCCTCTCTGGAGTTTTCTCCTTCTATGAGAGATCCACATCGGAAGTCTCTATATCTATCGAGTCCATAGTTCACCACTGTGCCTTGGGAAATCTATTGAGGTTGCTCACATATTTGTCCTTCCTTCGACACTTCATCGGTGGGTATTTTTTGTGGCTCCTCTTCTTATATAGGCTACACCTATTCTTCGTTACCTGGAGGAAGAGGAGTAGCTAAACCTTTATCCATGCAAAATGAAACTAGATTTGGTGATGGTGGAGCAATTAAAGGTCCTGGTGACTGAGGTGGCTATTGAATCCAATCCTCTTATGGAGGTTTAATTGTTGGAGTATCTCTTATCTTATTTCCTACCAACTTAGTACCTATTAGCATGAAATCAAAATCTGACATCTGAAAGACATCAACCCCTTCATCTTCCTACTCATCAATCCATTGTTGCAACTCATCCTCAGAGGTTGTAGACTGAATAGGCTATGTAGGAATGGAGGGTGGTGTAATAATGAAGTTTCTTCTCCATTCTAACTCTATAGCCCTAGCAAGACAAGTCCTCTGACTCAAAGGAATGTTATCTTCTTCATCTTCATCATACTCTTCTTCTTCTTTTGGAATAACTTCTAGAACTGATGGAAAGGGATAACCTTTCTAATCACCTTTTATCTCCTCTTGACTGGAGTTTTGATCTTTCTTCTCTTAGGAGCTGATGGGGAGGGTTGTGCCTCTCGTTCAGGTGGAGACACTTCTTGTATTTCTATTTCAGATCATTTCCCTTGATTTGGTAGTGGAACTTGAGGATTATCCTGAACTTGAATGACTTCTACATTCCTTGAGCCTTATAGATTCTCTACCCCTTGTTGTGGTGGTGCTTGAGTTGTTCTTTCTTTTGGCTCGGCTTGTTGGAGAGAAGTTCTTTTCCTCTTACCCCTTAACCTTTTGAGCCCTATTGTATCCAACTTCTCTATCAAGTTGGTGCATTATTTTTGGCCTCACTGGGGACTGAGCCATGAACGTGAGCACTATCACCTTTTTTCCTCTACCTTTCATTGGACAAGTTGTGGCTTGAAAAACTATAGTTTGAGGAATTGGATCCAGCTTGAATGGTCTTTTGATCCAATCCTTGGTCAATTGGATGACATGCCTTGCCCTATGATTAATATCTAAATTTTCCTCTTTATCAATCTCTGCATTCATAATAGGTCAATCTAGGACATCTTCAGTGTCTTGTTGTACTATCTTTAAAGGGACATTTATCTTCAATGCATTGCTTGCTACATAGAGAGTCATCCTAAAATAATCCCTTATATGAATTTTGTAGTCATCCTCTACATTCATCCAATGGTTCTCAATGGCATCTTCATGTTGGAATTGTTTCCCCACTAAATACCGCACTCTACCAATATTATCAAAATAGGGACGAGGACAGTTATATTCCTCCAAGGACTATTGATCCCACTTAGACTCAAAATTTAGAATATCCTACGTTTGAATAACACTAAACATTTCTATAATGATGGGCCATACCCAAGTTTTCTTGTGTTGCATCCTTACTCTGTCATATGCAAACAAGAGTTGTCATGCAATCTCTAGCAATATGTGTTTGTCACATGGATACTTAGGGAGCTTCTTGGGATTAACAGCCGTACCCTATACCCTCAAACAAGTGAATGTCTTATATTGGATGTAGTAGGCACTAATTTCTATAATCTTTGTTGTTGCCTCATCAGACATCTTTTTTGCATAATCCCCCTCAATGAACTAAATGATTGCAAAAATGAAGGCATTATTTACTATTATGTATTCCTTGTTGTGCTCTAAACGATTTTTCTTCACCAATTGGGGGTACACTGTATAAGGCCATGCATTTTCATCTTGCATGCTACCCCTTTTGAACAATCTCGGATAGTCTGCTACTCTTGTAGCTAATAGGTACACCAAATAGGATGTCATATAGAACTTATGATTATTCTTGATTTTCGCCAATTGCTCATCCAAGTTCTCACTAAGAATCAAAGCCCAATCAATTGGCATCTTTGTTCTTCTGATGGTCTCAATGAAGTGTACTATCCATATATTTAGGTGTCCTAATGCTGGTAACCCCATGACTCTGCTCAAAAGTATTATAGAATATCCAATATCATCTTTCATATAGCCCTTATCATGTCCATTTTGCCTACTTTTTGTCTAAGAGGATTCTTCTCAATGAGATACGAGGATTGAATGATTTAATATGCTTCCCCTCCATGTTATCTATACCACCTTTCTGCATGATGATATGCTAATCTAATATACTAATTTTCTCTCAAAAGATGGAATACCTTATCTATGTTCTTAGGTCTTAGATCTAACATGATCTCTCTAGTTATGTTTTTCACGACCCTTTTTTCTAAGTCATAGTTTTCCACTAACGCCATGATCAATTCTAAAGATTGTACCGATGTCATGCATGATGTTGCATTAACTATCCCTGATCTAATAAGAGAAGATATCATTGGGGACCTCTTGATAGATTTTTTGCATAAAACGAGAAATGTGTTCCAATCGATATGGCTAAGGTCAATGTCCCGGATCTCTGAATATTCATCTTGGAAGCGTGATTTGGTCAAAACACCTTGAAACTTGAAAACTACTAGTTTGGGACCATCTTTGTAGCGAGGGAGGATGATGAGGAAGCCATTGAATCTGCACAAAATCAGCATCCATTAGTCTGGAAGATCAAAAAATGTAATTAAGTCAAACCCTAATGATGACAAGAAATAACCCATAAACCCTAATTTACCAAAACTATCTAAAAACATCAAAAACCCTATTTCCTAACCCTCAAAGACAAAAAAGAGTGCACTTGGCACACCTTAGAGGTATGCTAGGTGCACCTTTTTCCTTTATCAAACTCTTAAAATGATGGTGTGCACCTAGTGCACCTCATGGGTGTGCTAGGTGTGCACCCTTACAACACGTGTAAGTGCAAAAAAGAAAGGGTGCACATTTAGAACATCTTATGGGGTGCACTAATGTACACCCTTTAATCCACTTAGGGATGCTTAGTCCATGTAAAGGTGCACATGTGCACACCTTGGTTAGGTGCACACCTACGCACCTTTATCTTTGGTGAGTATTATTAGGCTTTTTAAGTTTAGAGGTGCACAAGGTGTGCACCTTTTCCTTTATTTCTTTTAATGTTTGTGTTATGTGTGTAGGTGATGGAGTAGAGTGGGCATAGAGGCACACCTCAAGGGGTTCAAAAGTGTAGAAAATGAGAGCTAGAGGAGTGAAATGGAGTTTTCTGAGGAGAGAGGCAGGGGTCCCAGGCTTTATAGGCCTGGGATCTAGTGCACTGCAGCTACGTAGGTGCACAATTACACACTTCCAAGAGGGAAGTGTTTTCCCATTATGAATTAGTGTACTAGCACACCTAGTGAGGTGTACTAGCACACCTAGTGAGGTGTACTAGGTGCACTAGTGCACATCCTTATATGGAAAAAATGACTTTTCCTCCTTTGGAACCTAGTTCTTGGAATCTGGGTTTTCAAGAAGAGACCTAGATTAGCTAAAGACATTAGGAAAAAAATGCTAAAAAGGAATCAAACTTTGGACTAGGGATCCCAAAAGCTAAAAATTAAAGTAGAGGGTCCCCATTCTAGGCTAAATGAGGTGTACATTGTGAAACCACAACATGTCTTTGGCATTTTTGTCAAAGAGGGAGATATTAAAGAAAAATGTGAGATTACAAAAGGAGAGATTACTAGAGAGAGAGAGCGAGAGAGAGAGAGAGAGAGAGAGAGAGAGAGAGAGAGAGAGAGAGAGAGAGAGAGAGAGTTACTACAAAGCAGAAGAATTGTTTTAGAGAGAGAAATTCAAAAAAGAGAATCAAAGTGAAATCTGTTGGTTTGTATGGTAACAATTATTGCTACATATTGAGATGTTTCCATCAATGCCAAAGAGGGAGATTGTTGGAAAGTTACAATTGAAACAATTGTTGTTTTGTCATTAATGTCAAATATATTGATAAGACATATTGCTACCTAATCTAAATGTCATATCTATTTGATTGATGAAGAGGATTTGAGAAGTTTCTCATAATAATAGCACCTAGAAGAAAGGTTGAGTTATGAAAAGGAAGTTACAAAGGACATTTGATTAGATAGACTTTGATAAAGCAAAGTGATTGTTTATGTCAAGAAAGCTAAGCCAAGTTGAGCAATAGAGTAAAAGCTGAGTGTCAAGTAATGCTAGTGTCAACCGAGCTATAATTAGTGCCAAGTAAATCTATTGTTGACTAAGAATTAGCATCAATTGAGTGAGATAGATGATGCTAAGCCAGAAATCTATACATCAACCAAGTAATTTAGTGATGACCGAATGTCAGAATTTAGAGATTATCGAGTGACATTATGAGAATGAACTCAAGGAAATTGTGAGATCAATTCAACAAAGTTGATTTCTTGGGAGATGTAAACCACGAGGTAAAAAAACAAACCTATGTCACCTTTTATAAAGAAATCTGATATCAGAATGTGACAGTTCAACATTAATGACAAAAAAATGGTATTTATGCTTAAAATATGAAAATGATGTAAATTGATGAAATGTGTAGAATTGGATGAATTTTATGCATATAATTTTTATAATTTTTTTGAGTAAGAATTTATTCATTTTATTTTATTTTGAAGTCCCTTTTTAACTGTTAAAAATATAGGGTGTAGTTCCCGTCAAACAAGCATATGAAAATCATCTTTTTTTGTTCTAATTTGAAAATATCTTATAGATGACATGTATAGCTAGTGAATAAAAAAAGAAAAAATTATTTTTTATGTATATTTTCTTTGTTATAAGTACTCAAGTTTGACCTTATCAAAATCCAACAGTTTTTTTCCTCCTGTCTAAACTTCCCTATCAAATCTATACCTTGAAAAAAAATTACATATTCGTGAAGAGGATTCTCTCCTCTAGAGATAAATATAATTTTTTAATTTTTTTGATATGATTTACTATTTTTTTTTCCTTTTTTGAGGGAGCATCTTATGAAATGTTGAAATATTGACTTATAATATTCTGAGATTATAACATATTATAACTAATCAAAACACTCAAAAATTTATATAATGATGATATTGAATCTGAGATCTATAAAAGGGTATTTTTAGTTTTTGAAAAAAATTGAGTTTTCATAGAGAAATGAGATTTGACCAAAATAGGTTTTGGTATCATAAATGGTGACACAGATCTGTGCTTTTACCCCATGTTGAAGAAAATATTGATGAGTTGGATCATTAAATTCAAGGCAAGGATTAGGTAAAGACCTAACAGATGGATTCTAGAGAATTTTATAGAAGATCAAGAAGATGGATAGATACAATGAATCGAGTTAAACCTGATCATAAACCCTAAGATCTATGGTGGATGTAGAAAATAGTAAAGAAATAATTATCTATTTAAAGAGATACAAAGCAGAACAATTGTTATTATGTGTGTTTGTGTGAAGTGGAAGCACATGTGAAAAGAGGCATATAGAACTTAGCTTGCAGAGATGTTGTTGATGTTGATAAGTGAATATGAGTAGAAGACTTAGGTGTTGTTGAGAAGAGTGGACTGATTTCTTGAAGGGTTTCCAAGCAAATCAAGATTAGAGATGACAATGGAAGGCTTATCAGCAAGTTAACACAAGGACCGAACTAAGATCTGAACTTGCAAAAGTGAGTTGTAATCACACAGATCAGAACCTATTGTTTTTTTTCTAGTCATTGTAAATTGTTTGTATTGAAATCCTTTTAATGGAGGTTGACCTAATAGTCATTTGGAAGATTTACCAGTATGTGTAAATCCTTTAACTAGGTGACATTTTTAATGGAATGATCAAAGTCCCCTGACAAAGCCACTCCTAATAGGGTGATTAAGTCCTTTAACGAGGTCACATTTAATAGTGTGTTTTTAACCTTTAATAGGGTTGGCTCCTTATAGAGCTCACTTCAAAAGAGTGAAAAAGAGTGACTTGTTGATGGTGATTTTTCCAAAATTGGGTTTCCACATAAAAATCCTAGTGTCAAATTTATGATGAATACTCTATATGTTTTACATTTGATAATATTTTCATTATGCACAGAAAGTTATGTTTAAGATAGTATTTTTAGTAGAGACTGAGTAACAATAGGATTAGCTCAACAATGAATGTTTGTTTTATTGTTCAAATGGTACATAAAGACCTTGAGTAACTGATCTCCCCCCCTTCTCAGTTATTATAAACATTTCTAACAAACATAAGCATCATTTGTTAGATGGCCTACCAAATGATCATATTCTTTCAAATGATCTCATGTAAAACACGAATGTATGTAATGAATATAGACCTTTTTTTTCCTTAATTGGCTTTCTACTTATCTACAACATACCCATTCCACACCAAGATGTGATTTATAGTGTACAAACCAAATCTTGACTGGTAAATCATGAAACCTAGACCGTTGGAAAATAAAATTGACCTGAAATCATAACTCTATACTATTTAGAGATGTTGAAGATTCCTAGAAAACCTTTAAAGGCTCTCCACCCTGAACTATATTTTTGTCCAAATAATTGCTAAGTTTTTTATCCTCATTTTCAAAGCTAGAGAGTATAGATAAATCACTATCCAAATTATTTTATTATATGTCAATTTTTCTTTAGTGCAATCCAATGTGTATTGCTCCACAAACCATCCAATTTTATCACCTACTTATTCAACATGATTTATATGAAGAATTGATTGAGATTCATGGAGAAAACAATGTACCAAACCAATTACTTTTTAACATATAGAATAGTGGTATCATAATTCCCTCAGGGTATTGTGATGTGTATTCCAAAAAATAAAAAGGTGATATTAGGAAGCATTTTATTATTATCGTCAACTCATTAGTGATGGCATCCAATTGGGCCTTTGGAAAGACCTCATTTTCCATAATCTACCACTAGAAAATGAGGTTGAACATTAGATATCATTCATTGTTTTATGAAAACAATGGGTAGTAAATAGAATAAAATCTAACCCTAATACAATTTTAATGCAAACCCTAGTAACAAAAAACAAGAGGAAAAACTCTACAACTATTATAATTCTTCAAGGATAAATAGAATAAAACCTTACCCTAATAAAATCTGAATGCAAACCATAGAAATGAACAACTAGAGGAAAAACTTTGAATAAAAAACTCTATAACTATTATGATGTTTCATTCTTCTTATTTCTCGTACAAGGCAAGACTATACCTTCACAAAGCTCTTCTTATTATTATATTTAAAAATTTCACATATTAAATATAAATAATCATAGAATAATAATAATGAGTAAAAAATATTTTATCAAATTAAAACATAATTAATTTTTTTAGATATTACTTAAGATAATTTAATTTTGAATCGTAACTACCAACTTAGTAGGTTTTGTATAAATCCATCTTGTACAAGTTTTTCTGACTAAATAGTCTTTCAATTAAATTTAAAAATAAAAATAAAAATCTATATAGACAAGATAAAGATAAATAAATTCAATGAAATAAAGAATAAGAGTTACCTAAATAGACCTAAACCTCATATAATTTAATAATGTTTTAATAATGCAATAACTGTATCATTATTAGTACGTATAATGTTGATCATATTTTCAAATTACTATTAGAATAATTTAGTTATTATTTTATTATTGATTTCATGTTAAATCTTTTATATAGTGAAATGTATATATATTTTGTTAATAGATAAATGGCCTAAGCTTTGATAAACCAAAAAGTGCATAGATAGATCTAGATAATCAAATTTTAGTTCTAAGTTACATTTTTGGCCTTCCTAAACAAAAACAAAATGAAATGTAAAGTGATAAAAGAATTTTCTTCAAAAAAGAAATATACATCTAAATCATCTAGAAAGTACATCTAATAGAGCAAGGTACTCATTCCTCAACTAAAAAAAGATATCTTAAGCAATGTTATTATTAGTTTGTTATACTGTAGGGTGTTTTTCTAGTTTAGTTACATAAAAATACAACAATAATAAACCTATGCTACTCTATTGGCATATAATGGGGGTACAGAGGACCCCCATCATTCTGGATGTCCATTGAGTCCAAATTGGAAGTTTCAATAACCTCCTAATTCCCCTCAAACTCATTTTTCCAAGCTCCAACATTATCTTCCAAAACAAGTGTGTCTATCCAATCATATTATCTTGGGATCAATGTGGGATGCAGGAAGTGGGTAAAAGCTAAAGAAAGACCCCTAAATCTTCCCCAATATAATGTGATAAAAATAATGATTGAAATTCTAAAAAATCTAAACTATCCCTAATTCAGATAGAATCCCTCTATTGAAATTCGGACTTCTTATGTCTAACATTCTTTTATACCTATATTAGCTAATTCACCTGTTCTTTGATTGCTCTCCCGATATATATGATTTATTATGATCTTGTGAAAGGTTTGGCATAATGAGAGGGCTTTAGCTAAAATTGGCTCTAGTCTCTAATTAATGAGGGGTCCTTTCTTTATAAAATTTATTTTAATTACAAAATCTCTTTCTATCTCTACATTATTGCAATGAAGAGTTTTACACAGTTCTAGTACTTCAACTAAAGTCATTAATTTTTTCCAGTTATTAGTTTATATTCCTATATATCTTGCTAAATTTGTTGTCTCCATACCTCTTGAGTTGTGGATACTACAACCAATAATTTCTTTGCCTGGATTCCCTCTTGAAGCTCTACCAAAATTGAGGTTAAACCAATTCTCCCTAGGTGGTTGTCATTGGCACTTCTCTTGTTTTCATTTAGAAGATTTCCTCTATTCCTATAAATAGGGGAAATTTTAGATCTATCCTTTTGCTTCTCATTCTTTCATCCCAATGAAATATTATAACCTCCTTCTTTTGTTTATTCAAAATTCGATTGTTGTTAAGTTCAATGACCTAAGTCTCACTATTAATTAGAAGTTATTCTACATTCATCTTCTTGTCCTAAAAAATTCTTCTGTTGCATTCCTTCGATAATTCCCATAGAAATATAGAAGGTATAGATATCTATAAAGAGCTATAAATCATATGCTTTCAAAGGAGGGGCCAATCCTAAAGCATGTCCTGTATTGTTCTTGGAAATTTGATACATGCCTCAATTATAAACATAGCCATTTTTAGCATTGACTAGAATAAGGGAGAAAAAAAATGTGGTAAATGGATTCTTCCTCATTTTTTCATAAAGAACATCCACTTGGTCCTCGGTATCCCATTTTCTTAAATATTTATGAGGTAAGGACCTTCCTACTTAAAAATAACCATGTAAAAAATCACGCCTTAGGTAGATAATCTTTATTCCAACATAATTTTGTAGTGATCGATTCCTTTGTGCTCATTTGGAGATACCTAAGGACTTTATACACCTCCTTGAGTTGTATTCCCAACTCTTGCATCCATCCCACACTCTTGCATCCATCCCACATCAATTTTTCCTTGTTGAAAGTTACTTTCATGTTAGATAAGTTTCTTTTTAGATCTTCCTCTTCCTTAGGTGGGAGGTTTATTTCCTTAAAATCCTTCCATTTCCAACCTTTTTCTCCATCCTCAAAGGTCACATAATATATAACTATTTTTCTCCATCTAGCTTCAAGTTTCAACCTTAATTGGGCTATTTAACCATCCTTCTCCAAAGCACCATATCCTCCCCAAGAGTCTTCCTATAAGAGATATTCTTCTCCCATCCTTAGGTTCCAAGTTAGTCAATCTTGGATGGAGGATCTACAATCCATCATGAAGTTTGTAGTTCTTGATCCTCTAGGTGGAGATTTCTCCCTGAATATGCTAATCAGATCAATATTTCTAATATATTTCTTTAATAGGATCTTTTCCCTCTTGAGGTGTGGATTCCTATACACTCTCCATATTGGTTTAGCTACCCTATCTTTACCTTGGATTTTGATGTCCTTAATCCCTATACCTTCCTTGTCTTTTGGTCTGCATACCTTATCCCAAGCTAACAGGGATTTTTTTCTTTTCCCTTATTCCCTACCAAAATAAAGTCCTAAGGAGTCTAATTATTTCTTCCCTAGTTTTTACATGGAGATCAATAAAAAATAATTGGAAACAAGGTTGTGTTGAAAAGATAGATTGTATCATCATCGCTCTACCTATAGAAGAAAGCCATTTTCCTTTCCAGGAATCCATTTTTCTTTTGATATTTTTTGTTATTTGATCCCACAATTTAGTTGAATGAGCCCCTTTTTTCTAAGGGGAGACCCAGGTATTTACAAGGTAAACTTCCTCTTTTGAAATTCAAAATTTGGCAAATTTGCCACTCCAAATTAGGATGGGTATTAAAGGAGAAGATTTTTTACTTCTCTGGGTTATTCTCTTGCCCTAATGCATTAGTGTATTAATTTAAAAATGTTTTATATTATTTTTTCTCCTCTATAGTACTTTTTCCATAAAGCATAGTGTCATCAATAAATTTTTGGTGGTTTGTCATATCTGTTTCACTGGTAATCCTAGTTTCTTTAATAGACTTCTCATAACTAGCATTGTTTATTGATCTTCCTAAAGCTTTTTCCATTAAGATGAAAAGAAAAGGGGATATCAGATCTCCATGTCTAATCCCTCTTCTTATTCTAAAAAAATCCTTTGGGTGATCCATTTACCAATACTAATAACTTAGGGGAGGATATGCATTCAAAGATCAAATTCACTCATTGTTTTGTGAATCCAAAAGCTTTGAGGCATTTCCTCAAAAATCCTCGATCCACTCTATCATATACCTAAATTTGATATATAGTTTAATTAAAATACTAGGCTCTTTTTTATTTTGAGTGGTATACATGGCCTCTTGGGAAATCATTACTCCATTGAAGTTAAATTTTCCCTGTACAAATCCTATTTGTTCCTCGCTAATCAAATTTGGGATAATTTTTTGGATTCTCATTGTCATAGTCTAAGTAAATAATTTATAGAGAGTATTGTAAAGTGATATGGGATGGTAATCATAAGGTCCCTAATTTCTCCTTTTTGGGATAAGGGCGATAAATGTATTATTCACCTTTGTGAGGAGTTTTCTTGAATTTTCTATTCCTTCTAAAGCCTCATTTACCTCAATACCTATGAAGTCCCATCAGTTTTGAAAGAAACATGTTGAAATCCCATCCAACCCTTGATATTTATCTAGATTCATTTTCTTAAGGGTTGTACTTACTTCCTCAAAGGTAAATTTTTCCAAAAATATTTTATTGTGTTCTTAGGATATAAGCTTTGGGATGTTCTTAATGATGCTTTATTATGCTCCTATGTTTTGGTTACCATTACTACTGAAGATTTCTTTGATTAATTTTATTGCCTCTTTTGCAATATCATTTGGCTCCTCCATTTTTTCTCCATCCTTGTTTTGAATGGAAGTGATTCTATGTTGTTTTTAATTATTGTGAAAGAATTTTGTGTTCTTATCCCCTACATCTAGCCATGTTTCTCTTGATTTTTGTCTCCAAAATAGTTCCTCTTTAGTTTATATGTATTCATAATCCTTCATTAGGCACTTCCCTCTTTTATATAAGACTAAATTCATCTCTTTCTTTACAACCTCCTTGTTTAGATTCTCCAATTCTTCTTCCAATTGTTCCTTGTTTTCAAAAATATTTCTAAAGTGTTTATAATTCCATAAACTTATCATTTTCTTAATAATTTTTAGTTTTTCAACCACTTAGTAAATTTTAGACCCAATAACACAATTTTGTTCCACCATTTTTCTATCATCTTTAGAAATCCCTCATCCTTAAATTACATTTGTTCATATTTGAAAGGACAAATTGTTTGGATTTTTATTATTTATGATGTATAGTTCAAATGAGTAGTGATCCAAACTTGAGATGGGTTTCACTTTTGATTCTAGAGTAAAGGGTCGTTCTTCCATATCCCCATTTAAAAGAAATTTGTCCAATTTCTCTACAATAAAGTTGAATTATTTTCTCCTACTACTCCAAGTGTAGATATCTCTAGAAGTGGCAATATCTATTAGTCCATTTTTGTTATTACATTCCTTGAAATCTACTACTGCTTTAGGGAGTTTTTGAGTTCCACCAAATTTTTATGATGCCTTGGTTATATTATTGAAATCCCCTCCTACGATTGAAATCTCTCCTTTATAAATAATTAGTTTTTCTTCAATGTCTTTCCAGACTCTGATTTTCTCCATAATTTGAACAGGGACATAGACATTTAAAACATGAAGCTCAACTTCATTTGGGAGCTTCTTACTAAGACACAACTCCAATTTCTATGATCTTTTAAAGATACTATAGTCAGAAACCTTGGATCCCATATGAAAGCTAAATTTCAGGAGGCCCCCCTAGCTGGAGATACCCATATATCCCTAAATCATAGCTTCTTTTTTAAACCCTCTAGATCATTCCTATCTAGCTTTGTTTCTTGTAATAAAATGAGTTTTTTCTTTATTTTTAATATGCAGTGTTTCAAGATCCATTGTTTCTTAGGGGCATTTAAATCCCTAGCATTCTAAGTTAGGATATTCTTGGAAAATTGGGAAGGATCTTCCCCTTCCCTATATTAAAGATATTAGTTACTTTGGATTGACCATGAGCACATCCATCCTTCATTCACAATTCTTGTAGAGATTTTCTTCCCCTCTTATTTCTTTATTTTTGTATAATCAAGATTATCTTTAATTGGTTGATTCATGGGTATCCCCATTTATTCTTGATCATTTGGTTCACAAAAATTCTAGTTGTACTAGAAGTTGTTCCACTTCTAGTTTCTCCATCAGATCATCATCTTCAATAGTATCTTTGGTCAACAATTCTTTTTGTCTCAACAGTTCTTCCTAATCACAAATTTCATCCACAAAATCATTCATTAGTTCATTAACTTAAAACTCCCATAAATGCCCATAAATGATCCTAACCTCTTCCTCTACTCTAGCATGGCTATCAAGTTCCTCATTTGAAGGGCTTGATTAACATAATGTTTCCTAGGGTTACTTTTATTTATTTGCAGGATTTTGTATTGATTGAATCCTAAGCTAGTATTTCTTTTATATTCTATAGTTATTTTTTTTCCTTTTTATATATAATATATAATATTTTTTTTTTAAATACAGATGGTGAAATCTAGCATTCAGAAGGGAGAGGTCAATCTTCAATAGATTGAAACCAAAAGAGAGATAATTTGAAAAATAAGTCAAATATACTATGCTCATCATAAAGATGAAATACTCGCTAAAAATGATTTAAAACATAGACAGACAAGGATACAAAGATTATAATTGCAAATACTATACAACATATGGAAACATCCACAAATAAAAAGAGATAGAAATCACAATAGCATCCAAGACCAATATAAACTTCTTAACAACATTAAAAAGATTCTAACAAAAATTAGATTCATTAGTGAACTGAAAAATATGCACTATATGTAGAGAATGTTACCTAGGCATGATTTTGTAGTCATCAAATCCTACTCATACTTGCAAAAAAATCTTCAAAAAGAAAGACTTTAATCAATTATTATCGTCCAACAACATGGACCAAAAAGAACAACCTAATGTATTGAAAAAAATGACTTAGGTGGAAGAAATACTCATTACTAGAGTAAATTGAATACTACAAGAAGCCCACACTTTTGGAGGGAACTATAAATATATTGGCCATGCAATAAGATTTTCATAGGACATAAAGAGAATCGCAAATGTACTTCCACAAATAACAAGAATTGGATGTTCTCATAGTGTTAAGATCACATTCTTAAGGAGATCACTAAAATTGATATGTGAGAAGAAGTCATGTTAGGGAGGAATTTCAATAGAAGGTCAAGAATGATCCATAATATAATCATGTTACCACAAGTGAACCACCATTAAAAATCTTTGTTTTCTCTAGAACAATTTTCTAGACACACAACTTACTAAGGATCTCATACACTTATGAACTTCAATTAGAGGTACAAGATGACATTCAAAAATATGCCATGTATAGTTGACAAATATGATCAACCAAATAGGATTGTCTACTCTATCCTTTATCTTAACTACAACAAACAAGAAGTATCCAGATTTGTGTTGATTTTTGTTAAATTATCTTCCTAAAATGCAATCAAGAAATAAATGTTTGGAACAAGACATATACTACATTTGAAGAGCATTGGTCTCATATGTAGTCAACTTGAAAAATATCGAAAAGTCTTTCCTAAGAATAGTCTTTTCTTCCCAGAAGTTGTGACATTACATGTTGGCATACTCCATTTAGATTATAGAAAAGATAGACCCATTGAAGTATCTCCTAATCAAATCCATATTGATAGGGAGACTTACCAAATGGATGATGGTGCTCAATGAGTTTTACATTGAGTATTTTTACCATAAAACTATATATAAAAGGATAAGTGATTGCAAATTAGTTATCTAACTCCCTTCTTCAAGATGACTAATTTCTATGTATAGAGTTCCTAGATGCATGCATCATGCATTTCACAGAGCATTCATGAAAAAGGTTCTTTGATGGATCCTTCACTCAGCATGTCTCAGGTGCAAGAGTCCTCTTCATTATATCATGATGGTAAACCATTTTCAAATCATACAAGATCTTATCTCCTTGTACCAAAAATATTGTTGAAAACAAAGCTTTGGTGATTGGAATAACAATAGAAATTGAGTCGGAAATAATAGAATCACATGTCTATGAATGTTCCCAACTTATTATAATAATGAGTATAACACATAGAATACAAAACTCATGCCTTATAAGAGACTGATTGATGACCAAAAAAATTATTTTTTCTTCGTCGCATTCCAATAGATCCCAAGATAATATAATAAAGCAATTGATGTAATGGCTAATCTAGCATTTATCTTACAACTATAAGAACATGAATCTCACTATGAGTTCCTAGTAGAATAATTACTCTATCATGCCTAAAATTCCCTAGAATCTCAAGTAATGTTTTTGATTGTGGGACATGACTCATCTCGCTACACCCATGTCTTTTCTTACTTGACCAAGTTACCCTAAAACTATGACTAGAAATGAGAAAAGACACCTCATTTGAAATGCTTCACAGTATGTCATCATCATTGGTAAATTTTTTAGGAGAGGTCTAGATTGAGGTACTTATAATCAAGGGAGTTTGAGAACATGTTCTTTGAATTCCATGACTCTGCGTGTGAATCTCACTTGAATGGTCTCATGCTAGCCTGGAAACTACTAAGAGTTGGCTATTATTAGCCAAATATGGAAAAATATGTTGTAAAACTGGCTAAACCTTGAAAATAATTTCAACTTCATGGTAACAGATACATTCTTTAACTAGGGAGCTCATTCCTTTCATAACACATTTTCCCTTTTGACAATGGGCATTTGATCTTGTAGGCCAAATCTATCCCAATTCATCCAATGGATACAATTATATCACCATGGTCACTGAGTACTTCACAAAGTAGGTTGAAATGGTTCCGCTAATCAAAGAACATGAAAACTAAGTGTTGATGTTTATTCTTAAGTACATCATTTGTAGGTATGGGATACCCTACACAATTGCGAGTAATAATGGAGGGTAATTTGAAAACATACACATGAATGATCTATCTTCCAAATTCAAGATCTTTTAGCATTTTTCCTTGATATAAAACATTCCTCAAGATCTTGCACAAAACTACTTAAAATCAAGAAGAGATTGACACCTACAATTAAATTCATCCTTATGGAATTACATGACAAGTATCAAAATACTAGAGGGAGTCACTCTCTTTGCTTTGGTGTATGGGGAAAAAGTAGTGCTACCAATGAGGTAAAAATAACTTCACTAAGAGTACCTTTGAGAGTACTAGTGACAAATGAGGGATAAAAAAAATCTAGGGTCCAAGAATTACATCTAGTGACAAATGTGGGAAAGTGTCATTTGATTTCTTCTGGGTGTATCAAAAGGAGAATGTCTCAAGGATACAATAAGAAAATTTTCCATAGAGAATTTTCAATAGGTGATATAGTGTTAATAGATAATCCAAAGAATCAACATAATTGTGAATAAAAGGGGAATTTTGAACCCAGCTAGCTAGGTCCCTACATTTGTATAACACCATTTGGCTCTAGTGCATATCAACTCTCAATGATATAAGGAGAATAGATCTTTGATTCGATCAACACCATTCATTTGGATAAATTTTAATCTAAAATTCATAATCTTGTGGTTCTAGACAATAAAAATTATCTTCAAAAAATCCAAAAGCAATAGAATGAGTCTTAAAAAAATCATTAACTTGGTGAAAACCTAGCAATAGGTTCTTTGATAATAGAAATCAAATTAGAAAGCTCAAAAACATGATAAATAAAACTGAAAAACAAGAAAAATTTCCTTGGTGAAAATTGGTAAACATGCACCTTGGTAGTAAAAATACAATCCCTGACAAGTGGTAAAAACCTAGTAAACAAGTGTCACTTATAAACCAAATACTTCATCTATCAGCCAATGGATTCAACTATAACTCATTTGATATATGCAACACCATCATGGTCTGAAAATGGGCTTTATCTAGGTGCTAAGACAACCATGTCTTACTAGGAGGCAATTTCCTATCAAGGCAATCAGTCAAATCAACCCTATGTCAATCTACTAATGCATCAGTGTTTCTCAACACCTTTCTACAGTCACATCTAAAATAATCAACTAGTAAAAAAAAGTTTCTTAACATTCCAAAATATGATATATTTGTGCTTCTCAACACTTATCAAATGAGAAATTCCCAAAAAAAATGAACTAATACTAATTAATTATATCTCTAGACACTCTCCACTCACATAAGCAAGTGTTTCTCAGCACCAAGAATAGACAAAAACACAAAAAATACACAAACAAATTGGCTAAAACTATGCTTGATCATACCTCCTTCACAAGTGAATATATTGTGAATATTATTGGTCTATTGTCTATTATCATAAGAATTTTAGCTATTATCCTTACCTAGTCACTTGAGGATATCTCATGACTAGAGGACTAGGGGCATGGGGCATAATATTTTATTTGGTTTTGACTTTTGGGTATCTCTCTAATGATCCAAGAATGTCCAATAAATTAAGTGATTATGGAAAGAACCTCTTTCTCAATTGGAATTTTACATGTACCTCAACTTGTTCTATTTGGACACTTAGGTAAGGTTGGAGTTGTCTCCTTGATTATTAATAATGTGTGTGTTTACGCCAAACCAAACTCATGGTTATCTCACATATAAATGTCTCAATGTCAGTGTAACCTTGTAATATCAACTAAAAACTATACTAAGTTCATCTCAACACTAATTCCTTGACGCATACATTAGTTTTCCACATCTTATCCAATGAAGGTAGTATTCATACTTTCATGGTCATAGTAGCACCACTGAGGGTTATACTAACCATAATGTTCCAAAATGTTCAATGATAATAAAAATAACTATGCAAGACCAAAAGTAACTAATATCATATCTTGCATTCATCCTAGGCCTTCATTTAATCTTTGCATTTTTCATGAGCTAGGTAGCTTCAAAATCTTGAGATTGTATGGGACTGATATCCCTCATCACCTCATCAATCACTGTGAAAATCATCATTAACTTAATCAAAATAAGGAGTCTAAATTGAATCGTGACTACTTCAAGAAGAGTTTGGCAACAAAAATCATCCCATCATATGGTAGAAACCAAGTGTTAAATGTTCATTCCATTGTGAACATGTCAACAAAACTCGTGATATCATACAAGAGAGAAGATTTTATTAACAATAATATATCATATAGTGTTGAAAAGCTATGTACATCCATGATATTACATACTAAAAGGAAAAGTGTATAGATTAAATAAAATCCATGGGCATCAACAAGTGATAATTTGATCATATACATCAAAATGAGAACAATACTAATACTTACATATGAAGAAGATTCAAGAGTTACACCTATAGACACTCGATGGTGAAGTCATCATATTCTTTGTATCATATAATAGCCATTATGTTATGAGGAAAATGTGTTTCTTCTTACTGTTTTCATCTTGAAATAAATGTTACCCTTATATCATGTTAATAATGACATTTGACCACTGCACATTGATGTAATTCTATCTTTGTATTGTTGATGCTTAATTCTCGACATATTTTTTCAAAGCTTGCATCATCTAATAGTTATATTGATGATCTAACCTTATCATACTATAATTATGACCATACATTACCAACTCCATTTCCATTTTGTGCATTGCCTTGATTTCATTAATGTATTTATGTTTTTCAAATATGACATCAGTGACAACTATCATGTATTTTACTTTTGACATCTATGAAGTAGTTCTTATCTTCTCACCTCTTCTCTTCTTGTCATGATGAGCTAGAGTGACACTACATTATTCTTCATTGCATTCCTATTGAGATTTCATATAATATTTTAAAAAAAAAATTAACATTTTAATTTATTGTTATTTATCATTATCTTATTCAGAAAGAGGGCTATTGTAGACTTTTTTATAGATCTTGAAATGCTTGTCATTTTGCATTTTAGCTTAAGGAATATTTGTTGTGAGATATTTCATTACCACATCCTAAACCTCTTGCTTATCCAAAAATTTATTTCTTTGATATAAATTTGATCCATAAATTAGTGTAGAGATACCACAACTTAGCTCATCAAAATAGATCGCATGCTTCCAAAATCAATCACTTCGCATATCCAATCCCTAGATTCTCTCTCTTGTAGAAAGAAAAATGAATTGAATTTCGAAATTTATCATGAGTATTGAATATGTAAAAAATAATGACTATAAGCAAGAACTTAAAAAATGATAAGAATAGGAAACATCAAAATGATCAAATGAAACAAAATGGAAACAAATCTAAAAGAGTGAGATGTTCCACTGAAAGTCTCTATCTTATGAATTAATAAAATGGTTTCTTACCCAAAAAGGGATCTTAAAGAATTTTCTAGCCTAAAACAAAAAATGTCCCACATCATACAAGTTCTCCAATTTATACAGACTTCCCCAAAATCTATGTTACAAATCTCTACTACTCATAGGATACAAGCACATAAGCCTCTACAACTAACTTTGTATACCATGAAAAAATAAGTACAAAAGACCTCCTTTAAATTTTTAACAAAGATGAGTTACAAGAAAAGTCAAAGAGGATTCCCAAGCATCCTTGTAACTATAAAGGAATTCGGTAGACATTTTTCAATGTGCTCAGACCATGTAAGCTTAATGTCTTTGAGTAACATGTAGTCTTAATATACAATCACAAAATAAAATGCATTCATTTTCACTCTCTATTTTTGAGTTTATCGAAACTTTCATGCAATAAATTCAACTATATAATATCAATTTATATATTTTAAGCTACTTAGATTAACTTTTCCACCAACTATTCACTTTACCTTAATTACAAGAATATGCATAGATAAATCCATTGCATATATCTTTTTATACAAGGTAATATTTAAAATGACTTTTATTAATGAGGCACACACAACCTCGTTAATAAAATATTAATAGTTCCAACCATTGTGGTTGTTGGTATCTCTAACCATTGTTGTCTATTAGTCTCAACCACTTAGTCATTTACAATGCAAAGTCAGATGGTCATCATTGTGATCAAGCTACTCTATATAGGTTGAGTCATGTTCATAAGCAAGTATGTACCGAGATCTATAGGATCTGAGTATGTGTATGGTCATCGAGTACTTTAATAAGAATTGAGCTCATCAGCGACCAAAAAAGTGTCAAGTATACAAGTGTTGAGTTACATAGTGTGTGTTGAGCACAAACATGTCGAGTATTAGAAGAGTAATAAAGGTTAAGCAACAACAATGTTGAGCATCAGGAAATAGTAAAGACTGAGCAATGTAGAGTTTACATAAAAGTTAGGAATGGAATAGAATTTGAGGAAAAATGATTATCAGGCCAACTTAGAAGGAACATTTGAATTTTTTAGAGGTTGTTACATAACATTTAATACTTATCAAGGTTGCTACAAAAAATTTAATACATGTAAATATTATTATAGAACATTTACACGATGTGGATCATAGATACCTATGTTGTGCGATCAATGATTCAAATGAAGAGGCTATTATGGAAGAATCTAGAAAACTCTTTATGAAACTCTTTAAATAGTGAAGATCTTAACCTAGATCGTGGGTATGCGAAGTAAGAGCAAGAGTGGAGAAGCGTATGCATGCGAACAAGGAGTAAAGTGAAGGATCACATTGAGATCAGAAGTCAGTGAATGGTTCTATTATCATCTAACTAAGCAAGTGACCTATTCATGGTAGTGAAGTGAAAGGAAAGGACAAGTAATAGTAGATTAGAAGAGAGGATCAATTAGCAAGGAGAATACTCAAAATCATCTTACAAAGCATACCAAGAGTTAGATACTAAATCATTTTTAACCAACTTGAATTAGGGTAAATCTCTTTACAGAGTGGTCTTAACAGATCTTTGTAAATCTCCTAACATAGTCCTTACTTTGTTGTAAGTGTTAAATCCTATAACAAGGTGAAACCTAGAAAAATCTTAAGCCGTTAATAGGGAAGACTCCTCATAAGGTAGATCATATCTTATGGTCAAACATTGTAACCATAATTGGTTAACTTAATTGCAGTAGTGAAGATTTGTGGGTGTCATCCCCACCCCAGTTTTACCTTCACCTTGGAGGGTTTTTGGGTAACAAATAGTTTGTTATGTGTTTCATTTTCATGCATGTGATTGGTCATATTTATATGTTATAGTAGATTTACATTACAATTTTTACATGCACATGTATTTTGATAGGTGTGAGTGAATTGGTGAAGATTTTAAGTGTTTAAAATTCTAATTCCTCCCTGCCTCTCTTAATATCTTATTTATCCTATTTATTACTCCATCAATAAAAAATTAGTATTAGATTGTGGTTCTCTCAAGGAAGCTTAATAGCTTGGAGGTTAGATCTTGGAGATGGAGGCTTTCTAACTAGACAAGGTTATTGACAATCAGGTGATTGACATACAACTCATACTGTAGAAACATGAGAAGGCAAGACAAGGTTTGAAGGATTCCCTAAAAAGAAGAAAGGAAATTTCCATTCAGATAAAATATTTTTCATAAGAAGAAGTTGATATTGGAGGACTATTTGAATCAATCAATCCAAAGGACAAAGAATCTATAGATCTACTTGACAAGAACAAAGTCCTAAATGAAGAAATAATAGGTCTGAAAAGAGAACATGAAATCCAATCAGTAAGACTATGTGAAGTGACTAAACAGAAGAAAAAAGTTGAAGAAGATAGGACTATGGCTGAAGAAGACAAAAAGGTAATGGCTACGAAACTTGAAGAAATGATATTAGATGCGTAGAAGCTCATAAACACACAATTGGACATGATGAATCAACTAATTCTTGCAAATCAAGAATTAAATCACAAGGATGTAGAAATTGAAAATCTCAAATCATAGAAAGACATACTAAAGAATGAACTAAAAACTAAGAAAGAATATATGGAGAAAATCAACAAAACTAAAGAGGCAATGAAGTACTTTGAAGAACTTATGATTTCATCAAGCTATTCTAATAAATCAGAACATTCATGCACTAAGAAAGGAGAATCATATAGGAATGGAGAATTGAGGAATGCAAAGTCAAAGGAAAAACCAACATGCTATCACTGTGGGAAACTTGGTCATACAAAAAATATTTATCAAAGAAAACTTGATATGAAAAATTCTAAATTGAAGTGTATTGGTTTTTGTTTTTACTACAAGAAACAAGGACATCGAATACATGAGTGTAGGTCAAGACTAAGGAATGCAACTGCTACACCTAAATTTGAAGGATATTGCTATAACTGTTAGAAGTATGGGCATAGAGCATATGAATGAAGATCATAGAAAAAACCTCACTAGACTAATCAGAGGAAGAATTATGCACCTAGCAATACATGTTCCAAATGTCACAAGTTTGGACATCAAAGAAAGAATTGCAGGACTCAAGTACATTGAACAAATCAGACAAAAGACAAAGGAAAAGGAAAAGTGGACATTGAAAAATTAGGAATGAAATGAACTAGAAATGGAAAAGGAAAATAAAAGATGGAAATAGTGGAGCTAATGGAGCTGAAGCCACCCAATCCAATGGAGGAGGTAATCATGTCATCTCAAACTAAGAAAGAGAGGTATGTATGGAACTGTATACTTAATGTTGGTCTTGGATTGGTTTTGACAATTGAGTGTCAACACACTTAAGAAATTTCTAAGTTGATGTCGAGTATAATATAGATGTCGAGCTACAGTATGTGTCAAGCCAGAAGTTCAATAGGTGCTAAGTTATTCAAAGTGTCGAGCAAGTTTCAAGTGTCGAGTGATAATTGATGTCCAGCTAGTATATGTGTCGAGAAAAGTATAGGAGCCAAGAAAGACAGAGTTACTATAGGAGCTGAGCAAGACAAAAATCCTATATGTGTTGAGCATCAACAATCAATAAGTGTTGAGTAACATAGAATCAACATAATGTAAACCATTTTTCAGCTGACTCAAGATGAATCTCAAAGGATCTAAAAGATAAGGTCAAACCTATTACATTCCCTATGTGATCAGCATGCAACCAATCATAAAAATGGAGAGTGCATGCAACCAATTGGAAAAGTGGAAAAATTTGAGCGGGAAAAGATGGATGAATCTTGATTGTAGATTCATTCCTAAACCTAAGTCTCGTAACCTTTATAAGGATGTTGAAACCCCATAATTTAGTGTGTAGTGGAAGTGAAAGAGGTCATATGGGAATGTATGAGTAAATGCTAGTGAATTTTTGGAAGAGATTAGAAGACTTAGAGGAAGAACAAGATTGCAGAATCAATTGGTCAAGAATAGAGTATCAACATTTTGAATAAGAGATATATTAGATCAGGAAGGATCAGATAAGATTGAACAGAACAAGGATCTAGAATAAGCAATTGAAGATTGTAAGTCATCAAATCAATACATTCTACTATACTTTCTAGCTATTGTATTAGGAGAATGAAAATCCTATGAAGATAGGTTGGCTTAACAACTATTTTGTAGAACCTTTAACAAGGTATTAAATCCTTTAATAGGGTGACATTCCAAGTGAATGTTTTAAATTCTCTAGATAGGTCACTTTAAATAGGGTGTTAAGCCTTTAACAAGGTAGGCCTTTCACAGGGCAGACCATTGATGGTGGTCAAACTTTGTAACCTTAACTAGTTACATATTGTTGTAGTGATAGGTTGTGGGAGTCATCCCCACCCCAGTTTTACCTTCTCATTTTGGAGGGTTACTAGGTGACCAAAAATCTTGTGTTATCTATTTTCATGCATGTCTTTATTTTCGTATTAATTAGATGTGTAGATGCATGTGATTGATATCAGTTAAAATTTTTAGAGGTTAAAATGTGTTACTTCTTATTCACCCCCCCACCCCCCTAAGTAAATCTTCCCACCTGTAATTTCCAACACTTAATTGATATACCATGCATTAGTTCCTTACATTAAAATGTACCAAAAATTCATATATGCATATGTCAAGATGCATAAGAACAAATTTGGGAAAGGTTGTTGAGTGTTAGTAAAAATTATCTATGTTGATCAAGCATTACAACATAGACCACCAAGCACTTCAGGGGAGGAATGATAGATAATACAAACACCTAGTTTAAAGGCATTAACACCAACCAAGACAGCTAGCTTCCACTCACCTAGGTACACAACATTAATGGAGACCCTAAATTGATCAAAAGAAGGTATATAATGAATTTTGAAGATATTATTACATACCTTGCGTTTAGATTTTTGAGAGCACATAGTGATTTGGCAATTTTAGTGACTAGTAAAGATTTCAAAAGTGATTTAATCGAGAAGCCCAAATGAGTGATGATAGTAACTATGTCAAGTATCTAGAGAAGAAAGAACTTCAAACCCTAACTATGAACATGGTAGCTTCATCAACTACTAGAATGATATTATAATTCAAGATGTTAGTAGAATCCAACTGGTGAAGAGTGATGTTTGTCCTCCACCAAATTTTCATGTTATTCCAAAGATTGCTATGAAAGGAGACTCAATGGGTGTGCTATCCTTGATACCACCTAAAGCCATTATGACCCATGATGTCAGAAGTTGTTATATATGTAAAATTGGAGAAGTGGGAGATTCTAAAATCAGAGAATCTTATGAAAAGTTGTGCAATGAAGGAATCTTGAAGGATGGATTTCAAATTGTTGAGAGGAAAGGGTTAACTTGTGCCCTAGAATTCCCAAAGAATTTTAAGATTGAATAGATTAAAGTTGTTTTGAGAAGAATCCATGACATGAAGTACTAGTTTCACAATGGACCAGTGGAGATCATGAAGAAAATTATTCATAGGGTTATAGGCTATCCAACCCTAGACAGGAAGAAAACCATGTGAATCTTGAGTCGTGAAGAAATAGATGTAGACACAGGAGCCAAGTGGGATGGATGTGATTTGTCCATTACAAACATCTTTGATCCACTAATTGAATTTTTAGTAAGGGTTATAGCTCACAAATTCTATCAATCAAGCAGATTGAACACTGTACCTTGTATGGTTGTGGATCAAGTGTGGAAGATAGTAATGAAAGATCATGAGTATGATCTTGTCGAGCTACGAAGACTACAACTTGTAGAGAATTTGACATCCATAAGAAAAGTGAAGAATTCAATGTGTAAGTTTGGTTCCCTCATTAGGTGTATTTTCTTTTATATATAGAAGTATTTTACTGGTATTGGTGATGTTGTATGGGAGCAAGGCAAACTAGTGACAAGACAGCTAAATGAGTATATTACTCAATTGGGAGAAAATTTTGAGAATGATGAATGCTTATTTTGATGAATTCAAGAAAAGCATGAAAAGAAGAATGAGGATACCTGAAGAGTTGGTCACAAAATATTATAGTGACATATGCTTTCTTGTAGATATGAACAACACTTTTTTATAGGCGGTGAAGCCAAGGAAGGCTTGGTTACAAAGTTTTGACTATGAGAAAGATAGTGATGTAGTGAGTGCAAACATTGATGCACTATTGAAAGAAGAGATAGATGTTGAGGTCGAACCTTTTGGTAAATATGAAGAAGCCAAAGTAAGAATTATAATGAATATCAAGATAGCTTCCAAGGAGAAGAAAATGAAGAAAATGATTGAAGATCTTGAAGCTAAACTGAGCACCCTAGGCAAGGGAAAAGAACCATTACAACTAACACAAGGTCTTGGTGAAGATGAAGAAAAAGATAGTGGTGATGAGGAAGAAGAAGAAGAAGAAGGTGACATGGGAAAAGCCCTAGTTTTTGTCATGCCACTGACAAAGAAGGATTAAGGAACAAAGAAGAAGTTGGCAGTGGCACCCCTCTCTCCTCCACCACCAAACAATTCAAGGACTAGGGAAACTACTAGTGCCAAGTAGACTACAAAGTAGAAGATAGTAGAGGCTACATAGCCCAGTGCCCCCAAAACCAAAAGAAGGAGAGTGGTTAGAGGAACACCCAAAGGGCTATCTAAATCCATTGAAGAGGTGTATGAAAATCTTGAGGATCTTGAGGATTCTCTAACTCTAGATTTGTAAAGTATGATACATTAGACAACGTTGATCAAACTAAGATTGAGGAGGCTATGGTGGATATGATTTCTAATCATACATTAGCTCCTAGGAAAATTGAGAAGAGGATACCCAAATGTTTATTTGATAGACTAGAAAGGAGATGGCAGTAGGCAAAAGTAGAGGAGAAAAATATAAGAACTGACACATTAGTAAGAGCTATGCTTGATCTGTCACAAGAGTAATAGGACACATTTTTGAAAAAATATAGGAGCAGATTTTTTCCTAAGTACATAATATTTTTGTTAATACAAAATAAGGAGGAAGATGTATAATGGCAAGATGAATTGCTTTGGAAAAGCAATTTTGGGTTAACAACAAAGATAGGAGAGATGACACTGTAAACATCAAAGATTATTATAGTAGTGGAGAAAGCTCAAGTGTGCCAAGCCCACAAGGTAGCATGTCCCCTATATATGTTGACACCCCTAACACTCCTGAGGCCAAGTAATTAAGGCTCACAGATACAAAGGTAGATGGTGAAGAGAAAGAAACAAGTATAAATAGTAAGATCATTTTAGCACCTCACATTGAGGAAGGAAAATAATCAATTGAAGTTGAACCGAATGAAACTTATGTTGTCTCGAGCATAGATGCACAAGCAAGACCGAGTGGTGAGACCCCTTCACCAACTCTCAAGGCAATTTCAAGAAGCAACACTCCTTCACCTAGTAGAAAGAGGAAAGCAATAAAAGATGCTTCACCAAATATTGAGGTTAGTTTGGATGAAACAATTGAGATGCCATAGTTGGACGACCTAGAAAATCTCACCTTGGAGCAAACAATTTTACTGCAAGAAGTTTTTGCAAAGGAGAAGAGACAATAAGAATTAATAAGAGAGCTTAAGAAAAAGTAAGTACTAAATGATGTAAAGCATATTTTTGTTGATGATTTTGGTATTCAAAATTTTGAAGAAGATGCATGAATCATCAACCATCTTGTAAATATAGTTGATCAAGTGAACGCTAGAAGCATGGAATCAAATGTCAAGCTAATGGATTGGTCTACTAGAAGATTTGAAACTAAGCTTGTAGACAAAGTCTCCATAACCATTGCCGAGAAGAAAGTGCAATTACAAGAGAGAGTATATGTTATTATTGAGCTAGAAAATACAACATTTATACACAATTTTGTCAAATGTGCAAGATTCACTAACAACATTCAGGCACAAATAAATCAAATTTAGGTTGAGATAAAGAGATCCAAGAACATTATTTCTAAGTCATTAGAATTAAGCATTGACCAATACAATAATCTACTAAATGGTCAAGGCACATTGGTCACGCTTTAGGTAGCTAACAACATTATGAGATCCAAATTGATCTTTATTCAGGCAATGATGATACCTCATTTGGAGGTCATGTAGAGAGAATTGTAAATAGCCCAGGATCTTATCATAGAAGATCATAATCTTTCAATGGTTGATAGTTTAATTGATTTGGCTGCAAGATTACTATTTTGGAGACAACAATAACTAGATGGGATCATGCATTGTCCATGATTACTAGAGTTCATAAGGAATTCATTGAAAAATATGGATTACTTCTAGCCATTCCACCCCAACAGCAATGACATCAATGTTCAAAAATAAGGGGGAATGATATGTGATGTCAAAGGGAGAAATATAGATTTGAATAAAGTTGAAATGGATTTTTTATTCATTTTTGCATTATTTATTCATTATTCATTGGCATAAGTCATAAGACTTAGGAGGAGAGCTCATTTATTAGAATGTATTATAACTATGTGAATATGAAAAAGTGTTTTTTCCACTAATGTAAAAGGGGGAGATGGTATCTTTAACCATTGTTGTCTATTAGTGTCAACCACTTAGTCATTTACAAGGCAGAGTTAGACAGTCATCACTGCAACTGAGCTACTCTATATAGGTCAATTCATGTACATAAGCAAGTATGTACCAAGCTCTATAGGAGTCAAGTAAGTGTATGGTCACTAAGTATTTTAATAAGAGTCAAGCTCATTAGTGACTAAGAAAGTATCAAGTATAAAAGTGTCAAGTTACATAGTGTGTGTCAAGTACAATACATGATGAGCATCAAAAGAGTAATACAGGTTGAGCAACAACAATACCAAACATCGAGAAATAGTAAAGGCCGAGCAATGGAGAGCTTATATAAAAGTTAGGAATGGAACAGAGTTTGAGGCAAAATGGTTATTAGGCCAACTTGGAAGGAACATTTGAATTTTGTAGAGGTTGTTATAGAACATTTAATACTTACCAAGGTTGTTACAGAATATTTAATACATGCAAAGTTTGTTACAGAACATTTAACAATGTGGATCACATATCCCTATATTATGTCATCAATGATTCAAATGGAGAGGCTATTATGGAAGAATCTAGAAAAATCTTTATGAAACTCTTTAAATAGTGAAGATCTTAACCTGGATGGCATGTGGAATAAGAGCAAGAGAGGATAAGAGTAAGCATGCAAAAAAGAAGTGAAGGATCGAGTTGAGATCAAAAGTCAGTAAAGGGTTATGTTATCATCTAATAGAGAAAGTGACCTATTCATAGAAAAGAAGTGAAAAGGAAAGACAAGTATTATCATATCAAAGGAGAGGATCAATTAGCAAGGAGAAGACTCAAAATTAGCTTACAGAGCATATCGAGAGTCAAGTACTGAATCAGATTTAACCAACTTGAATCAGGGTAAATCTCTTAACAGATCTTTGTAAATCTCCTAATAGGGTCCTTACTTTGTTGTAAGTGTTAAATCCTCTAACAAGGTGAGACCTAGTAGTCTCTTAAGCCTTTAGTAGGGCAGACTCCTCATAGGGTGGATCATATCTTATGATCAAACATTGTAACCTTAACTGGTTAACATTATTACTCTAGTAGTGAAGATTTGTGGGTGTCATCACCACCCCAATTTTACCTTCACCTTGGAGGGTTTCTTGGTAACAAATATCATGTTATGTGTTTCATTTTCATGCATTTGATTGATTAGATTTATATGTTACAGTAGATTTACATTACAAGTTTTACATGCACAATTTTATTGATAGGTGTGAGTGAATTGGTGAAAAATTTAAGTGTTTAAGATTTTGATTCACCTCCCCTCTTGTTTATCCTATTTATTACTCCATCAATCAGCATGTGACATGAAATAATACATTTTCAATAAGGTGTCAAATTTTATTCTTTTTTGGATTTGATTTGAAAGGGAGTTGTATCATGAATCTTTAACCAACATCTATGAAGCTTGCTAGGATTTCATGACTTTTCCATAAAATGTAAACCCATCCATCATGTAGAGGCAATAAAATATATATGGACAACTCGTGAATAGAAATTATGAAAATTGCATGCTATGCTACATTGGCCAAAGACTTCTATAGTCATCCTTTTCATAGGATATCCCCAACCTATTGAATAATGCAAACAAGTAATTAACTATCTTTGCATGAGGAACATTTTAAATATCTGTTTGAGATAATATGACAACCCTAATATTTTTCTTTAAATAAAACCTTATATTATTCTCACTAACCATAGTTGAATCTTGAATGATAATTACAATTTTTTTTTTGATTTAATGCTCACAAATAAATGCATTGCTAATAATTACAATTAATACTTATAATGTTATTTACATATTAAATATAGATTTTCAACCTATAAAATCCAAGATAAGGATCCATGAAATTTTACTTTAAACTAGATTTCCTTTTTAATAGTTAAATGCATTTCATAACAATAAATCTATTAATCTGTCTTAAAATATGTTTTGTTTGTTTTTAATCTTTACTTGACAATTCAACTGATGAAGTTGCTAATAGTAAAAAATGCTTTCATTATAAAAATATATATCTTATTTAATTTTTATTGTGGATATTCTTAGTATTTTAGACCATATTTAAGTTGTATTTTTCTTGGACAACAAGTAAGCTAGTCATTTCATAGTCTACCACAAAGTCTTTCTATTGAATGGAGCATAGGATTCTCCTATACATTATGGTCTTGGAATAGAATAACTTGATTAGATGTTCTCATTGAAACAAAAAAAGCTCTCATATTTATGAGAAAGTTATTATCACTTTACTATTGTCTAGTCTTTTTATAGAATCATGACGATCTTATATGGTAAATTTCGAGAAAGATGTTATAAATAATATATTTTTGTTTGTGTTATAAATTCATCTAAAATATTAACTCTAAATAGATGTCACTAAAATTTTCAAAAAAATAAAAAATCACATCTTTTTGCCACGCTATTACAATTTGTCATCCTTTTATCCTTTTTTCTAAATTTGTTACTAGTTTACTTAGCTTGTCCTCACCATATTACATAATTATAATTTTATATATTATTGCGAGGCAAGGTTTAGAGAATGTATTGTTTAGAAATTTATTTTAATTTCTTAGGTTAAAATAAAAACATAACCACTACAAAAAGGAAAAATGGCCACAAACTTCTTTTTTTCTCAATAATGTTTACACTTAGTGTTATGTTCACCCTCGCTTTATATGGGTTATGTATCTTTTAATTAATCATGGTGATGGTTAATTATTAACTCTTCTTTGTCTCGGTCATACCTTTCCCTACCTACAACTGCGAAAAAATAAATAAATCTTTTGGAGGAATTCTAAAATTTTAAAATCAACAAAATTTTGACTTTATAAGAGGAAACAAATAAGAAAAATTTAGGGAATCTGAGGCCCAAAGGATTCATAACTAGCTAGTATGGTGATGTAGAAGCAATGAAAAATTTGTAAAGATGAAGTCACACCTTCTCTCTTTCACAGGCATCACATTTTCATTATAGTAGCCAAACTCCCAATCCTATCTCAAAGATATTTGTTCCAAAATATCATAGGGGGTGAAAGGAAATTTTGATTCAACACAACAATTTCTCTTTTTAAACAATGTTAAAAGAAAATGAATTTTATTTGGCAGCTTCACAATAGGTCGAAGGGCCAAATTAGGAGAGGTATGATGGTTTAGTGCTAGGATTGGATTCATATCAAAATTTCTTTTGTGAATGTTAAGAAGTTGAGGGGTGAAGAGAAAGCAAAGATTTTTTATGCAATTTTCAGGCTTAAGTCCTAATGCACATCTTCAAAGTTAGGATAAGAATCTTTTTTTTACAAAGATATTAGATAGCTCCAAATTCATGAACCAAATGGATCCATTTGTAGTTTGAACTTGTGGTGGACCATAATGGCATGGTAGGCAGCTCAGGATAGAGTTACGCAAGACATCATACTTCAGACAAGAGACATGTTGGAGTAAATTAATATCAAAAGTTATTCTATATTTTTATCTTTTAACACTTCCTCATTTCAGGCCAATGATCCCTATCAAACTCACAATACTATCATTATTTACTTATTAGGATGAACTCCCTCTAAGATTTTTGACTTGAGTGTAAAACCATCACTATATTACTTCAAATATTATCAACCACTTAAATTCAAGAATATCAGAAATGAGAAATCTTTACAATAATTTCAAGACAAAAGATACAAAAGAATCACATATTTATTTTCAAATTTAATTGTTACATTTTTTTATATAAATAATCAAATTAAATGCTCCATTTAAATAACCTTATTTTGAAAAAATAATTTCAAGTTTTGTCATACTATTTCAATTGATTTTCATACCCCAACTCTTAATTTACCTATGTTTTAAATTAGAACTAATTTAATTAATGTCATTTGATTTCCACAATCCATTAGTAATACATGAAAGATTTTCTAGAACTTGATTATGTCAAATTTTGTAGCATCAACGTTGTGAATCACACACATTGATCCATCACCAAGATGAGGAGTGCAAGAGAATAGAGAAATGAACTTGATTGTGTCAAATTGTTTAGCATCAATGTTTTGGATCACACACAGTGATCCATCATCAGGATGAGGAGTGCAAGAGAATAGAGATGACACACTTGTGATCTCTATTCTCTTGCACTCCTCATCCTGATGATGGATCACTGTGTGTGATCTGAAATGTTGATGCTAAAAAAATTGACATAATCAAGTTCTAGAAAATCTTTCATGTAGAACTAATTTGTGAATACTGAATATATTTGTAGAGTGTGGTAATTTTCTACATGATGCTTTACTAGTATAGAAAAGTAGGAATGCTTGATGTGTTATGGATGACAAAATCTCAGCCTTCAGATTTACTGAATTGAGATGAAAGAATTTGTATAACACTAAAAAACCATTCAAATTTAACTTTTAGTTGTCATTACTTTCAAGAAGACAAGCTATCAATCTAGTCTACAAATGGGGAAGACTTCAGAAGCACAAGGTCTGCAGATATTTTATGTCTTCAATAAAATATGAGAAAGAAATAGAAATATAAATCTATAATATATCATATGGTGAAAGGTTGTAGCAATTAGGATTTATTTGAAGTGTATAAAGATGAAGAAACAACACCAACATTAGTTGTTGTTTCAATGAAATCCAAATTATCTTGACTGTTAAAAATCTAAGCAACCTTTCGCTTCAGGCAAAAGTTTATCTATTGTAGGATATTGCATCAAATAAGGATGTTTTGGTTTCAATCCTATTTTCGATAGAACATCAATGATCCCATGACTTGTTTTAAATTTTTTAAGAAGTATTCTAGCAACCAAAGAAGTTTGAGCATGCAAGACAGGTTTTGTTGAAATCCTCATCCTATCCACTAGCTAAAAGTACACATCCATGATACAAGAAAGCCAAAAGATATTGAGAACCATCAAATCAATATATCTGTTGTATCATAAATATGTCAAGAGTCAAGTACAATGAGATATCAAAATGAACTGTAGAATCACTAAATCTCATGTACTGCAACTAGTCTCTCCTACATCACAAATACAAGACAAGTATTGAAGTGTCCAATAAAAATCATGATGATTATACAAATATTAGAGTACTAAGGCATCATAGAACCCCTATTTGATCACAAAAAATGAGTAAATTTAGTATCTTCCATATGCGATGAAAGAATCATTGCCGTATTATTGTATGGCAAAACTCCATAAGAGGTGTGATGAAAAAAATTACTCAAATTGCATGAAATTTAAAAGCTCAAGTTTGGAGATCAAATACTTTCTACTAGACTTCAATTTTTAGGTTGATCGTGCCTTGTGTAACACTCAAATTAATGATTTTGCATTGAAACTGACATCTTCTCTTGAAGGGCTCAAAGTAGAAAAATGAAATTGTTCAAATGATTTGAAATAATTCCTTTTGCCCCTTTTATAGCTAGTTGATGCATTTATCAGGTCCTATAGTTGATATGAAATTCACCCCATAGCTAATTTCAACATTTTGAATCTATTTAGGGTCGAAATCAAAATCTCCACCAAATGCTTCATTCAAACTCACTAACAAAATCACACTTACCAATGCAATATTAGTCAATAACCCATCAAATTGATCCAAATTTCTTCCAAACATGACTAGTCAACCTTAGTCAAAATTAGTCAATCATTATCAAACTTGGTCAGTCTAGGTCAAACTAAGTCAAACTACAAGAAAATCTACTCACTATGTGGTAAAAACAATGATCTTCAAAATCAATGGACACTTGTTTTTAATCATCTATAACTATTGGAAATTTATAATTGGAACAATTGATGTTTTCTCATTGCTATTAAATCTATTGATAAGACATACTACTACCTAATCTAAATGTCATATCTATATGATTGATGAAGAAGATTTTAGAAATTACTCATAACAATAGCACCTAGAGGAAAGGTTAAGTTATGAAAATGAAGCTACAATGGATATTTGATTAGATAGACTTTGATAAAGAAAAGTGATTATTTATGTCAAGAAAGTTAAGCCAAGTCGAGAAATAGAGTAAATGGAAAAGGAATGTCGAGTGATTATAGTGTCAACCAAGCCATAGTTAGTGCTGAGCAAATCTAGTATTGACCAAGCATCGGTATCAACCGAGAAAGCTAGTCGATGTCAAGCCAAAAAAATTTACAGGACCTGAGTGTCAGAATTTAGTGATTGTCAAGTAACAATGTTGAAGATGAATTTGAGGAAATCATGATTCCCAATTGACTCGGTTGATTTCTTGGGGGATGTAAACTATGTTGAAGATAAGATTGATGAGTTTAATCATTAAATTCAAGGCAAGGATTAGGTAAAGAACTAAAAGACAAGTTATAAAGAAGTTTCTAGAGAAGGATCAAGAAGAAAGATAGATACAATGAATCATGTTGAACCTAATTGTAAACCCTAAGATCTAGGGTGATCATGGAAAATGGTAAAGCAAGAATTACTTATTTAAAGATTTGTAGAGCTGAATAATGTATGTATGCAAGTGCATATGTGAAGTGAGGCATGTAGATAAAGGTAGATTAGAGATGCACAAGTGTAAGAGTGAATGCAAAGCTAAAAGATATTGCTTATGAAAATGTTTCTGATGGTGATAAGTGAAATCTAAGAAAGAAGGCTTAAGTGTTGTTGAAGGGAGAAGACTGATTTCTTGAAGGATTGTCGAGTGAATCAAGAATAGAGATGACAGTGGAGAGTTTATCAGTAAATCAACACCTAAACCAAATAGAGCACTAAATTTGCAAAGTGAGTTGTAATCATACATATTAAAGCCTTTTTTTTTCTAATCATTTTAAATAGTTTGTATTGAAATCCTTTTAACAAAGGTTGACATTATAGTCATTTGAAAGACTTAACAGTATGTGTAAATCCTTTCATAAGGTGATATTCTAAATGGAATGATCAAAGTCCTCTTACAAGGCCACTCCTAATAGGGTGATTAAATTCTTTAACCAAGTCACATTTAATAGTGTGTATTGTAACCTTTAACAAGGTTGACACCTAATAGAGCTCACTTTGAAAGAGTGAAAAAGTGGTGACATGTTGCTAGTGGTTTTTCCCAAATTGGGTTTCCATGTAAAAATTCTATGGTCAAACCTATGTTGAATGCTTTATATGTTATACATTTTATATTTAGCAAAGCATGTTATATTTGGAATAGTAACTTTGTTTACAATAGAGACCAAGTAACATTAGGGACTGAGAAATGGAAGGATAAGCAGAATAGTAAAAGTTTTATGTTTAATTGTTCAAATGGTACTTAATGACCTTGAGTAATTGATTCACACCCCCCCCCACCCTCCCACTCCACTTCTTAGTTATTCTAAATATTTCTAAGAATTGGTATTAGAGCTCAGTGCTTAAAGAGAAAATTTTGAAGGTACTTAAAGCTAAAGATCATGACTCATAAGAGAAATGTACCCAAGTTGAACAAGGAGAAATTTCCTGCATGGAAAGCCTTGATGAGGTTGCACATATCTAGTATCGGTGATGCTTCTATGAAATTTTTGGATAATGAGTATGTAAAGGTGACCAATACTCCTCTGACAACTGATTAATTGAAGCATAAGCAAAAACGCAATCAAGAAATGTTGGAGGTTGCCTCATCCCTAAGCTATGTCGATTTTGATGACTTAAAAGACAATGAAAGTGCAAAGAAAATGTGGGACAAATTGAAGACCATAGATGGATGTGATGACAATGTCTTAAGAGCCAAATTAGAAAGACTAAGAGGTAAATTTGATGACATGAGAATGATGGAAGGTGAAAATATAGTTCAATACTACACAAGAGTTAAAGAAGTTGTTAATGTTATTCGCGGTGCAAATGGAGAAATCAAAGAAGAAATTGTGATAAGCAAGGTATTGAGGACTCTACTCCCTATTTATGCCATTAGAGTGTCTACAATCCAAGAACTGAGATGCACACTTGGTAACAATTTGACCTTGGAAGGTGTAATTGATTGACTTACTACTTTTAAAATGTCTAACTTTGATAACTACACACCTGCCACTATTGAATCTTCATTTAAGTCACAATTGGTTCTTAGCAACAGAAAAAGATACTAACAATGATAGTTCTAATGATGTGATTGATGAACTTGAATTCCTTATTGCAAAATGATTTGGAAGAGGAAAAGGAAAATACAAAGGTAAACTACCTATTATATGTTATTCATGCAACAAAGTAGGTCATATTGTTGCTAGGTGTCTTGACAGAAAGAATAAGGATGAAAGGAAGGAAAGAAAGTACAAAGCTAAAAGAGATGACTGAGAATTCAAGAGAAACAAGAATTAAAAAGGTAAGAAATTGTGTTAAATTGTTGAAGAAGAAACTGATAATGAATATGAAAGTAATGATTATGAAGTAGTCTATGTTGCTATGAAAGAAGATTTAGATGAAGATGAGAAAACTGCATTGATTTCATATGCAAACAAAAGTGATAGATGGATAATTGATAGTGGATGTTCAAATCATATGACTAGTGATAAAGAAAATTTTCAGGACATTGGTCCATACAGAGGTGGATGTGTAAAATTGGTAATGATATCCTATGTGTTGTAAAAGGTAAAGGAACTATTCAACTAACTGATAAGATAAAATGTGATAATGTTTACTGGGTTGAAGGACTTAACTACAATTTGTTGAGTCTTTCACGGATGAACAAATCATGTTACAGAGTTGAATTTCACAACATAGAGGTCGAGATACATGACGTTGCTGGTAAGCTAGTTGGAAGTGGAGATCAAACAAGAGGTAACTTGTTCTATCTAGATTTACCAAATGATACATGTTTGTTTACACAAAAAGAAGATGTGTTATGGCACAAGAGGTTATGTCATGTAAATTTTGACAATTTTTTGAATATTAGTAAGATGAAGAACGTAAGAGGATTGCCTAAACTAAATAAGCCTAACAATGCCATGTGTAAACAATGTCAATTGGTAAAAATGACAAAGTCTAGTTTTAAGAGAAAAACATACACTGCTAGTGATATCTTGGAATTGGCTCATACTAACCTATGTAGACCCATTGATGTTCAAAGTTACCGTGGAGATAAGTATTTTGTTCTATTTTTTGATGATTACTCTAGGATGATGATTGTGATGTTTCTTATAGCTAAATCTAATGCTTTTTAGTTATTCAAGTGGTATTTAGCTAGAGCTAAAAAAGAAATAGGGAAGATTCTAAAGTGCTTGACATCTAACAAAGGTGGTGAATTCATTTCTAATGAGTTCAATACATTTTGCAATGATAGGGGAATTAAAAGACAAATGCCAGCACTAAGAACCTTCCTTTGAATGGAATAGTTGAAAGGAGGAATAGATCAATAATAGATTGGGCAAGAACATTAATGATGGACAAGAGTGTATCAAAGAAATATTGGAGAGAAGTTGTTAGTATTATTATCTATACCCCAAATAGAGTACAAGTCAAGAAAGGTACAAATGCTACACCTTTTAAACTATGGTATGGATATGCTCCCAATGTGAAATATTTCAAAATATTTGGAAGTAGATGATATATACCCAAAGATGATAGAAATGGAAAACTTGATGTAAAGAGTGAGGAAGGAATATTCTTAGGATAATCCACTAAGAGCAAAGCTTATAAGTGTTTGAAGTCTAACACTAACAAAGCTGTGAAATTTCAAATGTGAAAACTAATGAGTTTGCATAAAGAAGTGATATTGAATGCAAATAAGAACTTGAAGACTATAGTACATTCATCTATGTGTATTATGATGCTCTAAGTGCTCCTAATGAACAAGTAAACCAAGTTGCAGTCTCTTAGCAAATAGGAAATGTTGCAAAGCAACAAATTTCCAAGCAGTAGAGAGTGGGTGTAGAGCAACAAACTGAAGATGACAAGTCACAAACAAGAAATGTTGGCCATCAATTTGCAAATGTCAAGCATGCATTAGCAGAACCAAAACTTGAACAAGAAAGAGAAAATGGGCTTAAGATTAATTTTAAGATGAACGTGTAGAAGAACAAAGAAGGAAACTACCTGTGCTAGCAAAATATGTGAGATGATATCACAAACTTGAACAAATCATTGGTGATGTTGAATCAAGTGTTATGACAAGAAATAGAAACAAATATGACACAATCTTACTTTGTGAATTTGAGCCCAAGATAGTAAAGGATGCTTTGGAGAATGAAGATTGGATTCAGGAAATGAACATGAAGAAATTGAACAGATTGAGAAGAACAATACTTGGACTTTAGTGCCAAGACCTAAGGACAAAAATGTCAATGGGACAAAGTGGGTTTTTTAGAATTGAGAAGTAACAAGAAACAAGGCAAGATTGGTGTTGGTAAACAGATTGTTCTTTCTAATGTAACTCTTGAATGCTCGAACCTATGAGAAATAATTTGATACCAACAGTTGGATAATCTATCATGAGGTTGATAGATTTCCTCTGAATTGAAAGGTACAGCTCCCTTATCAATGATATTCAATGAATTTGTTTGTTTCTAAACTAATTGGGTATGTTCTTAATCCGAGAACAGAAGAGGTAAACCAAGCTAGCCCTAGACAGAACTAACTCAAGCAGAGAATTCAGTTCTACACCTAGCCAACCCTAGGAATTCACACTTCCTGTGACTCCCTGACATTGGTAATGCAATGTAAATGCTATGTATGCAAATGCAGTGGAAAATGAAATGAAAGAGAGTGTTAAATAATCCCAATTCTTGTAATAGGAACGTCTGCAAATTCTCTGATCTACAACCCATTCATTATTCAACACAAGATGCGAGATGATGCCCAAACTAAAAATAACAATACTCTGATTGATTATAATCAAAGAAAAATAACTAAATGCTCTGATTCAGAATAGAACCCCTGTTTCCTTGAGAATCACAAATAAGAATACTCAGATTTTATTCTCTCACAACTTATGCTAAATCTATTACAACAACTCGAACTCTTAACAAGCATAATGAAAATGCAAAAAACTACACTATGTCCCTTCCCCCTACTCCAGCTCTTTGTCTCTTGCAGAAAAGAAGAATCCCTACAAATGAAAAGGTTTTACAATAAATACATTCTTCAGCAATCATTTAGTTTCTTCCAGTGACTTTTCAGTTCTGTAACTGATCTTGTCTCTTTGAATTCTGATCATTTCCTTTTGAAAATTGATATGCTTATTAACTTTTAAAGTTAATAATGATATATATTAACATATTTAAATTATATTTTAACAGTTGACATTTAAATATGTTAAATCAATATCCAAAAAATTTCCTTCATTGAGCGGACAGCAAAATAAATACTTCTGCTAGGTAAAAATGGGTCATTTTTCATGTGGCATATCTTTTTATTCCACCGTTGGATCAAGCTCATTTCTAGATATGTTCTTCCAAACTTAGTTTTCTGCATTTTTACTAAAGCGATCAAAAAATAAATCACTGAGTCAAAAGATATGAGCTATTGAATGCTGGTCTATATAACTGTTGCAAAATCAGAATTGATAAAATAAAATTTTCAGCCACTCTTCTTTCAATGCTCTATAATCCATATGTCTTCAATCTGCAAGAATGTTATCTTCCATGCTTATAATGTTAATTCTCTGCTGAAATTTGGGAGAAATTCTCTGGAATGCTTATAGTGGAAATCTGATTTTTGTCTTCTCCCTTTTGTGGAAAATTGAACTTTGACTACGAAAGGTGCAGTGGAGAATGAATTTTCCATTTCCATGCAGTGGGCACAATTTTGATGTATATTGATTCACAAATTATTTTTCTGGAGTGATCTTGATGCTAGACCCCATATACCTTCACTGTGGATTGAGATTTTCCTTTTCTCTCCTCATGGGAAAAATTGGACTTTGCTTGCGAAAGTCGTAGCGAAAAATAATTTTTTTGCTACGCATTTTTTTTTTTGCTAGAAAATGAAGTATTTGCTTCTCCAATGGAAAATCAAAAAATGACTATGAAAGGCACATCGAAAAATGATTTTTCCACTATGCATTTTTTTGCCTTTGGTGGAAAATGAAATATTTGCTTCTCCAATGGAAAATCTGAAAATGATTGTGAAAGGCGCAGTGGAAAATGAGTTTTCCACTATGCTTTTTGTTTCTTTTGGTGGAAAATCCCAAGTTGACTACTCCATTGCGAAAAATTCATAAAGTGCTTCTCCATGGTGGAAAAATGAACTTTGACTTCTATTTGCTTCCACATTTGCATATCTGGACTAGAAATAATTCAATCCTTCATAGAAACTTTGTTAAGCATATTGGGAACAATTTTGGGAAATTCTTTATGGGAGGCAACTTTAAAAGTTTTTAAAATGGTGTACTAAAAGTGCACCTATAATTGGTATGCAAGGGTTATGATCAAGAAGGAGTTGATTATGGAGAAATTTTGCTCCTGTGGCAAGACATGAAGGAGTCATAATTTTGCTTGCATATTCAGCCTACAAGAAGTTCAAGGTATATCACAAGAATTTGTAGATCCAAACAAGAAGAATGTGTTATGTCAACTGAACAAAGCCCTCTATGGATTGAACCAAGCTCCAAGAGCATGGTATGAAAGATTGCATAATTAGTTGGTGCAGATTAGTTTTGAATTGACAAATGATAACAACAATATATATTTGAAGAATGGTAAGAACAATGAAGTATTGTTATCTGAAATATTTTTTGATGACATCATATTTGGAGGAAGAGAAGCATTATGAAAATGATTTGTTGATGAAATGAAGAAGGAATTTGAAATGTTTATGTTTTGTGAAATCAAATTCTTTGTTGGATTACAAGTATGTCAAATAATGTTTGGTATTCTCATTACATAATCCAAATACATCAAGGAGATACTAAAGATTATTGAAATGGAAGATTCAAGATCAGTGAACACACCTATGTCAACAACACATAAGCTATCTAAGAATGATGAATCCATTGATGTGAACCAGACCTTATACATATCCATGATTGGAAGATTGCAATGTGTTGCTCATAGTAGACCAAATATTGCTTTAGTAGTTGGGATAGTTGCTAGATTTTTAAGCAAATCCTAAAGAGAATCACATGATGGTTGTAAAAAGGAATTGAGATATCTGAAAGGTATAGAAGACTATGGATTGTATTATAAGAGAAGTGATGAATTGTAATTGAAGGAATTCATTGACTCGGATTGGGTAGGAAATATTAATGACAGAAAAAGCACTAGTGGAGGTGCATTCTTTCTAGGAAAGAGATTGGAGTCATGGACAAGAAAGAAAGAAAATTGTATTTCCCAATCAATAGCTAAATTCGAGTATGTCGAAGCTACAGTGAATTGTTCAAACATTATGTGGATCAAAAAATTATTCAAAGATATGAAAGAAAATATTATAGATCCATTAGTTATCTACTGTGATAACACAAGTTCTATTAACATTTCAAAGAATATAGTGATGCACACTAAGACAAAGCACATTTCTATCAAGTATCATTACTTGAGGGAACTAGTACAAGATAAAGAAGTGAAGCTAGAATATGTGAACACCAAAGAATAGATTGCTGACATATTCACAAAACCCTTACCTAAAGATGCTCATGAATATCATAGAGGTAAATTAGGGGTGATTTCCCTAACCAAAGCTACTTTAGGAGGCAAGGTGCATTGTATCAAATGTGCTAATCAGAACATCTTACACATTGATGCAATACAACTCTACTTTGGAAAATATCTAAGGTAGATAGTCAAGTACAACATACCATATCAATCATAGATAGATGACAAAAATCAGCTAGACATGCAAAATCTACATAACTTAGATGTATGAAGAGATTGAAGCCATGAAAGTTAAGTGTCTTTGGCATTGTTGTCAAAGAGAGAGAGATAGACAAAGAGGGAGACATAATTAAAAGAGAGATATATATATATACAAAAGAGGGAGAACATGAATACAAAAAAGAAACTATTATAAAAAAGGGACAAATCTTTTGGATTGTATAGTAAGCACCTGAGATACATTTGATACTTAGAGATATTGTTGATATTGAGATGTAGAGATTGTTGGAATATAGAGGTGTTTCCATCAAAGCTAAAGAGGGAGATTGTTCAAAACTTACAATTGGAACAACTGTTGTTTTGTCATTGATTTCAAATCTATTGATGAGACATGTTTCTATCTAATCTAATGTCATATCTATTTGATTGATGAAGATGATTTGAGAAATTTCTCATAACTATAGCACCTAGAGGAAATGTTGAGTTATGAAAAGGAAGCCACAATGGAAATTTGATTAGATAGACTTTGATAAAGTAAAGTGATTGTTTATGTCAAGAAAGTTAAGCCAAGCCAAGCAATACAGTAAATAGTAAAGGAATGTCAAGTGATTATAGTGTCAACCGAGCCATAGTTAGTGTCAAGAAAATCTAGTGTTGACCAAGCATCAATATCAACCAAAAAAGTTAGTCGATGCTAAGCCAGAAGGTTTTACATTGCCTGAGTGTTAAGTGATGACCGAGTGTCAGAACTTAGTGATTGCTGAGTAACACTATTGAAGATGAATTTGAGGAAATTGTGATTCCCAACTGACTCATTTGATTTCCTGGGACATGTAAACCATTTTGAAGATAAGATTAATGAGTTGGATCATTTAATTCAAGGTGAAAAATAAATAAATACCTAACAGATGAATTCTAGAGAAGTGTCCAGAGAAAGATCAAGAAGACGGACAAATACAATGAATCGTGTTGAACCTTATCATAAACCCTAAGATCTACAATGATCGTGGAAAATGGTAAAGCAAAAACTCTATTTAAAGAGGTGCAGGGCTAAATAATGTATGTATGTAAGTGTGTATGTGAAGTGAGGCATACAAATAAAGGTAGATCAGAGATGCACATGTGTGAGAGTGAATATGAAGCTAAAAGAGATTTCTTACGCAAATATTGTTGATGTTGATAAGTGATATCAGAGAAAGAAGGCTTAAGTGTTGTTGAAGGGAGAAGATTGATTTCTTGAAGGGTTGTCAAATGAATCAAGAACAAAAATGAGAGTGGAGAGCTTATCAATGAATCAACACCTAAACTAAACATAGATCTAAACTTAAAAAGTGAGTTGTAATCACACATATCAAATCCTATTGTTTTCTTTCTAATCATTATAAATAGTTTGTATTGAAATCCTTTTAACAGAGGTTGAGCTAACAGTCATTTGAAAAACTTAGCAGTCTATGTAGATTCTTTCACAAGGTGACATTCTAAATGGAATGATCAAAGTCCTATAACAATGCCACTCCCAACAAGGTGATTAAATTCTCTAACCAGGTCACATTTAACAGTGTGTATTGTAACCTTTAATAGGGTTGACTTTAATAGAGCTCACTTTGAAAGAGTGAAAAAGTGGTGACATGTTGTTGGTAGTTTTTCCCAAATTGGGTTTCCACGTAAAATTCCTAGTGTCAAATCTTTTTTGAATGCTTTATATGTTTTACATTTTATATTCAGCAAAGCATGTTATATTTGAAACAATTATTTTGTTTATAGTAGAGACTGAGCAACAGTAGGATAAGAACAATAGTAAGAGTTGTATGTTTAATTATTCAAATGGTACTTAAGGAGCTTGAGTAATTGATTTGCCCCCCCCCCCCCCCCCCCCCCTCCCCGCGCCCCCCAACCCCCACCCCCCACCCCCCCTCCTTTATTCTAAACATTTTATAACAATAACTCCATTGAAGCTGAATCAAATCAGTTTGACACTTTTCTAGTTGCTCTCTAGTCCTATTTCTAGTTTGATCCTGAGCGAGTAGGAATACATAATCAAAACTAAAAATTTCTAAAGAAAATAAAACATCATTTCTAGGGGCATCTCAACTTCATTAAGAGTCATATTAAATTGAGACTATTTGATATCTCTCTATGAGTGGTTTCATTGCTTCACATCAAATTACTCAAGGAAGACATATCAATTCCACCACATCACATTAATGTGATAATGTCTTCTTGATCCAATATTTAACTTCATCAAAACTTATGTTAAGTTGATCTCTTAAAGGTAATCAATTTCATCACACTTCATCAAATTGATCAGTCATCCAAAACTAGGCTCATATTTTTAAAATATATTAGATAGATGTCTAGTTTTAGTGCTTCACATGAAGATGAATATCAAGGTCTTTCCATTGATCTTTGTTTGATCAACTTGAGTATCGATCTCTAATCAAAGAACATATCATTGCTTCATATAAAATTATTTGACACTAAATCTTCTTTGACTGAAATTGTTAATCACAAATTGACTCAAATAGGGACAAATGTAATCAACTAAATTTGGTTTAGTAAACCAAGAGCCCTTGATCTCAAATAATTAATACAAACATTGCGCCAGACCTAATTATGAAAATAAATGAATCAACTTACTTGCATAATTAATCAATCATTGAATACTATGTATCAAGATTATTTGCAGTATCAAAAAATTCATTTAGTTAAAAGTCCTAATACTTTTAATTAAAAGAACCCACTCATGTGCACATAGTTCTATTTAAAAATAAATAAAAAGACAAAAAGGTAAAATCCTACAAAAAGTCATGAAAGAAGCACTTATGACCTATAAAGTGCACTCACGTAGATCAAGAAAGGGAGGATTAATCTACTACTTGTGTACTTTACATCCTAACCACTCCATAGGAATCTTATAAAACCATGTGTACCCTAGTTCTTCATATCCACTATTTGTATAGTTGAGTAATAATGCTCATTTGTACTTAGAATCATTGGTAGCTTGCATTGATATGTCTTGCATCTCATAGCTTAAAATATAGTTGTTATCATTACTTTAATTTGCACTTATCATAGCATGTTAAACTAGTTTTATTATCATTGTTAGCTTAGAATACATTGATTGACAAAATCATTAAGCAATGTATGTAACCATTGCATAATATATTCGTTGAATATTTCATTTTATTGTCTAGTCATTGGTCTTTCATGATAATATGAGAGAGAAGTCGAGAAGACCATACTCACCTTAACTAGGAAGCAATAAGTTCCTTCCTCTTGAGTTTCAGTTTTATTTCAATATTTTCTTTTTGTTGCTAATCCATAGAAGTAATGATTTAGTGAAGTGTTGGTGTATTATGCATTGAACCAAAAATCACACACAGAAATACAAAATAGAGACATCATGTTAGAATAAAGGCTAGTGGGCCTCCTTAAGAGTGTGAGGGAAACTCACTCACTACTTTTGGAGAAGAATGTGAGTTTAAAGAACTATTCTTCTTGTATTTTTGAACAATTTTCCAAATAATGTCGTCCTTAGAGTTCACATTACAAAGAGAAGAAACTAATGGAACTATTTGGACAACAATCAGTATAAGAGCCAAAGTTCTAAGGAACTTTTACATTATTATCTCAAGATTAGAATAGAGAAAGAGCAATAAGAAAAGAAGGGTCATCATGACTAGAGGGGGCCACACCAATAGGAGGTATTCTCTTGGATTACCAAATTTACTCCAAGAGCATCACCCAAATTTGTAGGAGAAGTTGGTGATGCTCCATCAAAGGAAGAATCAAAAGCTAAAAATATTAAATATTCTTTGCAAGTGTCTTTCTACCAGGTGGTAGCACATTTTATGCCACAAGAGAGAACAAATTTTTTCGAGTGGTGAGTAAAGAAATATTGATGACATCAAAAAGAGGCACTTGCATAATCCACCACTTGAGTCTATGACTTATCCCCCATCATGAGAACTTCATCTCCATGGAGAAGTGTGGAGATATCGATGTCCACCAAAATTCATGAAAAGGTTAAGAGACACATAGTTGTCCTACTCTTATCTTCCTTTATTAAACAACCAATAGAGTTGTCAATGGCCTCAAAACAAGAGTTCTCCCAAAAGTGAAGGGGAATTTAGTAGAGATGAACCCACACTCGAAACACACTAAGTGGTTTCATAAGATTTTCAAATGAGATTGTTCAGAATTAAGTCAAGAGAGAGTGGGTCCCTCAAACCCACAATTTGACAAGCACCAAATCACATTCTTTAGAAGAAATAAAAAACCCCTTTGCACTAGGGGAAAAGTCCATGTTACCAAGAGCTACAGATCTCTACAAACTAGTCACCCAAGATGAAGATCTAGAAGAGAAGGCCAAAAACCAATTAACCTATAAGCCACCTCGCAATGCTAGTAGAAATCCACATTTTCCACATTTAGACCACAAACCACGAGAAGGGGGTGTCTTGGCACTAGAAAGGGATCAAGATTCCTCCTTTTTTGTACATGTTTAAATGTGAGAAAAAATCCATCTCCCAATAGCAATTCACCTAGTACCAGATATGTGAGAGGCACCCAAAAAAGTGGTAACCAATTTATCCTTGAAACCACCCTATAGAGGAAACCAATAGGGGCCTCCACAACCAACTCAAGAAATGCAACATTCACAATCATAGTGTAACTCTATATATGCATTCTAAGAGACTTGAGCATTCACCTCTACAATGTAAACATGCAACATATTATGTTTTGACCCTTCTTAAGCAGGAGCCAGTTATTTCTCTTAAGAATAGACCTATAATTTCAAAATCTTCATCATAAGTTGGAGCTTGTAACAACTATTGGAGTTGAGCTTTACATTTAACACTCAACAATGATTAATTGATAACGTGTCCTTGTACTTAAAGGACTTAAAAGGACTGAATTAAAATTTGTTATTAGTGTCTTGTTAATTTGAGTGGAGATGTAATGTCCCCTTTATGGGATAGTCATGATTAATTCTATATAGTCAACAAGTCAGATAATGATATTGTTAGAAATTAACTTTAGATTTAAGAAGAAGACTTTAGGTGTAATCAAGTTTCTTAGAAACCAATCCTCAATAGGTTTTCTCTCAAAATTTACAGGTCCAAGTATGTTTCACAAAGGTTTAGGGAACACTGACCCCCACCCTCTATTGGGGTACATCTAATTCGTTGGAATTTTCTCGACTATCTCCTTGATTAAATCCTAAACTCCCCTATCAAATACAAGATGATAATAATATTACAAATGAATAGTCATCCATAATGATTATAATAATATTTATAATTATTATTAATAATCCCATTCTAAAAAAATAATAACATAAATATTTAACTCTATTCATATTAACACTGGATATTACTATTATTCATTTAAATATATAATATTATTAATATCATAATAAATATGTAATATGAACATCCCTATATGACTTGATTTTGGATATTAATTATATACCCCCTAACATCTCTTTCACTCCTCCATGTCCAAATTAAACTCCCCATACAATTTTGGCATTTAAACTTGTTGGTGTAAATAAGTATTTACTTATTACACTTACTTAAGTTTACTTAAGTTTATGCATTATTTAATTATCTTTCATTATTTTATTTGTGAGACACATAGGAGTTTGTACACTCTTGTGAGATGTCATGATGACATCAAAAGGGGTCTGCACCTCTTTTAAGCACATGTTGTCTACAACATAGGAATCTTCTACACACATATGACACTTTGTCATTCTTATCCATTCATCTAGAATGTTGGATAAGGTGCTTAGTTGTCTTATCTTCTAGTTGTTTCTAAAGACATTCTAGGTGCTTCCTGAGAGGCCTTTATATACAGGCACTCCTAGTGTACTCTTAATTATGGTTGTGTTGCATAAAAATGTAACCAAGGAAATAACATTAAGCAACTAATGCACATTCCTACATTATCATGCAAAACCTCAAAATATGAAAGAAGACATGTAAAATAAAGATAACATGAAATTACAATGACTCAAACTACTAATGCAAACCTCATGAAATCATCAAGTGTAGATGATTTCATTGTTGTAGGATGTAGTTGCTCACAAATCCAGTAGCATAACAATGAGGTAGAAGGTGCTTCTTTGAAAATGAGGAGAGGACTCTCTTTTTATAGGAAAATGGATGCAATGGACGGCTAAGATTGAATGCAAGATGGATGGCTAAGATCTCTCAGGATCAATGAGGTGTCTATGAGGTGGAGGCCAAGTAGACTCCACATGGATTAGGGTTTTGACCATGCAAAGGGGGCAAGATGCTCACACACGTGTGAGCAACCTTTGATGGTGACATGTCAATGACATGTGTAAGAGGTGTATAAGATCATGTTTCCTCACACATGTGAGACACCTTTGAAAGTGACATGATCAATGAGGTGTAAGAAGCATGGCTTCTCACACATGTGTGAGACAACTTGATTCATATGTGAAGGGGGACAAGGTTGTAAGAGGCATGCAAGAAATGAGGGGTGAGGAAAGTGTGAACATCTCTCACACGTGTGAGGATTCCTCACACATGTGTGAGAACACACTTAGGATTAAGAGGTGATTAGTTAGGATGATTAGAAAAAGAAAGCATGATTAGGAAGTGGGTAGGTTTAGCATGATGGGTTAGGTAGGATAGTGAGGTCAGGTGAGGGTTAAATATAGGAGCCATGTGCTCAAATAGGATTAAATGCAATATTTAATTCCTAGTGGGATTAGGAGGGAATTAATTAAGTAAATGACATACTTAATTAAAGTGAAAGGGGTTAGATGCAAGGGGAAGGATTTAAATAAACCTTAGTTTGTTTAAATCAAGAAAAGGTGAACATAATTAAATAAATGTAAAATTTATTTAATTAAAGGTTAGGGAATTAAATAAATAATAAATATTTATTTAATTGGTCACGAAATGGGTTTTGGACAAATTTAGGTATCTACAATGGCATATTGAATACATTGTTATTTTGATCATACTCTCTCTCTCTCTTTGGTCTACTGTGTGTTTGTGTTTGAGTTCTTAATTCCTGGGTGAATTTTTCCCTTAGGCAAATTCTTACATGGTATTAGAGCTTTTGGAGACTTTCTGATCGCATAACCATTCGAGACCACACTTGCTTCATCACCTCAGCCCGAATCTGAAGTACTACAAAAATTGGGAGCGTCTAGAGTTAGATTTGACCTCACTATTACGTCTAGAATGTTGAACTAGTGAAAATCAACTATAAACATGCTTACCTTGGCCTAAAGTCGACCATGAGGCAAAAAAAAATTTGCAAATCAGAACTCGGAGGCCTTAATTTGCAGTTCGAGTATGATTATTTTTAAATCTGTAATTTAATTTTCAAATCTATAATTTTAATTCCTCTGTTATTTTATTTTCCAAAATTTCAAAAAAAATTAGCCCTACAGACTAGTAGCAGAGAAAATTTTTGAGATCCTAGCTTTGGACAGCATATTTTATTATTGTAGCAAGGCATATTATATTATTCTCAATTCGGCTGGACACAAATTGCAGAAAATATACATCTATCATAGGAGGATGTTCCAATTAAAACTCGCCATCGCACGGTGCATTATACTACAACTACCACCTAATCCAAACCCTTACCATAAGCCACGGCGGTAAGCGCAACCAGCTTTCTCTCTATAAAGAATGGCAAGGTTTCGTTTTAAAAAAGACATAGAACACATATTTAGTGAATGTGGGATTTTTGAATTTAGTTTCAGCAAGCCCTATTTGCTTCCATTCTCGGCACATATTCTCACTTCAACGGTGGCATCTTCCGGCCACTATTCAAAATCTCGACGGATTGCAAGTTTGGCGGCAGTGCGTTGATCACTGTCTCCTGACTGTGCTACGATTTCTTGGCCAGCAGAGCACATTGAAGGATTTCTGGCATCGCATTTGGGAATTCTGGCTTGGAGGACTATTTTTTCGACCACAAAAATTGCTTTTTGCCTGCTGCAAAAGTTCCTAGCCCGCATTTTTTCAAACCCCCTGGCAGCACCTTTCTCTATTTTCTGGCACTAACAGTCGACGACAACTCTGCGACAACAGGTGGTTTGAAGTTTCTTGCCCACGCGATCTTTCTGACTACCACATATTGAAATCCCAAAGCTTGTTAGAAGTTCTCTGGACACGCACGTTTTTGGCATCTTCAGCAATTTCTGGCACAACACTGCGGCAATTTTTTGATGCTGAGTATACCTCCCGCCCGCGTGAAGAGGTTTCCAACAACGGTTATAGGTCTTCCTGCCCATAGACAACTCCTATACCCGCGGCAAAATCTGCTTCTACCACAAAGACCAACTACCACGTAGACCCTAGACTGGACATGAACCTGGCATTTTTCCACGTAAGCAGTATGACTTGCCATGTATGTTGACTCAGAGTCCATGCAGCATATAGCAACACGCAGGTACCTCCCTGCTTGACACACTAAGTGTCACATCTGATCAAGACTACCACATCACCCGTAGAACCTAGTGATTTCTACCATGTCATCCATATGGATTTGACACGTGTGAATCCATACAGTACGGATGACCAACTCAGCATGCCACATCAGCCAAGGGCAGTATTTTTGCTGACATTAGCAGAGCATGATGTAAAAATTGACAACCATTTGACCGTCATTTTCAAGCGTTTTACAACCACTATGACTGCCATTTGATCATCAAAATTAGACTTGCAATTTTCCATCTAAACCCCTCTTAAGATTGGATTTCAATTTGGCACCTTGACTTTGCGAGCTCATAACTTGGACATCCTGACTTCGATTCAAGTGCAATTTTTTTTGAAATTGGGTAGAATTTCTTAAATTTTCTAGTGATGGTGTTTGTTTCTAGTTTTGGTGCATAGATATTGCAAAAATTGCATTTTTTGGTGACTATACCTACATTATCTTGCATTTTACAACTTCAAAAGCTCCATATAGGCACATCTGTTCACTTTTTCAGGTTCTTTTTTTTTTGAAAGTGTGCATTTTTTTTTCTACTTTCTAGATCTGAAGTTAGATTCTAGGTTTGTGTGGACCAATTTCTCACTTTCAGAATTAGGCCTTTTTTGGCATTGTAAAGCTTTGATTCTTTTTTAGAATTGTTGTAAAAGTAAGCTACAGTGCTTAAGTGATAGATTTAAGCCTCATAAGGTAGTTGTAAAACAAAAATCAAAAAGTCCACTTTGTTCATTTTTGACAAGTGGCTCATTGTAAACGCATTACATATAAAGTGCCAACAACATCTTTTGGGGGGGTCTTTTGATTGAGTGAAAAGGGGAGGTGTGTACTATGTTTTTTGTGTCTCTATATTGTGCTCTTTTCATTTCTGCATCATGGGTTTCAAATGTCCTCCTCTAACTTCACGCAACTATTCTACATGGAAAGATATTGCATGGAGTAGATTAATGGAAAAAGGATATAGTCTGTATCTTGATGGTACAATTACCAAACCTACTGATGCTAAAGAACTCATTGATTGGAAAATTCAAGACCAACAGGCTTTAGGTGTTATCAAGAGTTGTGTACATGGGGATCTTCTCTTTCACATTAAAAATTGTTCAAACTCTAAAGAAGCATGGGATAAACTTGAACAGTTGTATGGTAAAGTGGATGAAGAAAAGGGATTTCAAATTAAGGATGATCTACTTCTCTTGGATCCTAAGAATTATGACACAATTCAGGATTACATCATTAAATTCAATGAGTATAGGGCATTTCTTAGAGATTGTGGAATTCCTATGAAGGATGACAGGTTGATTCATCATATCCTGAAGCAACTACCTTATGAGTATGCCAACTTTGTTTCGAGTTTTAATACTCACAGGTTGACCATGGGATCTGCTTACCAATAGCCTTCCTTTGATGCATTTTCAGACATGTTGATTGTTGAACAATCTCACTTAGTGGATTTTGGACTTCTCAAGTCATCTAAGAACAAAGCCTTGGTGGCTAGTGATGATCACAAATCTAGTCAAGGAGGGAAAAGCAACAACAACAAGAAGTAGTGGAAGCAGAAAACACAATTTGAGACACAACAATCCTCCTCTCAACAAGGCGGTTCTTCTTCAAACAAGAAGGGAAGTAATGAAAAGAAGGAAAAACACTTTTGTGCATACTGCAAAAAGAAAAATCATGATGAGCATCATTGGAAAACAAAAAGAATCGATGAGTTAGAAAATCTACTCAAAAAGAACAAGATTCAAGTGCTAGGTACTTCCAAGGATTCTACTCCAACCTCTTCAAAAGGTAAAGGTCAAGCACTTATGGAAAACAGAAGTTCTTCTTCAGAATGGATACTTGACTCAGGTGCCTCTTACCACATGGGTTCTTCAAAGGAAGACTTTTCTTCATTGAAGCAGTCTAAGGTACCACACATCTTCATGGGAGATGATACTAAGATGGAATTTGAAGGGAAAGGACATGTGGAAATGAAAATTGGGGAATTCAAAGATGTTCTCTATGTTCCAAATCTAAGCTTTAATCTCCTATCAGTTTACCAAATCACTCACCTAGGAGATGGTCATAAAGTTGAGTTCCTTCTAGATTCAATGATGGTGTGAAGTCTTAGAGATGATTCATTGGTAGCAGTGGGGAAAGTCAATGATGACAAAAGGCTATACTCCTTCTCCCACTTTGTCCCTAAGAGTCCTTCTCAAGCCTTGTTGACTCACTCTACTTCAAACATCAACTTATGGCATGAGCGGTTTGGTCACCTTGACTTTTGCTCTCTTCAGCAACTTTGCTCTAAACATATGGTCAAAGGTCTACCCAATATCAACTTTTCTAAGGGAGAATGTTCATCTTGCTTAGTGGATATGAATCTCAAGGAGAAGTATGATAAAGGGAAGTCTTCTTGAGCTCCAATTATTCTTTAGCTAGTTCACATGGTATTAGCAGGACCCTTTGCAGTGACTTTAGTCAATCAAGGCCGCTACATACTCACATTATTTGATGACTTTTCGAGATTCACTTGGGTCTACTTACTTCATCATAAGAATGAATTGGTTAATAAGCTTCAAGACTTCAAGACTCATGTTGAACACAAGTCAAGGAAAGCCATCAAGGTACTAAGGGTGGACAATGAGAATAGATATGTTGACAGAAGACTTAAGAACTTTTGCAGAATTGAGGGGATTGATCTTCAGAACTCACCAGCATTTAGTCCACATAAGATAGATGTTGCAGCTATGAGGATTAGGATTCTCAAGACCATGGCAAGTTGCATGATTAAGGCCAAGTCTCTCAATCCTACATTAGAAGTTGAAGCCATTAGCAGTGCTACTCACATACTTAACAGATCTCCTCATCAAGCCTTAGATGGCAAGACTTCTTTTAAGGCATGGTGTGGCAAAAAATTGGTTGTGAGTCACCTTAGAGTCTTTGGTTGTCCAGCATGGGCTAACCTATCTTCTAGGAGTTGCAAGGCATTGATACCCAAGCCTTGTACCTTCATCAGTTATGAAGACAATGTAAAGGCTTACAAACTAATGGATCTAGAGACTCGTGACATCTTTGTGGAGAAAGATGTTCACTTTGAGGAGAGTTCACCAAGCTTATCCGCTACTCCTCTACACACATCATAGACAATGGAAACTGATAGTGATACTAGCAATAGTGCTTCAACAAGTTTAGACACGTGGGGTTCTGTTGACAGTTGTAGTGAGAGGTCACATCAGTCCAGTCCACATGCTTACATTGCCATAGTGAAAGGTCCATCACATCATGGTACATCTCGTCTTCCAGCTCTAGTTTTAGTTGACTTGGGAGACACACTTGAGGACATACATCTTCTCATTGATGAAGGTGATCCTTCTACATTTGTTGTGAGGGCTCACTCTAACCCTCATGTCCATTCTCTACATGATCAATCTTCACAGGTTGGCGTGATTGTGGATCCTTATGAACAGCAATTAGTGGAGGTCTCTTTGTCAGTTGAGGAGACAGATGGTTTAGTGGAATAGGTTCAACAGACATCCTTGCCAGATCTGCATTCATTCTTTTCAGGCAATTGGAAGGGGTGAACATCAACGTCAGTATAGGGATACTTGACTAGGTTTCAAGGCCAGTGTACATCTTCAGGAATGTACCTTTGCCATTGTTTCTTCCTAAGGGGGGGAACACCATTCTACATTCATGGACTAGCTTCTTCATCAGAGCAGCTTTCACTTGTCGGCATTCTTCTTTTGGGAGGGGGGGGACGGGGGAGCCTATTCTATCTCTCTTCCTTCTCTCATTCTCTTTTATATATATACTGGATGTATGTCGTAATGGGGGGGTCTTGATTACTCCATCCATCGATGCATCCTTACTTATCTCTCTTTTTGGGAGAGGGTTTTGCCCATGAGGTTTTCCCTCTTTCTCTGCTTTATGAGAGATTGCATTTTTCATTATGTACATGGGTACCTAATATGGCCTAGTAGCCAGGACCCATTCTGCATCTTCATCCTAGTTTCGTAAGCTTAAGGGCATTCCCCTAAGTTGCACTTAAGGGAGGGTGTTGGTGTAAATAAGTATTTACTTATTACACTTACTTAAGTTTACTTAGGTTTATGCATTATTTATTTATTTTGAATTATTTTATTTGTGAGACAATTAGGAGTTTGTGCACTCTTGTGAGATGTCATGATGACATCAAAGGGGGTCCGCACCTCTTTTAAGCACATGTTTTCTACAACACAAGAATCTTCTACACACATATGACACTTTTTTATTCTTATCCATTCATCTAGAATGTTGGATAAGGTGCTTAGTTGTCTTATCTTCTGGTTGTTTCTAATGACATTCTAGGTGCTTCCTAAGAGACCTTTACATACAGGCACTCCTAGTGTACTCTTAATTATGGCATATTGAATACATTGTTATTCTGATCATACTCTTTCTCTCTTTGGTCTACTGTGTGCTTGTGTTTGAGTTCTTCGTTCCTGGGTGAATTTTTTCCTTAGGCAAATTCTTACAAAAATTTAATATTCTAGTTCTTATTTTACTTGTGTTATTCCCTCTAAATCCACATAGGACAACCTTGTAAGTCAGATTCATTATAATTGGTGCACCATTGTAACGACCCAATAATGGGTTGACTATTGACTTAGTTTTGATTTATTATCATTTTCTAACTTAATGCCCCTATCTTTCCTTTATCTTTCTTCCTCCCAACTCCCACGCATTTCCCTTATCTATTATATGTGATTTATCTAGAAACAAGGGGTCGCATTCTTTCACTTGGGATCCGTTGATTAATTTTCTTATGTTGATTTTGCTAAATAATCAATCAGTTTACATTATAATGATGATATCATATAATTGTTTAATAATTCGTTTAGTATATTGTTAATGAATAAATATTTATTTATTAGATTATAGTTGCTTTTTTAATGATCAATTTGACCATCACATTCAATTAACTATTTATTTATTAATATTTTATAATGAAGTACTTAATAATTATAGATGGGAAATATCAAAATTGATGTCTAATGGAGATATCTAATAAACATTTCATTCTTAAATCAATTACTTAATTATTTCAAATAGGGATGTCAACTTTTGTGATTTAATATCAAATTTCGCTATTAGAGGGGGATATTCCATGGCAGTTGTGAACAATTTGGTTAGTTCCTAATAATCATTGTTTTTCCATTCTGAAAAGTGGTCATCATTTTTGTCTACAAAAATGTCATACTTGGATTTATAGTTACTAAAACAAGAATTCAACCATGATTAATATTGTTGTCCTTGGTGTATTTGTTATTGTCAATAAGGTATGGTTGTATATCAACATTACATTATGATAAAATTATGGATGCTATAAGGTGATAAAGAAAAGATAACACTATGTTACTCATTCTATCTATAAAACACATGAGCATGAAGAGTACACATGAACACATGGTGTGCAATGAATGAGGTTGAGTACACAACAAATATGATTAATATTGCAAATGTTGTTATAGTAGTTAATGTCATCTGATGTGAAAAGTAGGGTAAATTTTATTTATATTGATATAATGAAGAGATGATTAATCTTAACATTGAATGTGGTTTTGAATGTCAAAATTATTTGTGACTATAAATGATGGTTGGGTTGAGGATTGATTATAACAGGAAAAGAAGGGTGCAATGCAATTTGTTTCATATTTTTTAATCTTTGAATTGTGTTGCCCCACTTTTGTTTGCCGAATTATTGGCAAAAGTGAGTTCTAAAGTGTATTGATGAAGTCAGTTTTGTTCTCGTGAATGTTTGAGTCTAGGTCTAGATTCCTAAAGGCTAGGTGGTGTTTATCAAATTTTCCCAAAATGCCCTCTCTATTTTCAAAGTTAGGCAGGTTGTTATTCTTGTCTTGTAATTTGTCGAGTAAGTATAGTACCCAATCCGATAGAGATCAATTTTTACTCATTATAGCTAAAATGTACTCACTATTTCATTCTCATGCTCTTGAAGGTTTTCTAAAATTTACATGTCTTTATAACACTCGCTCACGACATATCAGTGGTTGATAAAATAATCATTGGTGGAAAACCCCATATTGCCTTTTCCTTGGCGGGTTTTCAACCCATGAAGGCAATTTTCCAAAAAGGCTCAATTGAAGATGTATCTAGATTAAAAATATTCAAAAGGTGCAAATTCTAAGACAATTTGATGTTTAAATCTAGGATCAGACTCCTAAACATAATCTAGATTTATTGTCACTCAAGTACTAAGCCTTGGCACAATACCTCAGTTTGTCTTCTCCTCGACGAGTTTCTAGCCCATTAAATGATTTTCTGCAAAATAGGTGAAAGTGAGATACAATATGTTGAGTGACATCCAAGTGAATCCATGCACCTTAACTAAAAATATTTAACAACCAATCATGCAATTATCAGAGATTCAACCAATAAAGAAGCATTGGCAAAAAGATGGAAATTACTTTCTCTTCAGTGGGTTTCCAACCCATGAAGGAAACTTTTCGACTATGCTGAGCAATCAGGTCAATAGGTAAAATTTGGCTCTCATGTTGAATCTAGCACATATCAGGATGATATTGGATTTAAACAAACTATTGCAGAAAGAAGATGTGGTCAGGATCTCACTTGGTAGTTTTGCATTGATAGAGTACTCTAGAGGCAACTTTCTGAAGCTAAAAGGAAAATGGGAAAGTAAATAATAGGTTAATGGAAAGTTACCATTACAACCAATGGAATAATGAAAGTATTTTAAAATGTCTATTGAATCTTTGTATTTATTTTTAATGAGTATTTCCTTAAATTTTCACTTGTACGGTGTGAATTCTGAAGTTTAGTGGATGAATCGACGTCCTTGTATATAAACACATGGACAATTGAGTGAGTTAATTTGTTTCCTTGATTTCTCATCTTATTAGTATGCGTAGATTTTGGAATTCATTGATTGTAGAATTTCATTGTCTTATTCATTTTTTGATTCAAAATCACATTCATAAGCTATGGCCACTAAGTTTGCGGGTTTTGATGGTTTAGCTAGGATTAAGTCTCAACTGCAAGACTTCATAGACACATCCCTCCATTTCTATGATATGGTAGACTTCTAAAAGAGTGTAAAAGTTGAATGCATCCATCCTATCACGAAGAAGCTCTAAGGATGTGGTCTAGTTGAAGTCATTGGTTTCCCAGTTGTGGTTCAAGCCCCACAACTCATCTACGAATGTATTCATCATTACAATTTGAAAAGTAAGTAGATAGTTCTACCTAATGACACCATATTGATTTCAATTGACAGAAAAATGGTGGTGAACTACCTTCAAATGCCAAAATAAGAGGATTTTTCTTATCCAACTGTCAGTAGGGCCATTTTAGAATTCTTGATGAAGAAGATGATCTGCAGGAAAGAGATCATGCGGACATGGTTCTAGAAAAAAAATCTACCTAAGACATACAAGATTCTTTTTCCTTGTACAAAAAATATTATGGAATATGAAGTCCTGATCAATGGGATGAAGATAGTCATTGAATGTAGGGTAGATAAGTTGAAAATCTTTGGGGACTCACAGTTGATCATCAACTAGGTCAATGATATTTATCAAATAAAGGATGAAAAATTGATGCCTTATAAAAGAATGGTTGATTATCTAAAGAAGTACTTGGCACATGTTACTTTCCAATAGATTCCTTGAGAAGATAATAAGGTAGTCGATGCAATGGCTACTTTGGCTTCTATGTTACAAATGCCATAAAATGACTTTCGACGTGAGTTCCTACTGGAAACATTATCCTACCCTTCATATGACACCCGTAAATCCTAAATGATCTATTTTTCCATAGAACACGATTCATCTAACTACCACCACTTATACTCCCACTTACGTGACCAGATTGTTCTGGATACCCTAACCCAAAATAAGAAACATCACCTTATCTGAAATGTTTCATGGTATGTCATCATCAGTAATGACTTATTTAGGAGAGGTCTCAATGGTACACTTCTTAGATGTCTAGAATCCAAAAAGTCAAGGCATGTGTTAATGAGGTATATGAAGGAATTTGTGGATCACACTCAAATGGTCTAACACTAGCTTGCAAACTTATTGAAGTTGGTTACTATTGGATAGAAATGGAGAAAGAGGAAATCAAATAAGCTAAGTCTTTCAAGAAGTGCCAACTCCATTGAAATCTAATTCATGCTCCAACTAGGGATCTAATCCCATTCATTACACTTCGGCCATTTTAGAAATGGGCCTTTGATTTGGTGGGTCAGATTCATCCTTCCTCCTCGAATGGACATAAATTCATCATCACAGCTATAGAATACTTCACAAAGTGGGTAGAGGTAGTACCTCTTGATGATTTCAATGTAAAATTTGTAGCTATTTTCATTCTCAATTACATCATCTATAGATATGGTGTACCCTCCTCTATTATCACTTACAATGGAGGCCAATTCAAAAAAAAAGATCTAAATGAGATGCGTTCAAAGTTCAAAATCATAAAACATTGGTCTTCCATCTAGTACACCCAAGGTAACGAACAAGTGGAAGCATCCAATAAGGCTATTTTTAAAATCCTACATCACATAGTTAACAAATTTGGAAGGGATTGGCGCCTTCAAATCAATGGGTCTCTATAGGCTTATAGAACAAGTATCTGAACTCCTATGGGAAAAATGCCCTTTTCTTTGGTATACAAAGTGGATGTTGTGCTTCCAATTAAGGATGATATTCCTACTCTATGAGTTTCTTTGAAAGGCATCATTATTGATGATGACTATAGAATATCTTGATTAGAAGAGCTAGAACTATTGGATGAATGTTGACAAGTGGCATTTGATCATCTATGAACTTACCAAAAGAGGATGTCCAAGAGCTAAAACAAGAAAGTTAAACCATGAGACTTCCAAGTGGGTGACCTCATTCTAACCTAGAAAACCCTAAGAATCAGCAACATCAAGTATAGAAGGGAAATTTTGAGCCAAATTGGTTTGGTCAATACATCACTATTGTCATATTTTGATTAGGTTCTTATCAAATCTTAACTACTGAAGGAGAATTGCTCAAAGAGCTGATCAACGCCCTTCATCTAAAAAGGTTCTATATTTAATACTCTTTGAAGCTCTTTTTACATACCTAAATGTCCTAAAAAAATCCTTAAAATTACAAAAAGTCCTAAAAAAATCTATTATCCTGGTGAAAACCTAGCAATACGCATGTTGATAATACCAAAAAAATTGAAAAAAAATACAAATTACGAAAAAAAAGAGAAAAGAACAAAAGAACAAAAAAAATGAAAAATAATAAAAGCATCATTGATGCAAAACCTAGCAAGCAGACATCATGGTAGAAAAAATAGAATCTCTACCAAGAAGGTGAAAATCTTGTAAACAAGTGCTTCTTGTTTCAAACCCTCCATCTCGTAATGCACCTTCTTGCTTCTTTATAGTCACTTTCCTACTTTGATTTCTTTACTTTGCTTCTCTCATCACTCTCAATTATCTTTGAGACTCTTCTTGTACCTACATGGATTTAAATTGGTCATATTCTAGGAGGCAACAACCTATGTTCTTATAAGATCTCTTTTGCGTTAGTCACTAGTTGTCCAAACTGTGTCTACCTATTGTCGCTTAGTTTACTGATGAGATTCCTCTTGAAGAAAATCTCTCTGGCATTAACCACTAGTTTTCCTAACTGTGTCTATCTACTTTGATCTCTCTACTAAAGAGATTTCTCAAAAATGTCCCGAATTTCAAAATCTGACATCACTCCACTGACACAAACATTGAAATTGAAAATTGAAACTATTTGAGCTATACTGAGCTTTTTTCTTTGTGTTTTTCTTTTTCTTTTTCATTCCCATTTGAGCAACTCCAGGATATCTAATTCGACTAGAGGAGCATGATATTTTCCTTTTTTTTTGTTCCAATGATCCAAAGGGATCCATATAAATAGGGTGTCCACTATAAGAGCCTCTATCTCATGTTGGATGGCCTTGTCTGCCTCAACTCATTTTATATGGGAAATTTGGTGGGGTTGGTTCTTCTCCTTGTTTGTTTGAGTGAATTATCTATGCTACAATAAAATATTAAATCTTGATAGTTATCTTGTGAAGTAGATATATGAGTCACTACAAGTATGCTTAGTACACTTTTGTCTTAGGTTATGAATGTAAGGGTTGTTGTGGACATAATACTTACTGATTTCTTAGCATGAGAAAAATCTCACATGTCTAACATTCTTGTACGCAAGAAACATTCTGGTCATCCTAGCATTTATGCTTTGATTCTTATGTACTCTTACTAAAGTAACATAAAAGATGCTCAAATCATTCTAGCTTCTTATGCCTTAATGCTTACATCTCATTCTGACAAAACTATGACTCATTTCATATACATATTCTCATGATTGCAATGTCAGTGAGGGTTGTATGACATCTGGTGGCCTTAATAAAATGCTCTATGATGAAAACCATATCTTACACGTTTAGTAACCAAGTCTTAGGGATTGTATTTAGTATAGAACTACATTTCATATTAGACTTGCATTATAGCATAATTTTGGTAACTCATTTGATTGCATTTCTTGACTTGAGAGGCAAAAGACTTCTCATACATGTCACATTTTCATCTTAACTACACAAGTGATTGATTAATCAACCCCATAGCTAACTTGACTGCTTTGAACCCATTTTTGGGACCGAAATTAAAATTTGACACTCATAAACAACTCAAAATCACATTTTAAAATTTTGGGATTAACGTGATCAAATGCTTGTGTAGTCCATAGTTTTTGATCCAATATTCATACTAAAATCTCATCATGTCAATATTTTCTCAAAATTATCAACTTTTTCTTCAAAAGTCAACTCTAGTCAACACTAGTCAAACTTGGTCAAATAGACCTTCAAATCACTCTGAATCAACTCAAAATCATCTACATGCTTCTTTGATCTGTTATACATTCTTCTTAATCTCTAATTACATTAGTATCTTCAAATGCTACTGATCTTCATCACTATTTTGACGTATCATCTTTTAGTTTTTCTCCCAAGTGGGTAGGATGATTACATGATTGCATCAATCAAATCTTGCTTCAAATCTTATCTAAACTTAATGTCCTTGTCACTAGGGGCATCTCATCACTAGGGGCATCCTTTTTCCCTCTATCTGGAACCATATGTTGTCTATCTTATTTATCAATCAATTGATCAAACTTATGACAATCCTTATCATAGCTCGATGGACAAGTATTTGGGCATTCTACCTAGACTCCTGAGGGTTAAGCCTCATTCTAGGGATAATCCTACGACTCATGATAGGTCTTGTTAACTCTTTTATGAACTAGTATTCATGTGTTTTATCTAGACTCTAGAGGGTTAAGCTTTATTCTAGAGATAATCCTAAGATTTTTTTTAGTCACTATTTAATGGATAGGTATTGAGGTATTCTAATCTAGAATCCTAAGGATTAAGCCTCATTCTAGGGACAATCCTATGAATTGTGATTGATCTTGTCATATTTTAATGGATAGGTATCATGGTATTCTAACCCTAAATCCTAAGAATTAAGTCTCATTCTAGGAATAATCCTATGAATCATAACAATCTTTTCTCTATTGGACCGGTATCTAGCTGTTTTATTTGGACTCCAAATGATTAAGCTTCATTTTGGAGATAACCCTAAAAATATCATCAACCAGTCTTTGTGTTATCAATCTTAAAGCCAATGTCGATTCTCGTTTGATCCTTCAGAATTTTTATTTCTTTGTGTTGGAACCAACCTCAAGTTGGAGATAATCGACATTTTGGTTCTTTTGCACAGATTGAGAGGTGAAATTGAAGTCCTAAATTTTGTTGAACAGTATTTCTTTTTTATTCAAATTATATGTTCAGATACATAGTATATTGATTGGGCACAAGAGGTAAGTGAGATTCTATCCAATGCCCTCCAAGCAGCCAAGTTTTACAATTCATTTTATATGTCCTTGTTCTTGATTTATATGCTAGCCTCTTTGCAATTATGGCCTAATCTCCCATGCTTAAAAGATTTCCTAGATGATGTCAAGTCCTATAAATTTTATCTGCATCTTCAGATGTAGAATAGTTATGCAAATTATGTAAAAGTGAATGATGCATTTACTATGAGAATTTGCAGGGAATTGCAATGATGCCTAGAAATGAGATTCTCCCTTGAAGCCATGGTTGCCATTAGTCAAATAGGTTGTTATTTTATCTAGTTTTCATATTTTTCTTACCTATGTCTTGCAGCATTCGAGAGTTTTCCCATGAAGCCCAAGATATCCAAATGATTTGATAGTTTTGGTAGAGATCATTTGACAAGATTTGTAGGTGAACATCCTAAGCGGAAGTCTGAAGATGAAAGGGTATGAGTTCCCTATGAAGGTTGGTGCATTCAGTTGTGACACCTGATCCAATGCTAAGAATATGATTAAGGTTTTTGAGAAGAAGTACCAGTTGGATATGTATGAGGTCTTGAGACCTATGTTTGACCCCAATGAATATGCTAAAGATGTCTTGTAGATTGGGAGTGTAATAAAGCATGTTAGCACAATTGAAGTCTACTCAACTGATTGCAAAGATGAATTTGAAACATGATTGTGCTTTTGCAAGATTGAGAGTAGATCAAGTCAAGATAGAAATAAATATAGACATGGATGGGGTTGAGGATGATGGTCAAAATATGTATAACATGACTTACTTGACCAAGTTAAGGAATACTCCTATAATCTTTGAACCATTTTGAGATGTCATAGAAGACCTAGATGTGATGATGGTAAGAATCTACAAGAGGACTAGGAAGTGGGTCGAGTGGACCATGGCATGGCAAAGTAAAAGAAAAGGTGCATTCACTCAACCTTCCCCAAGCGGTGATTTGGGCACAATTCTACCTCTAGCTCAAGGACCCGCTCAACTAGCCGGTGGAGGTGGTCAACCTCCTAACAAGAACATCCCTCTAGAAAAAACTTGTCAAGATGGTTCGTACGAGTGATCGGGATAGAGAGAAGAAGGTAGAAGAATTGAAAAGCACTATGGTTCCAATGGTTTTGCAATCCCAAAATAGTCTAATGCCATCTATAAGCACAACACTACTTTTACCAAGTAGTCCTCAAATACAATTTGTTGACCTTAAAGATGGTGGGAGCAGTGAAAGTGAATCCACAGAGTCAAAAAAAGCAGTGAATAAAATATTTGAAGCAAAGAAGATTTATGAAGTCCAAAATTCATTTCCCCCACCCCAAGAAACCCTTTCTCCTCATCTTTGAAGGCCTTGACCCCTATTAGGAGAAAGATGTTCGCTGTGGATATACTAGGGACTACATCTAAAATAATTTTCACTAAGTTATGGCTTGATAATACTTTGGACAGAAAGAGGAAGAGGATAGAAGATGGAGTCTAAACAAAGAGAGGAAGAGGATAGAAGATGGAGCTCTAAACAAAGAGACTATCTCTGGCCATCCGCTCTGGGTTGGTATTGAGGAAAGTCAAGAAGCGGAAGACTTTATCTATTTGAACATAGGAAACCTAACTATGGAGAGCACCAAGCCCACAAAAGAAAGCAAGATTGAAGACCTAACTACAAATGACTTCACATTATAGTCTCTAGACCTAGGAGAGGTTAGGCATGACACAAAAGTGGACTTATGGAGATCAACCAGTGAAGTGATAGAAGAAGAAATTGAAGGCCTCAAGCTTTCCAAAGTTAGGTTGAAGGCAGAGATCCATGAGCTTAACTACTTCATCAAGAAATTAGTTTCCCCGTTAGCAAGTATTTAGGGGATATCACCTACCAATGATCCTACAGCTACAGATATTCAAGCCATCAACTCTCAGTTGCAAGAGGATAAGCATTTTGGAAAAATTGGTAGGAGTTGGAGTGAGAAACTCAAGTTTGAAGGGATTGTAGTTATAGAATAATTAGGTAATGCATTGCTAAGGCTTGTGATAGAAAAGGATAACATCTTGGGTAACCAAGAAACTTTGTATGCAAAAAAAGAAAAATATGAAGATTGCATCTCCCTCTTATGCATGATCATCAAAATGAAGGCCAAAGAAGTAGTTGAAGAGAAGATTCTACAGAAAAGAGATGAGCTTCTTTTTGACATGTAGCAGAATTTGAAATTCAAAGCAAAAATGATATCTTTAGCAAAAGAAGGATTACAGATGACAAAAGGCGAGGTTAACAAAGAGCAAGACAAAGATTATGAGTTGTTGAAGGGCCTACATGTTGAATCTCAAACAAGTGGACAAGGGAAAGTGGTAGTAGGAGTCATTGTCATGAAAAAAGCTTTCACCAACTATTTGGATAAATTAATAGGGATATCTTCTAGCCCTCAAGATAGAGTGTCAGATCTCCAACAACTTAGCGGATGCATACACGTAGCAATAGAGGAGATGCAAGAGTTGTTAGATTACGGTGACTGATCAGGAAAGTATTGTACATACTTCATAATTAGTGGGGTTTGGGGCATTGCCCCAAAAAAATTTTTGGGTCGTGGCTGACATTGTAGCGGACATTTGGCCGACATGTTGTAACCCTAAAATAGCATAAAATACTTGTATAAAAGGGTTTAGGGTTAGGTATTTTCATTATGTTGTGATGTGAAATCGGTTCTTGCAGTGGTATTGAGTTGTAAGGGATTATGGATTGTAATCAGGTTGTAATCACTGGATTGTAATAATATTGGACTTGCAGTTTGGTGGACATAGCCCAGGGATTGGGTGAACCACATTAAATCTTGGTGCCTTTGTGTTCATTTCTATGTGATCTATTATTTTCTATTATTGGTTATATTTGCATGCAGTTTTTATTTCTATTTGTGGTTTATCCTAACAAGTGGTATTAGAGCAAGGTTTTTTTTTAATTATCCTCCACAGGAAAGTTTCATGGTTGAGTGGGAGCAATGGCAGATGAGGGTAAACTGAGGGTTGATAGGTTTAATGGGCAGAACTTCCAGTTATGAAAGATGCAAATGGAAGACTATATGTATCAGAAGGATTTATGGAAATTGTTGGAAGGCAAAGCCAAGAATCAAGGATCTATGTCAGATGTTGAATGGGATCTTTTGGACAGAAAGGCACTCGGAAGCATTCGGTTATGCTTGGCACCATCGGTGGCATTTAATATTACAAAAGCAAAGATGACAAAAGAGTTGATGAAAACCCTAGTGATACTGTATGAAAAGGACTTTTCTTCAAACAAGGTATTTCTCATGAAGTGTTTATTTAAAATGAAAATGGAAGAAGGTGGATCTGTTGCAGATCATTTAAATGAGTTTAATACTATTACTAGTCAGTCATCTTCTGTGGGTATAAATTTTGATGGAGAAATTAGGGCTCTCTTGATTTTCTGTTCTCTGCGTAAAAGCTAGAATGGCTTGGTAATGACAGTGAGTAATTCTGTTCCTGGATCTAGTACCCTAAAATATGATGATGTGATCGGTGTTGTCTTGAGTGAGGAAACTCATAGGAAATCCTTAAGTGGATCTACATCAGGAAGTGCTTTGAATGCACAAAGAAGGGGTAGAATGACTGAGAGAGGAAATAACTCTGGAAATTGTGGGAAATCAAGAGGAAAGTCAAAGGGGAAGAGGTCTCAATCGAGAGGACCAAACGATTGCTGGTACTGTGGGAAACCAGGGCACAAAAAGAAAGATTACTGGAATTGAAAGAAAAATGAAGGAGATAAATCAGATGGAGACAAGGAGGCAAATGTGGTAAGTAATGAATCCAAAGAGGACGCTTTGCTTTTATCTTTAGAAAGTGTTGATGATTCATGGGTTTTAGATTCTGGTGCTTCATTTCATGCTACACCTCATAGAGGTTATTTCATTGATTATGTCCAAGGGGATTTTGGGCTTATTTATTTGGGAGATAATGAATCCTATCAAATTGTTGGAAAGGGAAAAATTAAGATTAAGTTGCAGAATGGGAATCATTGGCTACTACATGAGGTAAGACATGTTCCAAGGCTGAGTAGGAATTTAGTTTCAGTGGGGCAACTCGATGATGAGGGTTGTGTAGTTACTTTTAATAATAAAAATTGGAAGGTTTCAAAAGGTTCCCTTATAGTAGCAAAAGGTGTGAAAGTAGGCACCTTATATCTTTGTACAAGTCATATTGTTCCTTCTACTTTGATTGTTTCAGAGCAAAATGAATGTTCAGGAACAATTGCTACAGTTGAGCAGGGAGAACAAATAGTTGTTGTAGATTCTGATACAACGTTGTGGCACAATAGACTTAGGCACATGAGTGAGAAAGGTATGAAAGTACTTCATTCAAAGAAAGTTTTACCAGGTCTAAAATGTGTTAATATGGATTTCTATGAAAGTTGTGTGTATGGAAAACAAAAGAGAGTGAGTTTTGTAAAGACTGGGAAGGAAAACAAAAAGGAGAAATTAGAGCTTGTGCATACAGACGTATGGGGACCAGCTCAAGTATCTTCCCTTGGTGGTTCTCATTATTATGTTACATTTATTGATGACACAACTAGAAAAGTATGGGTTTATTTCCTTAGATAGAAATCTGATGTATTTCAAAATTTTAAGAAATGGAAATGCTTGGTTGAAAATGAGACTAGTAAGAAATTAAAATTTCTCAGATCTAATAATGCTAAAGCTGGAGAAGATCCATACAAATGACAATCCAGCAGATATGTTGACAAAGGTTGTAACAAGGGAGAAGCTAAACTCCTCTTCAACTTCGGTTGGTCTTTTAGACTAAACATGAATAAAAGAATAGCAGAGTCCAGTGTGGTTTGATCCAGTGGGAGCCCCATGAGGTAGTGGTATTGCTACAAGATCAGTCTTCAAGTGGGAGATTGTTGTTTAGTGTGGAGCCTGATCAGTCCCCAAGTGGGAGATTGTTAGATTATGGTGACTGATCAGGAAAGTACTGTACATACTTCATAATTATTGGGGTTTGGGGCATCACCCCAAAAAAAATTTGGGTCGTGACCAACGTTGTAGCCAACATATGGCTGACATATGGCCGATATGTTGTAACCCTAAAATGGCATAAAATACTTGTATAAAAGGGTTTAGGGTTAGGTATTTTCATTATGTTGTGATGCAAAATTGGTTCTTGCAACGGTATTGAGCTGTAAGGGATTACGAATTGTAATCAGGTTGTAATCACTGGATTGTAATAATATTGGACTTGTAGTTTGGTGGACGTAGCCTAGGGATTGGGTGAACCATGTTAAATCTTGGTGCCTTTGTGTTCATTTCTATGTGATCTATTATTTTCTGTTATTCATTATATTTGCATGTAGTTTTTATTTATGTCTGTGGTTTATCCTAACAAGAGTGGTTAAGTGCAATCAAAGGTTTGGTCAGGGAACACTCCAAGTGGCTTATCATATACACCAATGTCCACATCAATAGACACAAGGATCTCATTCCAATCATCATCATTGCTAAAGCCTATAAGGCTAAATTAGAAAAGGAGAAGAAGCTGAAATGATATTTCTCCCGCTCTTTTGTATTCTGATGTAAAATTGTAATTGATAATTGACTTCTTGTCATTTGTCATTTTTGAGGAGATGAAATGATTCGGTTACTTTTTGTAATGGTTCATCTTTGAATCCTATATGTACTCGATAGAAAGATTAATGAAAGGTTGGCTAAATGTTGGTGTGAAATGCTTCATATTACAAAGACAACTTGAATGTGTTTTGTATCAATTATTTATTGTTCCATTGTATCTCTTAGTTAGTTAGAAATGTCTCTTTGAATTGAATTAAACTAAGGAATGAACAGAGCATTGTTCCCCTATTTTAATACAATAGACTAAAGATAATCATAGAATTGTTAGAAGTTAAAAGAGGCTTTTTCCAGTATTGTTTCTTATGTTTTAGAAGTTAAAAGCTTTCCTTTAAGAATCACGCTCATACAAATAGAATTCATATTGCATCATCAAATTTTGTTGGTTCAAAAGATGTGTGGATTCACAAATTTGGTTGGTATAAAGACCCAAATCCTAGCCTGAGTTAGTTCCTATCTAGGCCTAACTTGGTTTTCCTTTCTTGTTCTCTAGTCAAGAAAAAACCCCATCTTAGATTTAGGAACAAACAAATTTATTATAAATCATAAACTCAAGGGAGTTGTACGTATAAATTTAGAGGGAAATTAGTTATTTAGTTACAGTTTCCCTACTGTTGTAATCAGTCATTGTTCATAGATATTGGGTATTTAAAGAGTTAATTTAAAAAGAATAATCTGTTTACCAAAAAATTGCTTATAGGAGTTGACATTACAACAATGACTATATAAGAACTTTTGAAGTGAAAGATTATAAAACAATATTCAAAATATTTGTAACTATATATTTCATTTGTAATATCATCATATATGTATACTTTGATCCAATGCATAATATCATCAATTCAAATTCCTGTATGTACGCCTGTGTGCTTCCTTCAACGTTGTTAATTCCTCTTGTTGTAGTTAAGACTGTTGAGGTTGTCAAGGTTGTTGATGGGTCTGGGTCTATTGGTGTTGTCGATTCCTTTTGCCTGGCTCATCCCCTTTTTGAGCTAAGGGTGATGATAAGGTTTCTGCTCCATCAGCTTCTAGGCAATTTTTTTCTCAGGTGAAGGGGTCTCTATCTCCATTGACTCTATGTTGTGGATGAAGCGATTCTTTGGGAGGTTGTGACTTGGAAGGAGACTGTTGTTGGGAGTCTAAGGGGCACAAATGGTCCCTCTTATGCTCAATCCATTCTTAAAGGTGGCGGTTTGTGAGATTGTTCTAAGTTGATTATTTCTAAACCCTTTCCTACTAGTAAATATATTGCTATTGATTTCGATAATGATACAGTTTCAGATATTGAGAAAAGGACTACTGCCTGTTGACTATTTTTGCCCCCATTCATCCCATCAATAATATTCAATTTGAGATATCTTCAATGGGCTATTTTCTTTGTTTTGAGAATCGACGACTCTCATGCTTTCGTGAGCTATCTGCCCATTTTCCCACGAAAAGGCGCGAGATGCTTCCACGTACCACCATTCCAGCACTTCCTCTACTGCAATGCTTCCTCAAAGTTGAAAAGCCTAAAATTGCATAAGATTTTTTCATGTGTCTTCATCTCAGTATTTCTTCATATTGTGGAGTCTCCACAAAGCTCCATGATCCTAAATTGTGTCATGTGATGGAGGGTCCTATCTCTAGCGCTTAAGTCTTTGCAATAACATATCCACAGATCTACGGTAGATATTCAATGAAAGATCAAAACATCATCATTTGATCTATTAAGTGGCAGGGTGTAGGATGCCACTAAGTGTCACATTTCTAGTGTTTCTTCACGTTATGGAGTCTCTGCAAGGCTCCAAGGCCCAGAATTGCATCTCAATCATTGGATATGGCATCTTGGGAGATTGTCACAGCATCGTGGTCATCCTTCTCAAGGGAAATATCTTCATCAATGGTCCCAACCTTTAGCTTAAGGTGATGAGGGATGACAAGTGACAAGGCTAGATTACCCTAGACACAGCTCTGTCAGAGGGATAACCTTGGCGAGATGGGCTGATTGGTAGGATTGATTGGATAGCAAAGTCTGGCAGAGTGAAAACAATTCCTTAAAAGCTTGGGTGATTTTGGATTGGGTTGCTAGCTGGCTGGGGGGATGATTTGGATGGACTTTGGATTTTGGGATTGTTCTAAAGCAAAGAACTAGATAGATTCGGTTGCGGCGGGGGAGCTTGGATGATTTTCTGATGAGGCAGTGACTAAGCTAAGTATGCCTTGAGCTGGGAGATTTCTGCTTTTCTAGGATTTTGACCAAAATTGGCAAACATTCATTCAAAAGCTATGAACAAACAAGCAGACAAAATTTTGGAGCAAGCATGTCAAACACACCGACATCCTAGGAAGCTTTCTACAAGGATGAAATTTGTTATAGCTAGGGAGTCCTCGATATACGCAAGGTACGTGAGGCCCAAATCCGTAGATGAAACCAAAAAGATGCCACACAGCCGAGAGGAGCGGTAACCCACTTCTCCTCTTTCACTTCTCAAGGGTATAAAGTTCCTTGAGGCTTAGCCCGAGTGTCAAAATCTTGATTCCAAGAGAGGTGTCTTTGGATTCACCTCCCGATTTTTATACTCCGCCGAAATGCTGGAGTTGAGGTCGTCCCAAAGGGTGATGAAATCCCCAAGCAGGCCTCCTAAAAAGAGTAAAACAAGACCACATACATGATCTTGGGCTTTAAAAGACACGTGTTTATTCCAATTGATGATTTAGATTTTGTAAGCTATGATTGAAGACACTTGTGATTATGGTATACAATGTTCATTTCAATTTGACAGCATCGTCAGCATAATGAAAGTCGAGAGATCGTCAACATAAGAAATGCAAGTGCCATTGAAAATGCGTCCAAACCATGCAATGTTCATTGATTGTTAGGCATTCAAGATTGAGTGTGATTTTGTTTTGAGCCCAAAGCAAAGATGTGTGAGACTCGATTTTTCAAGCGCGCGCCCGGAGGCCCTCCATGTCAATAGTTGTTCAATTTTAGTGCCCAAATTTGAAGTGTGATTGATTTAGTCTAGAGTTTTGGTCATTTAAAAATTTTGATAAAGTTAAAGCAAACGTTCAAAGACCAAGTGAGTGAGTTAGATTGTGGAACATTTAACACCGTTTTCAAGTAGACCCATCCCCATAAATGGCGCTGAGATTGCAACCAATGGTTGAATTGATGGGTGATTAGAAAAGAGGTGAGTCCAAGGAACTACTCAAATTAATTTTTGGAAATTTGTATTTAACTTAACAAAGTTTCTTAAATGTCCAAAAATCAAACTTTACCTAAATTGCATGTGGAAAAGACATTTGTTTTGTTCAATTTTAGAAGCTCCAAATGAAGTGTTTGATATTGCAATGGTTAATTGATCCTTGGCATTCAAGATTGGATTTGTTGTTTTAATCATGCATTCAAGGAAAATTTGATTTTAATCCATGGCATTCAAGAGTGTGTTTAGCAACATGCATTCAAAGACAAGTGATTAAACATTCAAGTTTTTTCCTTTGAGCATTCAAGATTGAGATTTTGTGTGTTGTTTTAAGAACTTTGAAGTGCTTTGTTTTAACCTTAGATCATTCAAGATTGTTTTGGACTCAAAAGTGAAAATGACTCTTTGGACTTTGGTTTTCATTCAAGATTTTGTGTTCTAGTTTGCATATTTTAAGCCCAAAATTGATATTTCTAGATTGTTTTGATGCATGAAAAACCTAAGAAACATTCAAGATTTTGCAACAAGACATTTGTTTGGAACAAATAAAAAAGCTTTTAGGACAATTTTTGGCAACCATTTAGGACTCTTAGTTTTCATGAGATTTTTAAAAGAACTTTAAAATATTTGCAAATGAGGTTCATTTTATCCTTGATTGATGCTTTGAGTTTGATTTAGATTTTAGTGTGCACTTAGTGTTGATTTTGAACCTTTTGAAATGGAAACTTGAAGTTCTTTTTAAATTTCCAAAAATGAAGTGTTCCTAACTTTGCATGAATGCATCTAAAACCTTGATGTTGCAAGGATGCAAATGATTGAATTGGTTTAGTTTCACTTGTTAAAAGGCTTCTTCTTTCTTTTTTTTGGCAAATTTTTAGTTTTTAATGGATTTAAGTATGATTTAGGGGTTCATTTTAAGCACTAAAAAGAAGTGTGTATGATTTTGCTTCCTTCAAAAAAAATGGCCAAGATCTCCCACAAGAAGAAGAAGAAGTAGATGGAATAAGAAGAATATAGACAAGAAGAGGAAGAAGAATTTCAAGTGCTTTGTCCACCTATAAGCTTGAAAAATCTGCAAACACTATGAGATAGACTATGAGTTCCTTTGTCTTCTTCATGCTCATGTGGACCTACAAAACCAATTTATACAATCCTACCAATCACAAAAACAAGCAAAATTAGCCAAAATCAGCAAATTACATACAAAACTTGACTAAAAAAGGCTAATGAAGATGACCCATGCAGGGTCCCACCGAGCGTGTCAAAATGTATATAAGCAATGTCAGTATGCTAATAGAAACCAAATTTAAATAAAGCTTCTACAAACTAAACAAAATTCATAAACTTGAAGATAGACTAAGATGAGCTCTCAATTGAGAATATGAGCCATTAATGGACTCTCTCAATAAGAAGCTCTCTTGTTGAGTGGCTGTGTCTAAGTAGATAGGATGTATGCTCAAGCTTTATGCTTCAAAAAGGGCTTCAAAATGGAGTTGGAATTTGGGTGTGAGTGTATGGTTTTGATGTAAAATGGCTTCTTAAAATGGCATTATGACTTTACTTCATGGATTGTGTTATCTTGCAAAGGGGAAGGATCCAATTTATAGGCAAGAGGCTTGAGGGATTGAGGGCTAAGATGCAAGGATGGGAAAAAGCTCATGGAGGGCTCAGATTGCATGAGAAGAGAGCACATGGATTGTGCTTCCTTACAACCAATCAGGGAGTGACACATGTCACAGGGTGAGAGGATGGAGGAAAGGGGAAGGATGAGTCAACAAAGGAGGCTCAAGGGATAAAATCTTCATAAAGACCCTCATAATGACTTGTAAGAGCAATAAAAGGGCTTGGAAGAGTCATTTATGGCCTAGTGGGCTTCATAAAGTTTTATGGTTGAGATATTTTGAGGGAGATGAGAGCAATTTCGACTTGGACTTGATTAGGAAGGTTTTAAGCTTGCTTAGACTTGTACAAATGATTAGAGGATGGATTAGGATGGTTTAGGATTAGCTTAGGGATAGGCAAGTGGATGGCATTTAATGAGGGTGGGTGAAGGAGGAGATATTTGTTAACTTTGGCTTGGGTTAGTAAGTCTTAACCCATGTTTAGAGAATGTGACAAGGTTAGGAGGGGATTAGAATTAGGTTTAAAGACATCTTCTAGAAGAGTCTAGACTTTGGATGAGGATAAAGACTTTCTAGAATAGTCTAGAATTTCCTAGGATGAGGATGACGACTTTCTAGAAGAGTCTAGAACTTCTTAGGATGAGGATAAATTAGATTTTTAGGAAATAAATAAAGTTTTACTTATTTCAAGGGTTTGGGTTGAGGAGATATTTATTAAATATTTTTTAATAAACATGAGGATTAATATTTAATCTTAATTAAATATTTTGAGTTGGGATTAGGGGTAGGAAATGATGGGATTAGCTTTTAATCAAAATTAAAGAAGGATTAGAAGATTTTGGAAGAGGTTAGTGGTCTTAAGAAAATTGGCCAAGTTTTGGGCAAAAAATAATTTTTTTATTTATTTTGGGTTTTTTGGTCAATTTATTAATTAAATAATTAATAAATAAGGAAATAATGTTTAAATAAGATTTAAACATTTTTGTGAGGGATTCCTTAATTAAATATTTTTAATTAAGATAAAGGGATTTAATGGCATAAAAATAAATTAATTAATTAATTAATGATGATGTCATCAGAAATTTTTCAGAAAATAAAAATACTTTATTTTCTAAAGGTTTTTAGGTATCTACATTATGTAGTTCTAACCATGGACCCATTTCATAGAAATAATGACTATAGCCACCCCTCTTGCCCCCATATCATGACAATTCTATTCCTCAGCCCTCATATTGTCAATTTCAATCTCAGCCCCATGTTGTTTATAGCCATTATGTTTAAAATGCTTACTACCCTCCCACCCCTGCTCCATTAGACCCAACACCTCCAAATGATGAAATCAAAACCATTAAAGCTATGATAGCTAAGATGGGTGAAGAATTTTTGGGCCTCCAAATGAAAACAATTGAAAGGAGTAGGAGAATGGACTCATGGTTTCATGAGAAAAATGAGTAGTTGTTGACTTGTGATAAGCAGCTTGAGGAGGTTGCAAGGCAGTAAGAGATAGAGAAACAACATGAGGAGATGGCATACCATGCCTATCTCCAACAACAACAAGAAGAGATGGAGAGACATATACATTTTGAGGAGAATCTTGCAAGATAAACTACTGCAACAAAAGAAGTGGAAATGAGGCTCTAGTCAACTCGTTTTCATACCAAAGAAGCAGAGGCAACCCCTTCTCCAAAGTATGTCATCCCAAGCTTCAAGAAGCCCCCTCCATTACAAGAGCCTATTGTTGTAACTTCTACACTACTTGTACAAAAAAGGTGACCCCATGAGACTTTCATACCTATTACCATTTCGCTCTTTGAGGGTAGACCGGTCATATGGACTCCTGATGGCCCAACCATGGAATTTTGGGAGAGTGAAGAAAAGCCCAAAGAACTACCATGAGAGGAGTTGCAGCCTGCTGAGGAGAACAAGGAGGTAGCGGTTGGGAAAGAAGAAGAGGATCCAATCCTCTTATTTGAAGAGCTTCCCTCCTTTGTTGAGGAAGAAGAAGACAACAAGGTTTTTCCTTCTCTTGAGGAACAAATCATGGTTTTTGAGCCTTTACAAGTGAATGAGGATCTACTACAAACTAAGAAAGAAGAGAATCATTTTTTGTAGCAAAAAATCCTCTATGATATGGAGGATGGAAAAGAGAGCCTTGAGGATAGCTCTATCCTTGAGAAGGAATAGGTTGATATGCATGAGGTTGTCCCTTATCCTATGCATATTACTATAGTAGAGCAAGAGGATTTTGATGAGGAGACCTTTTGGGATGAATTGGAGATATTTTGTTCATCCATGGACATAAAGAAACCTGCCCCTTAATTTGATAATCATGAGTTGCAGTAGCAGCAAGTGGAGAGCCACACCATACCAGTAGCTCCTAAGGAGGTGGTTCATGAGAAACATCAAGAAGATGTGGAGATTATTTCTTCACAAAAGGAGATGGAGCCACTTCCAAACTAGTTGGATGTTATCATTGCAGAGCACAACATGGTCAAGGTTGATTGCTTGGATCTAGTGCCATCAAGAGGATGCCCCATCAGGCATCTATCTCTCCAACAAATTAGTAAGTTTCCCCTGGTCATGCTTACTCTTGAGCATGAGAGTGAAGATAACAAGAAGGAGAAAGCATATCTTGCCCAAGAAGACAATGTCCTAGTGTTGGAGAGCTTCATTTTCCTCAGCATTAGGAAGATATTTCAAAGTGCAGTAGTATGCTTGTCATACTTGCTAATCTGTCTAGTTGCCCATGTGCATGGGAGAAGAAACCAGATTGTAAGGAAGGGTAGCTACTTCAACAAGCCGGTTAATGGCTTTGTTTGATCATTTTGTTGTAGATATTTGAACATAGTAGAGTAGGAGTTTCTAACTTTCCAAGAAATGCATGTTCACAATTTTCTTGAGCTTTTCGGAGCTTCCTAGAGTTTTTCTTTTATGGTTGCAAAATTTTGTGAAGTTGCAGGTGGGATCGTGCATCTTTCTTTTTGGTGATTCTATGTCTCATGGATTACTTGAGGCCATTGATCTATGCTTAGTAGAAAATAATCCCCTCTAAGTTTCCAAGAATGTTGACCATTTTTTACCCCATTCATCCCATCACTGATATTTGATCCAAGAGATCATCAATGGGTTATTTTTTGTGTTTTGAGAACTAATGGCTCTCATGCTTTCATGAGCTATCTTCCCATCTTCCCATGGCAAGGCACGAGATGCTACCACGTGTTTCCATTTTGGCACTTCCTCTACTGCAATGCTTCCTCAAACCTCAAAATCCAAGAATCACATAGGATGTTGTCATGTGTCTTCATCTCAATATTTCTTCAGACCGCAGAGTCTCCGCGAGTCTCTGTGATCCAAAATTGTGCCACATGGTGGAGGGACCCATTTCTGGCACTTAAGTCATCTCAATAACATATGAGCAAATTGACAATGGAGATCCAATGAAAGATTAAAACATCGTCATCTAATCTGTTAAGCAGCAGGGCGTAGGATGCTACCAGGTGTTTCCTTTTTGGTGTTTCTTCACGTCGTGGAGTCTCCATGAGGCTCCTAGGCCTAGAATTGCATCTCAGCCATTAGATATGGAAACTTGGGAGATTCCTGCAACATCGTGGTTGTCCTTCTCAAGGGGAAGATCCTCATTGGTGGTCAGTGTTCAAATTCGATAAAATCAATTTCCCCTATGGTCAAGGCTACTTTTGCGAGTGAATAACTTATCTTGTTATCCCTCCTCGTGGTTTCTTCTTCCATGACACACCATAAGGGCCAGTTCTTCAATGCCCAGCTACTTCTTGGGCCTTGATTAGCACGGTGTCATTGCACTTCATGCCTCTTTAATGCATATCATGATCAGATTTCGGTAATTTGACCTCTTACGGCTAGATGCACAGTTTTTGGCCCCTTCCTGTCACTTCCAGCATCAGATTGCACTCTATGACTAGATCTCTTTCTGATTCTTAGTTATTTGTCTCCTTTTCAAATCAACTCCATTTGGTTGGGATTTGAACTCAATAGTTAAATCAGAGTTATGTTTGAACTCTATAAAAGCCAATTGTAAATATTTGTTAAGGGTTCTTCTCTATCTATATTTTGCAGCAGCATTATGCTATGCAATTTTTGCTTTCCATTAATGAAATAGCTCTCTTCCTTACCTTTTCTTGCCATTCATTATTCGTGCATTTATCTTGCCTTGTTTTGAATGTTTCTTTCTAGTTTCTAAGGTTTGCATGTTGTGTCCAATCTGTTGATGATTGTTGCACTATGAAGATGTCCTTCTTTTCAACATTTAATCACTCCCAAACCTGCATGTGAGTTCTTTGAAGGAAGGTTAGAGCCAAGATTTGTGAATTTGAGTGTTTCATTGATGTTTTGTGCAGTTGTGGGCAGAGTTGTAACCCTAGTTCTATCTCGATGCATCGCCCCTTTTCCTTTCTGCATTTATTTCTAGTTCTCCTTCTCCATTTTCCTCTCAAGCAGTTGTTTAGGTGCATCTTGATAGTGAGGAAGCCAACCTTCTCTGGAGATTCGACCTTAGAGCATAATTTCCACACTTGAAGGTCATTTCCTTGTCATGCAAGGTCACTTGAGGATCATACCTCAAGCAAGGGTGTAGACTTTTGTGTCAATACTACCCTTGAGGTAGATGTCGTTATTTTCCAAATCAGGGGCTTTTGGCCCTCCCTCAAGTAATTGCATGCTTGGATCATTAAGCATTGGGAACCATGTCTAACTAAATTTGTACAGGTCTTTCCTCTCGTGAAAGGTTTTTTTATTACTAGATTCAATAATGCGGATGATAGAAGAACCATTCTTTGTGGCCATTTCTTCACATGGGAAAACCACTTTCCTTTTATGATCAAATTGTGGCACAAGGACTTCAATCTAGGCAGTTGAATCTTTTTGCAAAACTACCTATTTGGTTATGTCTCTCTAATCTTCCCCTTCATCTCTAGCATGATATTGTTCTTGAGGAAATTGGTCAGGCTTTAGGTGACTTCTTAATGGGGGATTTAGATTCCTCTAATATCTTGCACTCCACCTATGCATGGATTCTTGTTGATATTGATGCCTCTAAATGTCTCTCGATAAGGATCAAATGACACTCTTCTATTGGCTCCTAGATCCAGTCTTTAGACTATAAAGGTATTCTGTTTAGATGTTGAAAGTGCTTCAACATTTGGCATGTTGCGGAAAAAAATGATTCAGACAAACCCAAATCCAAGAAGCCCTACACATGGTGGATGGGTGCTTTACAACAACATTATACAATGGTTCAGAAGCATTCTTTTGGAGGGGTAGTTTCCTCAAATGCTTCTATTACTCCTCAATGTCAGGAAGGTGTTTCCACCCCTTCTCTTGATCATTTGTTGGATGTTGGCCTTAGTCAAGCAGTTGTTGTTGCGGCCCCTGCTATGCCTGACTCTAATCATTGAGTTTTTGTTGCTTCTTTAGTAGGTGCTACTAATCAAATAACGATGTTGGCTCTACCCAACATGGTGTTGTTGAGCATTTAGTTGCAGGTAATGATCAAGTTTTGGGATTGCTTGTTGTCTGCCTTGTCCTTAAAGATTGTGTGACTGTTGGTTTTGGTGTTGTTGGCCCTACCTTTCAAGGTGTTGGTTCAACAGTTTCAAACTTGTAGGAATTGATGAAATCCAATTCCACAACTCACCAAGATCACTTGCATGCAAATAATCTATCGAAGGGAAACCAAAGAAGGAAGAGGTGGAGCTTGGAAAAACACTAAACGGACTTGAGAGAGAAGATATTGCAAAAAAAGAAAAATGTATCTACAATATTAAAAATGAGATCTGAAATACAATGAGAGCCCGAATATAAAGGCCTCATGGAAGCTTGTAGAACAAGCTGGAAAGTGGTAGAAGATAAGGTTGACAACTAAGCATACATCCACAAAAAGGTGGAACATGCTAGAAGGGAACAAACTCTCATGTTGTCAACAACTTATCACTACAACTATTAAATAAATGCATTAACCTAAGTAAACTTAAGTAAAAGAATAAATAAATAATTATTTACTCTAACAAAACTATTCTCTTGGTTCGTTGGGCTGGCAATCTATTGCAACTAAGATTGAGGAGGGATGGATTTTGATTAAAGGCAAACATTCAAGGATGATCCCTTCTCATTCTTCTCCTAAAAACCACAAGGTTGGGACTAAGGGGAAGCTTTAATTTTGTAATCCTTTTATTTTTTAGGGTGGTCAATCTTTTAAGGGCTTATTATTTCCTTGACCACTAATTTGTGTTGGTGGGGGCTATGAGGTGTTTAGCACCCCTTCTTTTGTGAATGTTTTGTTGTGTCTTTGACCTATTTCTCTTTGTTGAGCTTATTGCAAATCTTTCATTTTGGTTTGCAAGATGGAACCTACTTTGTATTTGGGTTTGAGGACCCCTTCAAAACCTATGTTCTTAATCAAAATTTATATATTTCATTTGTTTTGTATGGAAGTAGTTAAACCCTCCAATTGAATATTGTTTGTGTCCTCTAGGGGATTGGTGTTACTTTAAGTATTTCAAAATCAATATGAGATAGGTGTTTTTTAGAGTGGGTTGTCCTAGAGTTGGGCTCTAAACTTTGTCATTTAGGCTCAATAAAGGACTTGTTCATAGCGATTTTTTACCCTTAGGGGGTTTCCACTCAAATCTTGTATCAAAGTGTCTTGCGTTGATTCCTATATTTCTTGATTGCATCATCCTACGATATTGATATTGTCTTATAACTCACTACAAGTAATTCTATCATCGTGTTAAAAGTTTATGTTAAATAGATATCATTATTTAACTACTTCTGAAGATGGGCATTTTTAACACATGTTTAAGCTTGAATGGTTAATCTTTTTGTAATCAAGTATGTTGATCAATTTGAAATCTAACATCTTATTCTAATTAGAGTTGTTGATGGTTCACCTCTAACTATTATTTTCTTAATTGCATAGAATACTTGGATGGTGGTTTTTTTTAATTAAGTAAAACAGGTTTGAATGGGGACCTGAAACCCAAATACAAAGCAGGTGCAAACTAGAGGAATTTGTAAACCAAACCGAAAGATATACAATACGCTCTTCAAAGATATATGGGGCAGAGATAAAACAAAACATAGATAGAGAAGGGGGTGCCAAACATCTTGCAACCCCCACCTACTCAATCTAGTGGTCAAGGAAAGGATAAACACTTAATAAATATACAAACCTACAAAAAGATACAATAGATTTTAAGATTTTCCCTTAACCTCCTTGTGGGAATTAGAAGAAGAATGAGAGGGAAATTTATTTGAAGGTGGAGGATTTGAACAATACAAATCCACAAAACTCGAAGAACACCTACATGCAAGCACTTGTCACAGAGAAGCAAAGACAGGGAGAATGCAAGGGTTTAAGATTGAAAGAATGAATTAAAATACAAAGGATCAATCCTAATAAAGAAGATCATAAAACCCTAATAGGGAAACCCTAAAAGGTAAATGACATTTACTAACTAATATTTAATTATTAAATGGAAATGCATGTGCATAAAGTGAAATCTCCAGAAGGGAGTGAAGGTAATTTAATAAATTAAATTAAATTAATCCTTTACTTTAACATAATGTTTTATTTTAACCATAATCCATCCCCCTTCTATCTTGGTTGCCACAAAGTGTCAGGCCATTGAATCAACAGAACTATCAGAACTAGCAAAACCAACACCATCAATGACATGACCAACAGTAGCAAAACCAGTAGCACAAGATCCACACTTCACAAAGCCATTGGATAGGGCCAGCATCATTAATCTTTTCCATAGAAGCCACGTCACTTCCAACCACAATAGACTCAACAACACCATGTTGGACTGAACCAACAACATCAGTCATTTTCTAGATCAACAATAATAGTAGAAGTAGCACCAGAGGATCCATTAACAGAACCAACTGCAGGAGGGACTGCAATAGCAACATTTGAAGGGACAACTACACCATCCTATCACTGAGTAACAATAGCGATATCTGAGGGAACTTCCCCAAAAGATGTAGGCATTTTGACCATAGTATAATGTTGCCTCAAAGCACCCGACCACCATGAGGGTTTCTTAGAATTGGTTTTTTGAGCTTCACTATTTACCTCAACATGCTCGGTAGTAAAACATTTTCTGCATCTAAACGGAAGGCCTTCATAATCTAACGATTGTATCCAAGAGCCAATGGGACTATAGAGATTAATCTATATCGGAAGACCTTTAGAAGCATCTATATCAAGAAGAATTTGTGCATAGGTAGAATGCATTATATCACAAGGTTTTGAATCTACCATTAAGAAATCACCTAAAGCCTCACCAACTTCCTCAAGAACAGAGATGCCAGAGATGAAGAGGGAGATTAGGAAGTCTTGCGCAAATAGGCAATTTGCAAAAAGATTCAGTGGTTGGTTTTAAGTCCTTATGCCAAGGTTATCTATCAAAGGGAAGCGATTTTCCCCATGTGAAGAAATAATCGAATATAATGGTTTCATGCCCTCCACATTATTGAATCTCGCAATAAAAAAGCCCTGTACTAGAGGGAAGATTTGGAAAAAGTTAGTAAGATATGAGATCCCAGTTCTTAGAGACCAAGTGTAGAGCTCCTTAAGAGAGGGTCAGAAGCCCTTGAAATAACAAATAACCACATCCACCTCAAGAGCCTCAATCCATTGCTCAATCTCTGATATAGTTTCTTTATCCAAGTTGACTGAAATAGGACTACAGGTTGGAAAGGGTTTAGAGAATGTTAGCTTAGTAACAGCCCCCAAACCCCCACCATGTGGGCAGAAGAGGGCCCATTCCTTCCCCCCAAAACCCCCACACCAACAACAGCCTCCTATGCTAAAGCTTCCCTCAAGATCGCTTCATCAACAAGATGGGCAAATGGGGACTCGTTTAGAATCAGCCCCCCGTCTGAGAAAATACACACCTAGAAATTGGGGGAGAAGAAGTGGTGCCCTTCTCTCTATCCACCGCCATAGAAAGAGCTTGGGTTGAGTGATAGGTAGCAACAACTTCCATCAGGACCTTGACACTAGGAGAAACACACACGTGCCCTCTAGAAGTAGACCCAATAGCTGCATCAGATCAGATAGCATTGGCCAAGAGTCGAGAACCTACAGGCAAAGCCAACACAAATAGGGACTTGGAAACGGCCACCACGACGTAGGGTCGTGCACGCACAAGAGATTTTGAAATGGGCATTTTAGCTATAAACTTGGATGGCGGTTGTTCCTTTGGAAGACTGAGGAATAATGACAAAGAAGAGTGGAGAGACACAATGTGCATAATATACATGAATACGTGATGTGCAATGAATAAGGTTGAGTGCACAAGTATGATTATTATTGCAAATGATGTCGTAAAAGTTCACGTCATGCGATGTAATACTCGAAGGGGGTGTGAAAAGTAGAGTAAATATTATTTTTATTCATACATTGAAGAGATGATTAATCTCAACAGTGAACATGGTTTTGAATGCCAAAGTTATTTGTGACTGTAAATGATGGTTTGCTTGAGGATTGGTTGTAATAGTAAAAGAAGGGTGTAATGCAATCTGCTTCATATAGAATCATCTTTCAATTGTTTGCAAGAGTTGACATTACAACAATGACTATATAATATCTTTTGAAGGGAAGATTGTGAGGATTATAAAACAAAGGCAGGGTCTTTGTAAGCTATATATTTCAATCGTTTTGTTTGGAAGCAAAGAAACCCTTTGATCAATTATTATTTTGTGTTTTTAAAGGGATTTGTGTTCCTTGAAGTGGGTGCTTCTAGATCAAATGAGTCAGGTGTTCCTATGAGTGGGAGCTCTTAAAGTTTGTAACGGGTGGGTGCTTCTAGAGTTGGTGCTCTAAACTTTGTGAGTTGGGCTTAATAAAAAACTTGTTCATAGTAGTTTTTTATATTTAGGGGTTTTCCACCCAAATCTTGTATCTTGCTTTTATTCTTGTATTTCTGAGTTGTATCATCCTATATTGATATCTCACTACAAGTAATTCTATCAACGCATTAAAAGTTTTTGTTAAATAGATATCATCATTGTTTAACTATTTCTAAAGAATTTCCAATTTTTAATATGTTTAAACTTGAATTTAAACTTTTAGTAAATGAATATATCGATTAGAGTTGGCAATGGTTCACCTATAATTGTTTATTTGCTCAACTGCACGAAATATTTGGATGGTTGTTCCTAAACATTTGAATACATGATATACAACAAATGAGGTTGAGTACACGACAAATATGATTACTATTGCAAATAATGTAGTAGCTCACATCATCTGATGTAATACTCAAAATGTGTAAAGTACAATAAATGTGATTTCTAGTCATACATTGAAGATGATTAATCTTTACAGTGAAAATAGTGAGAATAGTTTTGAATGTCAAAACTATTTGCGACTATTGAAAATTGATTATAACAGTAAAAGTAGAGTGTAATCCAATCTGTTCCATATATTTTTATCTTCGAATTGCTTACAGTAGTTGACATGACAATGACAATATATGATCTTACAACAATCACAATATATGATCTTGTGAGAGCAGATTGTGAAGTGGAATTATAATACATAGACAAGATTCTTGAAACTATATATTTCAATTGTTTTATATGGAAGAAGAGAAACCCTCTAATCAAACATAGTTTTGTGTTTTCTAAGGGATTAATGATCCTTGAAGAGTATATTCAGAATCAATACGAGGCACATGTTCCTTACAGTGGTTGCTCTTAAAGTTTGTAAAAGGTGGGTGCTCCTAGAATTGGTGCTCTAAACTTTGTCATTTAGGTTCAATAAAGGACTTGTTGATAGTTTGTTTTTTTCAACCTTGAGGTTTTCCACACAAATTTGTGTCTAAGTGTCTTGCGTTGATTCTTGATTTCTTGGTAGAATATTATCTTATGATATTGATAGTCTTATAGCTCACTACAAGTAATTCTATCATCATATTAAATGTTTTTATTAAATTAGATATCATAAATGTTAACCCTACTCTATAGGCCAAAAGTACACGTACCCTGCAGAAGAAAATCAATGCAATTGCTTCACAAGTTTCCCCAACTCAATATCTCCAGTACAATCAAACAGGAATAAGGTGACGCGAAAAGCCTTTTGCTAAGGTGAGCGAGAGAGAAAGAACTCGGAAGAAAACAGAATCCCACAAACGAAAGCTGAAAGCCTTCAAAACCAGAAGAATCAATCCCCTAAACAATTTAGATACACAAATTTGTGCTATGTCAACGCTTCTTACCAAAAGTCTGCTTCTTGATATGCTTCCAATACCTCGAGACCTTACAAAAACCAATCTAATTTAAAAATTGCTGCACGGCAAGCAACCTTGTCCAGCTTCTTCATTCTCCTCCCAGCCTTGAAATACATGTAGAGCTCTTTCTGCATCTACCAATACCAAGTCCTGAACCTCTTCTTCGTGCCTCTGATGATTGGTTACCAAGATTTATGTTGTAATCGCAGACATCAAGGTCTTTAGACTCTGCAAGCCCAAGCAAAGCAACTATGGTAGAAAATTAAAAGAGTTTAGGCATTATTTTTAATTTATCTTCCACCATTACACCGAAATGGTAAACCAACTAAAGTATGATATGATAATGTCATCTGCCACCATCAAGAAACCGTGCGAGGACATACTTGATATATGGTCTTGCAGCATTTATGAGATACAGTCATCAATTTCACAAATTCAGCAATTCTCACTAAGATAAGAACACCTTCCACTGAAAAACTCGTCACTTGATCTTATGGCATCCATGTACATTTTTGGCATGTTTCATAGTCTATTCAATAACTGAGAATTTCAAGTGTCTGGGGCAACTAATGCTCATCCCCAAGTTTAGCCCCTAGTTTAAGACCTTTGGCTAATTTCAGCCTAGGTATAACATACGAAACATAATATGGCCCTTGGATCACCGCTTATTTGATTCAAGCTATCTTGCATTTAACTAATTCAAGAAATGTTGTCCCCACCCTGTATGCTGAGCAAAGAAGCAATTCAGAAATAGCTTATGCAAATTTAAGTTGTAACAGATTCTGAGCACCGTGCTACTATAGGTTCTGATGGAATCTTGGTCAGCTTAACTGAAAATGGTATTCATCAATGTGTTTTTCTATCCAAATCTCTAACATCAACCTAAGACTTGTAATGGTAAGATAATTCACCAAACTTTTACAATCAACTTTCCTGGGAAAAACATTTTTCTTAATATATCCATATTAAAAAATTCAACTAGATATATATCTCGATCAAAACGCAGTTCCTACATCTTTTTCAAAGCAAGCAAATATAATTTCAATTTATTATAGTTTATAGAAATGTTCATATTACTATTTTTTTGAGAAATTTAATAGTCAATACAATTGTGTCAAATTGTTAGAACCGAGAAGATCAGAGACGGTTAGACATGCATACCCATTGATTCATGACACAATTACCCTTATTAAACCACTAAGCTCAGCATAATTATTGACACTGCACCTTAATCATTCAACCCTACAAAGCGAGACAAATAAGACGGGTATGGGTGGTTTCAGTATAAATTTTCAAAGAGCGAGGGATCTCATGAAGTTGAAAACAAACATGCCATAAGACTTTAGTACAATTTTTTATCTGAATGATAGCAGTGCTTACTTTTTACAAGGACAAATCAGGCTGGGTGAGATTGAGGTGAGGCTAAAAATTGCTCCAACAGCAAGGACAATGGTGTATACAGATAATTTTTTTAATAAATACATTTGTAGGCATAAATCTAAAGCTAACGGGGCACCCTGCTTTAAACTAAAGCTCAATGCTAGATTGATGGAACAACCATCTTCCAAATATTCCTTAAAAAAAACCCTGCAACACCCATTAATTTTTTTACGCAGACTGAATCCACTGAAGAATGCCCCATTTTAAAAAAATACCCCATCTATTTAAGAACCCAGCCTGGAAAATAGATTTCTATCTACTGGTTCAATCCAGTGTTACAGCTCAACCAGGATAAGTAAATAGCTCCTAACCAAGGGGAAATTGATAAAAGTTCTCTAAACAGATTCATTGGAAACCACTTAGACAGACTTGAAACTTTAATGCGTTACAGCATTTACTTAGCAATCAGGCTAAGCTGAAAATTTACAATACAGATGAAGTCATTTTGCTAGGATAGTAAAAAAGAGAGCAAAAGAACTATGAATAAAGAACAAGAATTTTGTTTTTGTAAAAGAACTATGAATAAAGATCAAGAATTTTGTTGTTATTGTATGTATTAAGACATCAAAATCTGCAAGCCCCAGGCATACAAAGTAGCTACTGGCTACCAAAGAAGATAAAAGAAAAGGAAGAATTTGTGTTGAATTGAATGGGCCTTCCACTGTCACAGCAAAATGGTTAAAATCTGCCTAAAGTACGGTATGAAGTGAAGACCTTCCACAATCAAGTACAAGTGTAAGAAGGCTTTTATGTTGGTCCTGCAGCAGTGACAAACATTATCAACCACCAAGTTCACAAATTCAGCAGCACTTACTCGGATGAGAGTACCTCAGGCAGAAAAAAAATTGAAATTTTATTTTATAGTTCCCGTACATGTTTGGTAATTCCCATTGGAAGGTTCTTCAAAATTGAAAATTTAGAAATGTTTTTGGAAACAGATATACATCTCCAAATCAGCCCATACTAGGAGATCCTTCACCATTCTTTCCACTTAGATATCCTGATAAGCATGATAGCCAGCTCAAAACCAATATAACATATGAAGCATTACAAATAGCCTGTATTTCTGTTGATTGCACTCTTGAATGGCTTCAGAGCATTCTATTTGGATGACTGCCAATTCAAATCAAGTGATCTCACATTGACCAACTCTAGGAGAATACCCACCCAATATGGTAAGGCAAGAGGATATTTTATTAGCTTATGGAGATTTATATTGTAATGGATTCCAGTTACTATGACAATTTAGGTTGTGATGAATTCTTGGATTTCTTAAATTTCTGTGATACTCATCCATGTGATTTTCCTATTCTCTTATCTCTAACATCAAGATAAGTCTGACAAGGTAATCCATATTCTTAAGATTGTTGTTTTGGTAAACATGTGTAAATCAGTAAATACAGTAATTCTGTTCTTTTAAGGGGAGCCCAAGCATTTATAAACTTCTCATAAAAAAAGATTCCTTCAGTACTTAGATATGCATTAAAGAATTCAACCAGATAAATAGCTAGAACATATACAGACAGAAAAAATAATTCCTGTGACTTCTAGCAAAGAGAGCAAACAGTGACCAAATGACATGAGCAGAAGCTAACAATACTAGTGTAACCTGCATTACAGAGCAATTGAAAAGCATCAATGTGCTAGACAACTTTGTCTACTTATCAAGAGGTTCAAATAACAATGAAAGAACTTTTTGAGGATTTAGTCAACTCAAAGCCCTCAATTCAGAAGAAAAAACCATAACCGTAAGTTATAACAGATAGCCTTAAACTCTCTACTTTGGTAGACTTCTACCAACAAGCTTCGCATCCTTCATGCTTCAAGGCTAGACTTTAACACCTGACTCAACAAGCTTTTCTATCAAGTCAGCTGCTTCCTGCACAGTTGTAATACCTCCAGCATTTTCTTCCTCGACGCTGACTTTAAATTCTTCCTCGAGGGCCATTACTATCTCCACCTAAAAGTTCAAAAAACAAGACTGTGAGATCAGGTCTAGAGTTACATCCTAATCTGCACATTCATTGTCTTTCAGTGTTTACCGTATCAAGAGAATCAGCACCCAAATCTGCAAATTTGGATTCAGCAGTCAAAGTCTTATCATCTGACAATGCTAGCTGGCTCTTCACAATCTCGCATACTTTACTGACAGTTTCTGGCTTGGCCTGTGCCCATTTAACATAATTAGTGAAGAAACCAAATTGACAAGTTAAGAACGAATATCAACTGATACAACATTAGTTTTAAGACATAAGAACAATGGCAAGAGAAAGATTGCCATAACACAAGCAGGAAATACATGGGAAGAGACATAACACTCAAGGACTTTAATAAGGAAAAATATCAGGAAAGCTTGTGATGGGGTTTGCAGATCATACCGCACATAGAATGTGTGAACTGCGAGAATTAAATTGAGCAGATCGAAGCGATGTAAACGCGTATCTTTGCTGCCCAAACGACACTGCCTTGAATCCAGAGAATCTGGGAGCGACCTGCAACAGGGCACAGAGTACAGGGATTGTAGATGGAATGGTTGACAACTTGCACTCTTTTTAAATATGACAACTCAAGCTATTAATGCATTTCAAAAATTAAACCAACTTAGAAAGCTCCCTTTAGCAGATAGCAAATTATAAATTCTTTTGGTACCTTATAAATCCCTCACGATTGTTAATTTTACATTCTATAAATCGAAAGCTTGTCAATTTTCTACGCCAGATAAAACAGTATGTATCTATACATTATACAAGCCTTTGTTGGAGTATTTGCCATCACATACATAGACAAGTATGAAAACATAAGCTATTCTCCCTACAACAAGGAAAAGTTCGAAAGCTTATCTTGCCTAGATCCAAAGAAACTAAGGGTTCAAGGTTCCAGCACATAAACACATTAAATATACTTAAAAGCTAAAACCTCAAACTTGCTGGCAAACACATTTATCATGAATTATCAGGCGATTTTCCTAAGTTTCATCACCAAAGGTCAACCGTAAAAATGCATACATGGCATTTCAGCAAAGTTCGATTATTAAAACTAACCAGTTTTGCCTAGGATTCATTCCCCGATGTCCTCCGTACAAACACAGCTTCACTCAAACACGTCCATGGTATTTAAAACATTATATATATCAGATTGGTCAAATTTAAGAGAAGATTAAAAGGAAACTTAAGGAGAAAGGCAAACAAGCAGTGCTAGAAACTAATCAGCATTCAGAGCATCATATAGTTGGTCCCCTAAGAAGTCAGAAGATACGCTAAAAGTATCTCAAGAAATGAAACAACTGTGTTCAAAATCTCCATTACCAACTGCAAGGGAAACCTAAATAAGATATCGGTGGCAAAAGGCATTTTTCTATTAAATTAATATTGCATCAATTTTTTAAGTTCTAATCAGTTTGCAGTTAGTTTTGTTATTTGTATTTCTTTGGTGAAAATTGGTTTGTTATTCAAACTGAGTGCTTCTATTCAGTAAATAAAGACTCAAAGTCCCAAGAGTATGTAATCGTCGAAGACCAGTAATCATTTTGGAGGGCACATGTGACTCAATTTGGCTTCAGGAGAAGAAGAGAAAACCAAATGGTGACGTATTCAGACAAATTCAAAACTAGGAGTTTGGAAGAGGTGCCAGCAGCCACATAGGTGCTGGAAATGCAAACAAATCGAATGGGAGATCAACAGAGGAATTAATATGAAGAGAGAAAGAGGCACAAGGTAAAGTTGAAAAGTCAGAAATGGAAGAATAAAGAGAGATGCGTAGGAGAATTTGGTGTGCACTGAAAGGAACATGAATGCCTGTGTGGGCGTGAAAGGGAAGAGATGAATGAGGATGTAGCAAATAGCAATTTAGAATTTGAAGTTGGAATTGGATTTGCAAAAACGTAGACAGGTATAGAAATAAGAATGCGTAGTAAAGCAAACATAAGAGCATAGAATAATGAGTAGAATGTAGACATGAAAGGCGAGAGTGGTAAATTGTAAGCCTCTTATCTGGAAGGTCTTGGGTTGAATTCCACTCAAGCTTAACAACTATTAATAATTAATTACAACAAATAATAATAATTAACCTTGGCTTTGTCCTATTACCCATAAAAAATTTAAAATAAAAGAATGCAAACAAGAAGAGATAAAGGGCGAACTAACGCAGAGAAGTGAAGGCAAAGAACACCCAGTAAACATTAAAAGAGGAATGCTAGTTTAGGAAAGAAGAGATGATTGAAAAAATTATATGTGAATAAGTAATTCAAGTTGCAGAACAATTCGGCCAGGGAGCATGCCATGAGATCAAACTTGCAAATTAAAGTGGATGTTGGTGACGGAAGGAAAAAAAATTGAAGTTCAGAGGATAGAACTTGGCTCAGAGTGCATTGTAATTTTTGTGCAAATGAAAGAATCTGAAAACTGATGGGTATTTGATCTCCATGGAACAAAGCATAATTTCTAGTCTACAAAGCTGAACTGTTATAATATCTCAGGGTTTGGTGTTTTCATTGAATTGAAATAAGATTTCAGTTATCTAGAACTAAATAAAAGCTGTGTTGAATTGACTTCGAAATAGTTTGTGAATTGAAATAATATTGATAGGGTTTTGTGAATGTTTGTGTTCAAAAGGGAATTTCAGTTGTTTGGTTAAACAGATGAGAGTAAATTAAATCGTCTGCTTGCCTAGACTTGTCCCCAGCGGTCTGCGTCACATATACATTTCCGTTCACTTGACCAATCGACCAATCCGAAAACCCACCTTAAATCTTGCCATACGGCTACTAAAATAAAGTCGTAGTGTTCTGTTCAGAATCTTCAAAAATCATCTCGATGGAGAAGCCGGCGAGATATCTCTACATAAAACTATTCACTCAGATTGAGATTTGCTCTTAGAACCCAAAAATTAACACGAAGGAAAAACCCGAGTACAATCTCAGCCCTGCAACTAGAGTATCGCCCTGCAACTAGAGTATCAAAATCAAACATTTCCTATTCAGAACCTCGACAAGTAAGAAAATAAAATATTAAGACAACCATCTATCAGAAAATTTAATCAATGCCGCCCAGCGTAAGATTCATAAAAACAACAACTGTATGCAGCTAAATAGATCTTCCCGAAGGACTGCAGCCAGATCCTGAAATTTAAGAAATACCCAAAAGAAAATAGCAGATTTAACCAAAGCCCAATAACATCAAACAGATTTAACCAAAGCCCAATAACATCAAACAGATTTAACCAACGCCCAATTATACAGAACATGTTCCGTACCTGTTTAGGCTTGCAGGAGAGAGATGCTGCTATATGCATCTTGGCTGAAGAAGCTGCCATGCTTGCCATTGCAGATAAATGAAAACCAGAGGAATCCTAAATTGCACGCTGTCGGAATGCCTTGCCAAAATAAGGGAGCGAAGACAGGTCTTATAATGTTAGGTTTTTCATTGCACTTCAACAGAAATATCTCGTTTCTATCGAAAACTCATACGCATACACCCTTCAACTTGTTTTTAGATCCAAATAGGAAAAACATAATGATTAATTTAAAAACAGGGGTAGGTTAACAACACAAATGCCCTTCATACTCCCTTACCATGTGACACACTCTACCGTTGGTCAGCAATATTTGCTATCCGTATAACACCCAACCAACCACATTATGATGTGTGAATACTATGTAATGTAATTTGTTAGCTGGCTTATAATGTATGGAAATGGACTACTCCAAAATGGAATCCTCCATTCTAACTACTCTTTTAAGTTCAATTTGGAATTGGCTATGTTATGTGGATTATTATGGATATATGGGAAAGAGGATAGGAAAGGTATTTTTATAGCATAACATACAATTATTTGTATGTAAGGTATGCATAATTGTATGTAAGGTATGCATGTATGCATGTCTTTCCCTCTTTTTTTAAAAGTATTTTAGTGTACTGGATATGATAAAGTCTTGTTTTCTAAGTAATGAAATTTTGGCATCTTTTTTAAAATAAAGTTTTAGTATTCTAAAGTTTATTTTTATCTTTATGTCAAAGGTTTTTTCTATCATCAAATTGGAAAGTTTGATAATTATTTTCATAAAGACTGGAGTTAGGAGATTTCTTAGAGAAAAACAATGTGAATTAGTTGTGTAGATCATCGTTGAGGTTGTTGTGAGTAGATAACAAATATTTTTCAACACAAAGAAAGAGTGGGTATATTGCTTTCAATGCCTTCTATGACTTTCTATGGAAAATGTGGTATGTCTCCTCTTTCCTTTCAAATCAGGTAGCTTGAAAAATGTCCTTGCCTCACTTGTCATATCAAGCTTAGATAGAAATCACAATTTTATGTCATGATACAATTTTAAAACTTCAAGATGGATTCACGATGGTTGTATTTACTATTTAATAATTTTGTTAATTTATAATATTTAGAGTATACATAGTATAATTAAATTATAAATATTTATAAAGATGATATAGTAAAATAGTATTTTTTTTAAAATATATTCAATATTTGACATTATATAATTAAATAATGAATATATAAATCATCACAGGTCTGGTATTTGAATAAGTATGTGAAGATTATTAGAGCTTTGCTAGGTGAATTTAAAGATTATAGGGTCACACATGTGAAGAGGGAAAGGAATTTGGAAGTGAATAATGTCTAAATTGGTAGTTAGATTGGAAAATTTGGGGAAGGAGCATGTTTTGTATGGCTTTTGGGATTTTGAAGGAGTAATTTTGGATTGGAAGGATCGGGCAAATTTCAATAGTGTCTATTGAGTGCATTCACGAGATAGAGAATAGGCAAAGGATCTATTGGCTTAATATAAAAATAAACTACAAACAAAAAAGATTAAGACCATCTTTTATTGTAGATTATCCACTTGACCCTTCAAGATCGTATCAAGTGACAATGAAGGTAATTATGAGATTGAAGAGAGGGGGGAGGTAGTATGATCCTCTCTTGTGTGAGAGTACATAATACATAAGCCAAGGGATAAGTTGAGCAGAAGAATTTAGAAGCCCCTAAAGTAAGGTAGATGTATTAAATGGAGAAACCATAAGTACAAACAATATTTCCCCCTTCATTATGAGGGATTTGGGTGTGAAAGGTAGTAGTGTTTAACATTATGGAAGCAAAAAAGTTTGTTGAATACTTTGCATCTTCAGCCCCCATTTTGTGGAAAGATTTTCTAAAGAAGGATGAAGGGCATTTTTAGGTGAAAGGAAACATTTTGTATGCATATTTTAGAGGATTTCTTGGGTCCACAATCTATGAAGATTGACTACAAATACATGGTCAATGTGGGAATCTCCTACATTATCATCGTGCAGGCATTGTAGATGGGCACCAAGGAGGAAATGTTGCAGATAATGCAGACCACTATAAAACTAGAGTGGATGGGGGAATAACATAGATATTGTCATATGTTGAATTCGGTTTAGAATTCCCCGATGAAGGAAGGGTGGTATTGTGTCATTAATGCACAAGATTCCTATTAGCCTTTCTTCGTCTAAAGCATGACCACGCGAAAAGGGATCCAAATTGAAAGGGCTAGGAGTGGATTTCTTGGGCATGTGGAAGGTTGTTTGTACTTGGGGAGATTTTTTAGATGGAAGACATGTTTAATTAATGATATGCCTTTTCATTGACATCAACATATGTTCTAAGGTTTTAGACAAACTCAAATTTTCTATGTTACAAGTTATTGATCAGTGCATTATTGACAGTGATTGACAATTCTGAATATGCAAGCATGACTTTGTGTTGTAGGATGAGTGTAGACATTAGGTCTATGGTTGCAGCATCTTATGTGATAGTTTGGATGAGTTACAAATGATTTAGAGAAGACTAATAGCAAACCAGTGAGCAAGAAATTATGTGAGGGGTAGTTACAACTTAATTTGGTTGTAACTTAATAGCAAGATGGAATCATTGTTAGTGAACATAGAAGATGATATAAGACTCATTATTGTGTGTATGTTCATAATTGTGGATCATTTGATTCATGTTGGAATGGTTTTTGGCATGTAACATGTGACATGTTTATTAACAGTCGACTGGATGGTGCAACGTGTTTCTTATTATTGGAAAGAGTTATTCTTGAGGAGACATGTATGCCTTAATATGGCCCTATGTATTTAATTGTGCATTGAGGAAGTCTTAACAAGATCACTTAATTGCTTATTTGTAACCTGTATAAAAGAAATTTATTTCCTTCATTTGTAATGTATGGAATGGTATGGAAAGATTGTGAATGTGAACCTTGATGCTAGAATATCAGAGCAAAACTGAAGAATTTTCAGGTTCTCTATAAATAGTTATTATGGAATACATCATTCCTAGTGAGTTTCAAAGGAACTATATCAACAAGTTAGAATTAATGTTGGTAAGCATAGAAAATGGTAGAAGACTCATTATTGTGTGTATGTTTGGATTTGTGAACAAACTATCCAAAGACATCTCATATTGTTAAATTGAGCACCCACCTTACAAAGATTAGGAATACAAGCATTTCTACCTATTTTAATAAATAAATGTGTCATTCAACTACGTGTATTAGTTTGTGTGGGATTTAATGCAGACTTTGACAGAGACTAGATGGTTGTCCACCCACCTTTATCTATGGAAGCTCAAGTAGAAGCTCGTTTACTTATGTTTTCACATCTCAATATTATCTCTCCAACTATTGGAGATCATATTTGTGTCCTAACTCAAGATATGCTTTTATGACTTTATAAATGAACTCTTCAAAAACACTTGGGTATTTATGAAAATAGGTATCACCTGAATAATTCAAAAACCATTTGTTTCATGTTAGAATAGTTGATGATATGTAATGTGTGATATTTTTTATTGGCAACTGATTGTATAATGTTTCATGTTTTTTATTAAGAAAATAGGTTTTGAAGTGCCCCTAAAACCCTGTACAATGAGATCTTAAAAGATATGACATTAATCCCAAAAGGCAAAACAAGACAAAAAAGGACAGATCCAACAATTAAACAAAATCTAGCTACGAAAGGACAACACACCGACCACTACCAGAAAACAAAAAATTAATAGAGAGAAAAGGACACCAAATGGGAATTAACCCATTTTCTTTATCATCTATGTTGCCTGCTCCTCTAACTAGTTCATCTTCTCAGTAGCCTCCTTGATTTGGTTAATGTCTGAAGAGGCTTTCACTACCATTTTCCTTGTGTTTTCTCTAGTCCTTCTCCTTGTCCCTTGCTATTAGTAGCAACACCTTGATCCTCGGGATTAGTAACAATGGCCTTCTCCCTAGAGCTACCCTCCAACTTGTTGATGATAATTTTAACATGCTCATTAGAGGCTTTGAGAATTTTATAGCTTTGATTAGTAAAACTTTCAAAGTGATCTCAATGCTATTTACCTAATTGTCCAACTCCAACACCTAGGTCTCCAACCTATAGAAAGTCGTCATGTCAGTCAAAGAACCTACCATAGGATTCTCCCTCCCAATAGAATTAGGAGAATTCTAGCAATCAATCCTCGCCTCGAGTGATCTCATCCTATCGTTCAAGTCCATAACTTGATGAAAAAACCACTTAATGGATCTAAAGTTATCTAGATAACTATTCCTAGCATTATTAAGCACATCCATATTATCCTCCTTACTGTAATCACTCAAAATAATCATTGAGGGATCTATAAGCTCCTAGAGGTCCACTTTTCTTGGCTCCACCTCATGAACCATAAGGTCAATTTTCTCCCTAGAAATCCCAAGCCTCACCATTTTCATTTTCATGTTCATGTTTTTCCACACCATTTTCTTGCCCTTAGCAAGGCAAGGGAGTCCTCGGCAGAAACCTTGGCCTAAGAAGCATGGGTGGAAACAACATCCTATTCTGGCCCCTTAATAGGAGAGTCATCTCCATACTGATCCTTAATGAGATTCACTAAGGAATTTGAACCCCTATAGACACCAATATCACCTTTCCCAACTTTTAGCTTCTTCCTTGATGGCTTAATGATCTCACTGATACCCTCTTTACCAATGTCAGTATCCATATCATCATCCTCTTCCTTATATTCATTTGATAGGCTAACACTTTTGGCTTATTTTTTGGTCATAAGGGTCCTACAATGCTTCAAGGTCAGGCTAGTCTTCTTATGTTTCTTATCCACCCCATTCCCTTTCTTTCTCCTACTTGAAACAACAACCTCAATATCAATATCCATAGCTTCATTCTCCTCAAAGTAGTCCTAGTCAAAAGCTAATGTTTTCTTAGTCCACTTCTTACTCGGAGAAGCTCTAAAAAATTTCTAAGGGGGATTCAAAGTAGCCTTCATAGGGGTTTGAAGGCAGATCCCTTACCCTGACCTTTGCTTTTAGGTATCACCTCCTTCTCCTTCAAATGCATACCTTCACTATCATCAATTTTAGAGAACCCCTAAGATTCCTTTGAAACCTCCTCCTCAACTCCCTCCACACCCTTCACCTCAAGAAATTTCCCTAGAAAATAACCTTTAATGTGCTCATAAATGAGAAACATTAAGACATCATGGAGGGGAGGGTTGATAAGAATTTTCTCTCTCATCCCATTGATACTAGTATCCATGGAGGAGTAAAGGTAAAATAGAATAGATATCTTAAAACCATGCCTAAAATGGTTTAGCAAGGAAAAATAGTGCAAAAAAACCCTTGAAAATCTCCCATCTAAAGTAACATAGTAAACAATAGCACGCAAAAATAAAAACAAAACCAAAGCTTCTTAATACAATTGGGTTGAAAATAGATTTTACCTTCTTTCTTAACAAGGGTCTTGCTCTCACCAGGCTCTTTGGCAAACTCCTCAAGGCCAACGTCTAAAAATTTATGTTCTTGTAGGATTTCTTATGTTCGATGATTAGAATACAAGTCACCTTGGAAATGAGCTCCTTAGTGATGGTGATACTCTGACTGCCAAAATTTAGCGTGTCTTCATTCCACTTCCTTAGGAATAACTAAGTAACTTGTGGATTTCTGCCATGGAGTCTCTCCATAAAAGTATTCAAGCCACCCCTCTCTAGAATCTCCCAAACCTTTGTGTGTCATCTCCATTTTTCACAATTTGAAGGTTCATGATGCCTACATTGACCCCCCATGATATTGGTTTGGTTCCTAGTGAACAAAGAGCTATTATTAAAGAAACTCGTAGTAAAATGTAGAAACTTATCAAAATGATAAACAATGACTCCCAAAACTACCTAGAAAACGTGCAAAAGAGTAGAGAAATAGATATAAATGTCATCCTTTCTCACCTTCCTACGTCTCGTAATCAATCAATCATCACCTCTAAGTACCTCCATTCCTATTAATAATAACTCCCTCCTTCTTGTTAATAATGTCATAATCAATGCACGATATGACATCCTTGGGTAAGCTCTCTAATATTACCCTACGAAGTTATCTTTTGATCACACCTCACCGCCACCTTTGTAATAGAACATGCCACCATATTTGATTCATGATAGACATGAGATATATGATAATCGTCTATAGACTTAAGGATTTCTTTAGTTTCCCTAACAATATTGTCAATATTCTAAGAGGGACTAGAAGAACCATTTAGGCAATTGACTATATTCATTGAATCTCCTTCCAACCAGAGATTAGAGATCCCATTTTCCTTATCCAGTTTAGTGATCTAGAGGGCATCCATTTCCAGTCTGAACTCCCAAGGAAGTTCCTTTGCAACCAAGCAATGGTCATAATAGTTTATTATCACTCTTCCACACCTAGCTAGCCCAGGATTACCCTTAGTTGCCCCATCAAAATTAGCTATAGACCAATCTTCCAAAGGAAAGGCCCATTTTCTTTTCAATCTCCTCTTCTCAATGGAAATCCCATAATACATATTCTTAATAACCTTCTTCAAGATGATACCACCAGAGCCTTTGATATTGAGATTCTTCACAATAACATTTTCAAATTTAGAGTAGACCACCTTAGGAAGGGAAGCCTTGTGCCTAAAAATTCTATTTTTTCTTTATTTCCAAATACTCCAAAAAATATGTGGAAGAGAGAGAGACTAAAAAGTTTTAAACTCCTTGGAAGTTGTATCATCTTAAATTGGAAGCACTTAAATTTAATGAAGGTTTAGCACCTATTTAATGTGAGATCATCAATGTCCCTCTCTCTTTCATCTCTTCTCCCCTTTTCCCTCCTTTCTCCAAGGTGGAATTGGGGCAAAACCCAATAGATCCTCTTTAAAGCTCCTATTTTCATGGTGATACACTCAAGGTAGGATATATTTCCCCTAGGTCCTTTCTTTTCATTTGTCTTTCCACTTGAAATCTTCTATTAGCACTAAAATAGGGTTTCCTTGAAATTTGGACATGATTTCTAGATTCTGGGACTTGTTCTGTGATTGCGAGATTATCCCTAGGTTTTGTGCACCTAACAATCAGGGGTGCAATATGCCCCTAATACTTGAAGATCCCACTATGACCCTGATAGGCCAATCAAGGGCCCACTATGACCTTTGATGAGACCCTATTCTGGCCCCTTTCTTTAGATCTTATGTCTAGTTAGTTTCAAGTTGCAAACTTCTAGGCAAGTCAGCTTGTGGGAGTAAGCTATTATGAAACCTTTATAAACCCTTCCATTTGCTCCATTTTTCATATCCAAGCATCCACAAGCAATTGTATCCATCAAGTTTACAATCTAACCACTCACATCCAAGCTCTTAAGAATTCAAGCAAACTCTCAATTGAAGATGAAGGATTCATTCATTCAAGCTATTGAAGGAGTTTATGCAAGGCCTATCATTCCAACATTCAAGATCTCCATTCATACATTAAAGATCCTTTGTTACATCTTTTGTGTCCATTCTCTCAAGATCTACATTCATTCTTATGGTATTTTTTGAGTACATTCATACATGAAGGTTTTGATGTCACTATGATTTCCTTTTTAGGGTTTTGAAGTTTAGTCAAATCTATTACATCTACATATTTTATTACATTCCAAATTCAAGAGCATATTCATAGATTTACATTGCTTCATGTTAGATATATCACTACTACTTGCTAGTATTCCATTTCAATTATTTCAATTCAAGGTTAATTCATAAACTGGGTTTTTACTAAGGCAAACACCCCCCCCCCCCCCCCCCCCACCTCGCCCCCAAACAAAAAACAAACAATCCTTTCTCTTGCAAGTTTCAGATCTTGGATTAGCGAACAGGTGTGGATTTGGATACCTTTTTTGTCTTTCTTTAGAATTGCAAAATCAAAATCAATGTCGGACACATTTCATCAAGGGCACATTGCACCCTGATGCTCCATTTTGACCTTGATTAAGGAGGTCACCCCTGATTTATTGCTAAACAATTTCTAGGTTTTGTCCTTAAGTGCAATTATCAAACTACATCATGAAAATCAACCCTTTTGGAGATTTTTTAACAATATGTTTTTAGTATTTTATCTCACAAGGTATTTCATCTTCCTCTCTTTCATTTCTATATACTTCATCATTTTGTCACATCTTTATATTTAAGATCTACATTGCATATCTTCTTGCTTAAACCCTCACAAGGTGGAGGTGAGAGGGAAATAAATCCAAGTTATTCATTCATTTTTCACTAGGGTTTGCATTGATACTTCCTTGTATATCAATCTAACCTAATCATCAAAGGGGTGGATCTTGGTCTTCCCCCTTCTGAATGTGTTAGGGTGTTTGTTTCCATTTTACCTCTACACATTTTGGTGAACCGACATGCTTAAATCTCTTGTTTGATATTGGAATTAGATTCTTTGCATTGGGTCTTTACCTTCCTTTTGGTGAACCTAACTTACTTGCATCTCTTAAATGATTTTGGAGTTAGATTTCATATTGGTGTATCTATATCTACTTTGTATGTTATTTATTGCATTAATGGTATTTAGATCTCCTTTTGCATTGTTTTCATATATATTGTGTTTCATATATTTACATTTTGAAATTTTTTATTTTTAAAAAAAAAAATACATCTAGTTTCTTCAATTGCATTTCATTTTAATGGGGATTTTGTCTTTCTTTTCGATTTCTATTCATGATATTCAAGATGTTTCATTTCATGCATATGATGAAAACTTAGTTTTTCCTTGCATTAATTCTCATTCCCTTCAAGTGGTGATCTTTTCAAAGATGATGTTGATCAACATTTAGTGATTCATGATGTTCTGACCCTTGATAGTGATACTAATTGGCATGAGGCCTTGGGTAGGAATATTGATTACTCTATCCTTCTTGAAGCTTCTTTGAGTCATGATTGCTCCTCCTTTAATGTGAGTTTTCTTCATTCCCTCCTTGGACGATCTTAGTATTTGGGATGAACCCTTAGATAAGGATGTAGATTACTCTCTTCGTCATGAGACAACTTTGGATGATTTCATGATTACTACTCCTATTGATCAATCTCATTTTCTACATTTCATTGATATTCCTTCTATAGATGAGGCCTTGATGAGTTTTATTTATCCTTCTCCTATGAGTTCCTTACTCATAAAAGACCACACCCTTGATTCTCCTTCTTCTTTCTTTTAAGACACATCTCAATTAAAATTAGGTTGTGTTTAACATTATAGTTATTATGACTTTCCTTTCAACAATTGAAGCTTATATCCTAAGAATCCTATTCATATTTACCTTCTACGAGGCTTCTCAACTCTTCAAGTTTGGAAAACCTTAGATTTCACACCAATTTCATACATTCTCAAATTTATTTATCAAACACCTTTATTTCATGAGTATATTCATATTGATTACTTCTCTATACATTTTCATCTTATTATGTCTATGAGATTATCAATGCATTACTTATATTATATTTCATATGAATTGTGATGATGCATAGTATCTTTTTCATGATCATTTTACTTAACACTTCTATATCCCTATTATGTTTCTCCTATGTTTGTGGCATTGTTAGCTTCTCTTTTTGGGGCTCATTGTCCTACTTTTTAAGTAACTTAATAGTCATTTCCCTAATCTCTTTACTTGGGGGACAAGGGCCCTATTGCCTCTTTCTATAATTGGATCCATTATCTCCCTTTATTGACTTGCTTTCCTTTTATAGGATGATTTTTTTTTTTTTGCATTCTTATGTTTGCTTGAAATTGTATGTCTTCTATTAATTGAAACCCCTAAGGGAGGCATATTGTATTCTTCCTCCCTTTTTCAATGCATCCAATATATTATGAATTCACATTCTATTAGGGCTTATATTGGATTTTCTTTGTCTTTTCTCTCTAGGACCCATTATCTCTTTGATTGTTTCTTTCAAGATAACTCGGTAGGAGCAATGTGGTATCCCTTCATTTCTTCATTTCATTTCACTATAGATTTTTATTGTTTTATGAAACATTCTTATCTATGGCATGTATTGCTTTGTTACATGCAAAGTCATGTGCCTTTTCCTAGAGAATATATTTTCATAGCTTAGATTTTAATGCTTCTCATTCAATGATCTTTTATAGATTACTTCATGTGTTATATTCTTTTCTATCACCTTACATTGTTTAGAATTGATTATCCCATTATGTTTCTTTTATCCCATCTATGGCATAGCACTATGTCCTTCTTGTTGTATATTGGGTGTTTGCATTTTGTGCATGGCTATTTGGTTTTGCTTATGACTCATCCTTATACATTACAACATTTTTTCATATAATTCACCATATATTTTCTTTCTTGTCTCATTCCTAGGGGGCAAGAAGCCTTGTATATTCTTTATCTCTTTCTCTAAGGATATACTTTCTTTAAGCTTACATAGAACTTGTTTATTATGTGGCATTGTTCTTTCTTTATGAAGAATTGTGTCTTGGCTGTGTATTCTCTCTTTTGCAAGAGGTGCATGTCCTAAGTCATCACCTCTTCTTTATCAAGTCAAACTATGTCTGTTATATGCTCTTTCTCTTTCTTGGAGATTGTTATCCTTCATCTAAGGATCCTTTTTTCCTTCTATACTGGGAGGTTGAATAGGTGCATTCTTGTTCTTCTTCCCTTATTCTTGGAGATATTATCTTAATCAAGAACTCATTTTAGATGGATGTCTTGTTATTAATATTTCTCCCTTTTGAGGATATTCTTCCCATAAGGATGTATCTTTTTCACAATTGTCTATTTTCTTAGATTGAAGAGTTGTGACTCTTCACTATGAATATAGTTTTGCTAAAAGGATATCTCCTTGTTGTTTAAGTAGGTATCCTCCTTCTCTTCCTTCTCATGTCTATTTGACATAGACATGATAAGGAGGGGGGCATACATACGCCCTCCTAATACATAGTCTTTTTTTCATGGGGTAGCAAATATAGATATTGAGCATGGCTTGTCTATGTACTTTATCCTTAAATGCTAAGTACACTTTCTAAGTCATTCTTAAATATATGCATTATTACTTCATCCCTCTTTTGCACACACAAACACATGTGCTAAATCTAATAATGGGTAACACTAATAAACTTGCTAAATATCTTTCATGGGAACACATCCATTCACCTATATTCTAAATTTTATATTTGGGTAATGAATAAAAACTTGATAAATCCCAATAGAGGTAACACATTCAAACACAAGATGTTAAGTCCCATATACGGGTAGCAAATATTTTTCACCCAAATCATGCAATGGTGCTGAAATGGATGTCTATCTATGGATGGAACTTTGGTGGGTTGACTAGTGGGTTACCACCCCATTAGACTATTTCAATATCATCTTTTGCAATAGCTCTCTTGGTGATTCATAGTGGGGTGGCCACTCTAATGGGCGAGGTAATCACTTTATTTTTCATTTTTTAGTTTCATGCTAGTAGAGATATATCCATAAGCTATGTTATTAATGATGTTTCTCTTGCATTTCTTATGTCATCACTTATTCTCTTGTAATGGCTTTCACAATATGATATTAGTGGGTGAGATATTTCTTTAGTTGAGGTCTCTCTCATTGATCAATTTAGGTTTGTTTTTAGTACTAACCCCTTGTTATATCTTTTTATCTTTATTTGCACCCTAGTACATGAATATGGATTCAAGACCCTGGGTCTTGGGGGCTTGTGCTCTTTGACTAAGTGATGTTCTATCTCATTGCTATTCATCATATTCTTCTCTTCTTCTCTCTACTTTATCGCAAGTGTGGGTTGATCAACACTTTTGTTAAAGTGGGGGCTAAAATGTACCATCTTAAATTGGAAGCACTCCAATTTAATGAAGGTTTATCACCTATTTAATGTGATATCATCAAACCCCCTCTCTCTTTCATCTATTATTCTTTTTAAACCCTTTCTCCTAGGTGGAATTGGGGTAAAACCTAATAGATCCTCTTTAAAGCTCCTATTTTCATCGTGGTAAGCTCAAGGTAGGATATAATTCCCCTAGGTCCTTCCTTTTTCATCCATCTTTCTACTTTGAATCTTCTCCTAGCACCTAAATAGGGTTTCCTAATAATATGGACATGATTGCTAGATTCTAGGACTAGTTTTAGGGTCTCGATATTGTCCCTAGGGTTTGTACACCTAGCAATCAGGGGTACAATGTGCCCCTAATGCTTTAGGGGTGCACTATGCCCTTGATTAGGCCCTATTTTGGCCTCTTTCTTCAGATTCCATACCTAGATAGTTTTGGGGTGCAAACTTCTAGGCAGGTCAACCTATAAGAATAAGCTATTGCAAACCCTTTATAAACCCTTCCATTTGCTTCATTTTTCATATCCAAGCATCCATGAGCAATTTCATCCATCAAGTTTATAATCCAAGCACTCATGCCCAAGCTCTCAAGCATTCAAACATTCTTCAATCATTCAAGGCATTCAACTAATCTCCCCATTGAAGATCAAAGATTCATGCATTTAAGCTATTGAAGGAGTTTATGCAATATCTATCATTCCAACATCCAAGATCTCCCTTCATACATTCAATATCCTTTGTTACATCTTCTACATCTATTCTCTCAAGATCTACATCTATTTCTATGGTAGATTTCAAGCACATTCATACATGAAGCTTTGATATCACTTTAATTTTATTTCTAGGATTTTGAAGTTGAATAAAAGATATTACATCTACATACTTCCAAATGCAAGAGGATATTCATAGATTCATGTTGCTTCATGTTAGATCTATCACTTCTACTTGCTAGCATTCCATTTCAATTATTTCAATTCAAGGTTAATTTCTAAACTAGGGTTTGATCGAGGCAACCCCCCCTAAAAGACAAATCCCTTATTTTGTAGGTTCCTAATCTAAGATTGGTGAAAAGGTTGTTGATTTGGATATCCAATTCAACTTTCTTCAAAACTGCAAATTTAGAATCATTGTCACACACCTTTTATTAGGGGCATATTGCACCTGTGATGCTTTATTTTGACCTTGATTGAGGAGCTCCCCCTAATTGCTTGCTAAATAATTTTTAGGTTTTGTCTACATTGTAGTGTTTTGTTGTAATTGAAAAAATCAGCCCTTTCAGATGTTGTTTGATAACTCATTTTCAAGTTTTTATCTCACAAGGTATATCATCTTCCTTCCTTTCATTTCTATATGCTTCATCATTTTGTTGTGTCTTTATATCTGAGCTTTATATTACATATCTTCTTGCATAAACCCTCTTAAGGTGGAGGTTATTAGGAAATAAATTCAATTTATTCACTCCTTTTGCATTATGGTTTGCATTGGTACTTTCTTGCATATGAATCTATCCTAATCAAAGGGGTGGATCTTAGTCTTCCCCCTTCTAAATGTGTTATGGCATTTGCTTCTAGTTTACCCCTACATAGAAGTATGGAAGGGAAATGAGCATTGAGAAAAGCACTCTATGATATTGGTTGGGAAAATACAAGAGAGGCTGAACTTACTTAGAAAAGGGACCAAATGTGTCTTGAAAAGGAGCAGTGAATAAAGAGACGATTCATAGACTTAGCCTCTAAACAGCAGAGGATACACATATTAGAAAGATGGAAACCCCTTTTACATAAATTATCAATTGTAAGATCTATATTTTGAAGTAGAATCTCAAAAAATGTTCACTTTGGGTATGAGAGAAAAGATCCAGGTCTTCACCCAACAAGGTGGATCAACATGGTCTCTTGACGTCATCTGATAAGCTGAGGCCACAAATAAATTACCATAAACTATAGCTTCCCAAACCAAAGAATCTTGATTTTCCTTTCAAACAATAGAGGACAAAAGATTCATAAGGGATCGAAGAGTAGGGAAGGCATCACCTAAATTTACCCAACCCCCTTCCCCCAATAATTAGCCACCCTAGTCACGTATCGAGAAACACACTAATCCTTCTAGACTTTATACACTTCAATAATCTCTAGGATCCCAAAAGGTAGCCAATTGTCTTCCCAAAATCTATAGTGTTGGATGTTGATTACTATTAGCAATTGTTAATTATGCATTATTGTGTGTGGATTACTTTATGTAATGATTATATAATTTCTTTAGGTGGCATGCATGCCTTAATATGGTCTTATGTATTTAGTTGTACATTGGGGAAGTCCTAATAGTTTGGCCTAATTGCTTACTTGTAATGGGTATAAAGGAAAGTTATTTACTTCATTTGTAATGTGTAGAATGGTACGAAAAGATTGTGAATGTGAGTCTTGATGTTAGAATATCATAGCCGAGCTAACAAGTCATATGCTTTGAGAAGATGTATGAGTAAAATCTATCATTCCTAGTGAACTTCAAATAAATTATTTTGGCAATTGAGTTGCAAATTAGTCAGTTCATGTTTATGGGATTTTTTATCTAGAATAGGAGGTTATTTAACCTTCTTATCCTTTTAGAAGTGTGGCCAAATGGTGTATTTTTTGTTACCATCAACTCCTAATAGGGTTGGAACCTTCTAACAAGGGTTCAAGGTCCTAAAAGAATGGTTATTAATTAAGGATTTTGTCAAGAATAAGGAGGAAGAGGAAGTGGATAGGACACAAAGGGGGGAAATGGGACAACACACAACAAGGAAATCTATAGGAAATCGTCTAACATCTAGGAAAAGAAACAAGAGGCAAGCCTCAGGAGGTGTCTTCATTCCAGAGTGATCATTAATGACTGGTGAAGCAAAGAAGGAAAATAATTCTTAACACTATGGGGATGAGGATGTCAATTTTGTTTAGGAGATGCAAGGGCATGGTGTAGTGTTGTGTGACTTACTATAGCATTATTTCATTTACTAGAGAATTTATTGAGCTCAAATTTATGATTAGTATTTGGAAATGTTCACTTTTGGCTCCATGGATGATTTTGTAAACTGGTAGATAGTTTTAATAGCATGGGAGAAAAATTGGGTAGAATATTAGTGGATCATTTTTGATAGATATTGATGCTTGAATCTTGATGGGTGTAAGAGATTCTTGAATATTAATGCATCAAATATAAATATAATATAATCTTTGATTAATGTACGCAATAGCTTTTTAGACTAATAGATAAGAAATTCAATATCTCAACTAATTTTCCAAAGGTTGTGAAGTTTAGAGGGTGGAGAGAGAAGGAAGAGAACATGAGACAAGAGTGTGAATAATTGTTGTCTTATCTTTGAGATAGTTTGTCTATTTTGTAATTATTAAATGTGTTCTTTTTAGTTATTTTCTTCAAGTATAAAATATATTAGTCAACTATATTTACTTTATCTTAAGTATCTAATATAAGAGAAAATGATGCTATATTAATATAAAGATTTAATATTTAAATATATAATTATATAGTATAATGTTAATTTTTAATTATGCAATAAAGTGTTTGGATTATCCTGGAAAATAGATGATAAATGTTTTGGTATTTTTTTAATATGATCCCCTAATGATTATAGAGACATATCAATACTCTAGAGTTGGCTCATTTCTAACCTTCCAAAAGCCTATTATATCTGTATTGGAGATTTTAATATGATTAAATTTAAGGAAGATAAAAAAAGGAGGAAAATATTTCATGTGGAAAGGAGATGAATTATTTTTTGGGTCAAGATTCAAAATAAAACTCACCCTTACATGGATCCCTTGGCAAAAAAGAAAGGTTGGATTTCTTACATATGGTTGACTTGGAGTAATAATCAATCTTTGGGATATTAATTGTTTTTACAAGCTAGAAGTAATATTTGGCAATGGAGATTTTTTTCTTGTTCCAAATATGATAATGGTAGTGTATTGTCAATTTTGTGTCATCTTCTATGTTGGATCATTATCCCACTTTTTGTATAGTTGTTTAGGGTGATACCTTGACTTGAAAGAGACAGTGATGATCAACGTACTAGAGTTGAATAACTATTTTTTGCATGATGAGTACTTATTAAGAGATACACAAATGGCTAATTATAACAACAAGATCCTAAACAATACTCTACCCAACTATTTCTTATGGAATTCATTAATGGTGGTTTGAAAGAGTATGTTATAAATGGTAGGCAAAAAGAAAGCTAAAGATGGGAATGGGTTAGTGTGTGCATTAAAGTGTCACACTTCTATAAACCATTATTCTTGAGAGAACCCATCAAAGAGGGAGTCTCAAGAGCCAACTTATAGCTCTCTATCTATACGTGCAAAGGCTATGCGATGGTGGTTCTTAAATGAACAAAACTATGCAACCCTTGCAAGGTGCACCATAGAATGAGAGATTCAAAGAGTAGAGGCAAGAGTGCCAATATCCAAGAATCTAGAATAAAATACAATGCTAATGCAAGCTATTCTAAATGAAATGAAAGCTAATAAAGAGAACTAAGCTAAAGCATAAATGAAACTAAGCTAAAAAGTATGCCATAATGTAAGTAGAATGATAGCTAAGCTAAAATTTAAAAATGTAAGAAAGCTCCAAGTCTCCAAAATCACCAAGAAAACCTGCAACATAACAATAGCATGGGAGACTAAGATTTTTGAATGAGGAGAGAGCCCTCCCTTTTAAAGAAAAATGGATGGTGGAGATTAAGAGGCAAAGGAGGAATAATCAAGGGAGGAGAATACATCTTGAGTGATCCATGTGCACAAGCATCTCAACCAATCACAATTAATGGTTCACTTTTGAGAGGGTTTGAAATGTGTGGAGGAGAATTAAAGTTATTTTAAAAATAGAAGATTTCTCTCACATAGAAAATTGTGCATTGATGTGTAGATAAAAATGCCTTTTCTTTTATTTGTAAATAGGAATAATGCTTTATGTGTGCACACTTAGGATAAGAGATGAGTGGGGATTTCTATTTAATTAAAAAGGGGACATGTTCTTTTAATTAAATATGAACTTGGGATAAAGTGGTCATACCACAGGTTATAATCGAATAAATAGATTTTTGAGGATTTGATAAAAAATAACCATTAGATAAATTATCGAAAAATGCTAGAAAGGGGGCTCATAGTCTAGAAGACCATTTTTGGATGATTATAGTTAGATGTGCTTATTCAACAAAACTTGGTCTCACATGAGGAGAATATGGAGAAGAAGGAGAAGGAGGAGAAGAATGAAAAGAAGGGATGAGAATAATAATAATAAGGAGAAACAAAATTAGAAGGAGAAGGAGAAGGCATAGAAGGAGAAGAAAGAGAAGGAGGAGGAGAAGAAGGAGAAGGAGAAGAAGTTGGAGGAAAAGAAGAAGGAGAAGGATAATAGGTAGGAGAAAAATCAAAAGAAGGTGAAGAACGAGAATGAGGAGGAGGAGAATGAGGATACGATTAATAATAAGAAGGAGAAGGAGGATGAAAAGAAGAAGAAGGAGAAGGAGGATGAAAAGAAGAAGAAGGAGAAGGAAAAGGATGATGAAAAGAAGAAAGACGATGAGAATGAGAAGAATAATGAGAAGGAGAAGGAGAAGGAGGAGGAAGAATAAGAAGGAGGAGAATTGATAGGGGGACTCTAGTTTTTAGTCACCACTTTGGCTTTTGGTATCCAAATTTTGACTTTGGTATCGTTAAGAACCTTCTAGGGTTGTAATCTTTCAAAAGTAGGGTGATTAGACTATGTTGGAATTTTGGGAAAGGAAAGGTGTTGAGAAAGGGGTGAATCAGTACCTTCTAAAATGTTTAACCTTTAACAATTTGTTTCCCTCTATATAACTAATTAACATTTCCATGCATATCCATAATATCATAAATTTAAATGAAAGTAAACATGTCTAATATACTTCATCATAATCACATTAACACATCATCAAGTCAACACATATGACATAGTGATTAGGTAATGTAGAAATCCTTGGTCAGAGGTGTTGTAGTTCTACAGCACACGCCCCATTTCTTGACAAAAATGGGGACCCCCTACTTTATTTTGAGGCTTTTTGGACTCGTATTCTAGGATTTGAGCCATTTTTGAGGTCTCCACGAGCCCCTAGTTCATGTACGAGTCCTATCCAAAAATTTGGAGGTTGAAAAATCAAAAGATTTAAAAGAAATGGCTAAAGTATTGAGTTTTTGGCACACTAGGAACACCTAATTAAGTGCACTAGTGCGCCAAATATTGGAAAGAGGCTTTGTGCATTATTAATGCACAGTTGTGCAATGGTGGACCTACACAACTACGCCTAGAAACTTCTTAAAGGTCTATATAAGGGAGAAGGGGTTCCTCCCCTCCTCACTTTGCTCAACCATTTGTCTTTTACACCTACCTTCTGCTACATCTCCAAACTCTATAGCATACTAGCCACTTTGACTTACGTGCGCCCATCCTCACCTACATGAAAGACACAAAATTGTGCACAAACACACCTCTCCAAGTGCACTATTGTGTACCAACATTCATGATAATCTCCACAAACCTTTCTAAGGGCACATGCACCCAAATAAAACAAAACTAGATGTGCATTAGTGCACCTAATTTGGTGTGCTAGTGCACATCAATTTGCAAAACTAAAAAAACCAAAAGAATCCACCAAAGACTAAAAACATTCTTTTGAAGGTGCACATTACCACACCTAATATGGTGCACTAGTGCACACTCGAAAATATGTTAAAAACAATCTTAAAACATAATCTAAAACACCAAAAATTTTGGTGCTCATTAGTGCACCTAACTAGGTGTAGTGATGCACACCTTGTAATTGGTAATTTCCATTAAGTAAAATACGCACCAAGCACAGGTGCGCTATAGGGCTTTCTAAGTGTTAAAATGGGTTTCTTTGTGTTTTTGAGTAGTGTTTGCTTTACAAATTTTTGTTTGACTTAACCTTTATGGTTTGAATTTATCATATTTTCTTCCAAACTAATGGATACTCTTTTGTGCAGATATTATGGCATCCTCTTTAGCTTCCATGGGTGAGAAAATGGCACCAAAACCTATCGTCTTAAAGTTCCAAGGTGTTCCTCCAACAAAATCAAAGTTTCATGATGATTACTCTAAAATTAGAGATACAGAGTTATGACACACATATTTGGGAAAATTCTTCAAGATATGTAACAAACCCACTGAGAGATCTACTATGGTTTTCACTTTGATTCATTTGGGTTTAGTGAATGTAGCATCTCACCTAGTCTCAATGCAATCTTTAGAGCTCTTATGACACTTGCACAATACTTTGTCTATGAACAAAGGGTTTTCAAAGTGTTACAAGAGAGATCATTCTCAATCTATGACCCAACAACATTGAGAAAGTGTTCCATCTCCTAAGGGTGGATCAATTTATTAGATTAACCTATTATGTATTAGAGAGATTGTATAGATAACACATAGAAGAGGCTTCTAAGATCATCCAATATTTTTATCTTATAGAGAAGACTCCTCTAGGGAAGATGACTGGTAAAGTGGACATGACAAGAGGATACATCAAGGAAGACATTGGGTACTTAATCATACTTTTGAGTAGAGTAATGGGCCTTTCGGCAGCCAGACACCTAAATATCTTCATGGTACATTTTATCGAGACTATCAAGACAATGAAGATGCCACTACTTTGAGTGAAAATTTGTGTGAATAGTTGGAGACAACAAATAACAAAAGGAAGTTCTACATCGTACCTGGTGTACTTATTAGTTGCAAGGGCAACAGACTGTCCAGGGCTATACAAAAGAGGTAGCATGCAGGATCCTAATGCTTGGCCATATATTGTCTATCCACAATTGGTGAACAAAAGACTCTCAAGATAGAGCAAGGAATACATAATTGTTAATGATGCTTTCATATTTTCCATAATTAGATTCATAGAAGGAGATTATGTGAAAAGGTTATCAGATGATGTACCGGCACAAATAATGACACTCAGAGCATATTACATTCATTTTAGAACATTCACATATCTAAGGGTAGTTGGTACCACAGTCAACCCAAAAAATCTTCCAAGGTATCCTAGTGACAAACTTGTTCTCTTAGAGATCGCTTGACAACTCTCATTTGCATATGACCTAGTTAGAAAACAATGTAAACAGTGTTGGGAATGGCCTCCAACCATAGGACCTTTTCAAGTGAAACAAAAGCAAGATATTCCTTCTTTTGAGTGTGAATGGGACCAGTATCCCTTGGAAGAGTATAATTCTCCACAACCATGTTTTGATAATATCAAGAGAGTACAATATCTAGCAAGAAAAGCACTCACACATGAAGAAGATATTGAAGACCATTGGATGAATGCAACAAATGATTATGATGTCTGTATCAGGGATTATTGTAGGATGAATTTGTGTTTGGTAGAAAAGGCTTTAAATATAAAGATTCCATTGCAGATATTGCAACAAGACTTAGGGGAGCTGCTTGATCCTTTGTTCAATGAAGATAAAATTGGGGAACAACCCATTATGAATGCTGAGGTTGACAGGGAAGAGAATGATGATATTAATCATCGGGTGAGACATGTCATCAAAATGATGCAAGATTGGATTAAGAAAGCATTTAAACTTGATCCAATACCTGAGACAGTGGTTTTCCATGCACAGGCCCGCCCAACCAAAGGTAGAGGGAAGAAAGTCACCATCCCTACCTTTGCAGCTCAGTCACCCATTAGGCTCGAAACAGTATACCAACTTGACAGACCAGTTGGATACTATCACCCTCAGGAGAGAAAAGGAAAGGGCAAAAGAAAGAGGAGTTCTCCTCAAAGAGTTGAACCAGAAGAGGGTGAAATCTCGACACCTCTGTAGCAACAAGAATAAAATGTGCAAGGGCCGAAAGATATTGGAGCTTTGCAAGTCTAGGGAGACCCTCAAGTGCCACTAGTTGCACCCAGCCAAGCAAAAATAGAGGTTGAAATTCAAGAAGTTTCCCCTCCTCGATAGGCAAAACAAGTATCCCCTTTCATGCCTAAAAAGGGTAAAAATGATTAAGACTCCTATCAAGAAAAGGCAAAGGGTGATAAAGAGGGTTAGTTCCTTTCCCATCTATCCTAGAAGCCATTCTTGAAGAGGAAGAAGAGGAGGAGGATGAAGATAATGTACCCTTGAATAGAAGAACATGGCTAGCAAGAGCCACGGAGCAAGAAAGAAGGAGAAGTTCCACTATTACACTGCCATGAATCCCAAAAGAACCTCTACAGATGACTACATTAGAGGATGAAATGTAGTAATGGATTGATGAGCAGGATGTAGAGGGCACTAACATATTTAAGATGTCAAATTTTTATTTCATGCCCATAGGGACAAAATTGGTGGGGGACAAGATCCAGGATATCCCGATAAGTGAGCCTCAATAGGAAGACTGGACACAAATGGCACCAGAATCACAGGGTCCTGAGCTTCCTCCTCCATCCCCATTACAAGTCACAGTTGTAGACAAAGGCTCTACTACTCCTCTACCATTAGGTACAGAAGAAGAAAAAATTCAAAAGGAGCAGGAGGAGGAGCCATAACAAATATCAATTGATGAAGTGTCTAGGGAAGGACAAATGGTCAAATATCCTCAGCAAGCTCCCTAGTACACCATGGTAAGAACTGTGGACTCCACTGAAATAGAGACTATAGAGTAAGAGCCTTCACAGAGGGAGAAGACCCTAGAAAGGAGTGATAAGGGAAGGGGGTAGTAGAACAAACTCCATCCTCAAGAGGTAGGCCTTTGGTGGAACAGGTCCCAAGTTGGTTACGCAAGGAAATGATAAGAAGTAAAAGGCCATAATTCAGCACTGATGAAGATGATATGATTGAGTTGATTGAGGTTCTGAGGAAGCCTATGTCCTTATCGAAAGAGGCTAGAGCATTAACATTCATCAACAGCGATCAAAATCAAGATTTATTTGCATAAATAGCTATTCCTCCTCTTAATGCTAATATAGAAGATTTGACTCTGCAGGATTATCAAATCAAAGAGGTTACACTTGGAAAGCCCACATTGGATACAACCAAGTTGATGGTCACAGTGGGGATGAAGGAGGTATTTAGAAGTTTGGAGCAAGAAGGGGCAAAATTGATGACACTTCATAGGCAAAATGAAATCCTATAAGAAGATTTAGCTGAAGTTGTTGGTCCCTTGGATCCTGAAAACCTCAAAGATTCTTTAACTACAACACTTGAAAGGATATATAAGGGAGGAGTGCATTTGGATCCATTTTTGAATGCCTATTCGCAATGGCAAGAAGGTTTTGAGGAAAAGGGTGTTCAAATCATCCAGGGAAATCTAAAGCTACTACATGCTATGCAGGAAAATGTAGATAAAATGGTAGCAATTTTGAAGTAGGATTTTAGTATTATGGATGAGGTATATCCATGGGGTAAGGATTTACATGTACTATAGGCCATAAAGGGGCAGAGGTATAGAATGCTTGTAGATGTATATACAGTAGAGGAGTTAGATTTAATTGATGATTGGATTGAAAAGATATCAGATAGTAATAAAGTACTGGAAACATTACATGTAGAGATCCACCGGCTCAAAGACCAAGCTGGAGAGCAGATTTTGCAAGTAGAGAAACATTATAGTGATGCATGTCTCGACATATTCAAAGACAATGCGTAGGAGAAATTGATGCTAGTAGAGGTAGTAGTAGAGAAATTTAGGAAGATTTTTGAAGAAGCTTCTAGTGATGAGGATATTCGACAAGCATTTAGAATAGAAGAAGGCTTGCTAGAGTTGGATACCAAACTTGGGGATTTTGCTAAGACCCATATTGAAGTAGACAACTATAGACAAATGGTCAAGGATAAGTATGATGCTTTAGATTTACTAGATGCAATGAAGATCATTGAGATTATTGAGAAATTCAAGGGCAAGCATCCAGACATAGCTTTGGTATGAAGGGCGAAAAAACCTAGAAGCCAAAATTTCAATTTTGACACTCAATGAAATTTTGTAATTTTGGACCTTTTGAGGTGTGCTGATGTGCTGTTGTGTTGCTGCGTTAGTGTGATTTTTGGAAATAGAGTGTTGGAATAATTTTGAAGAAGTCAGAGGTATGCAAGTGTGTTGATGCACTTCTTTTGAGGTGCGCTTTTCCAGAGGTGCACTAACAGTTAACTACTAGTTCCAAAATTAGAGCTTTCCATGCATCAAGAAAATGCATTCTAATAGTAGTTTAACTCCCACATATGCCCAATGAAGGAGGAACTTCTATTTTTGGCACTTCTAGACACTCCTACATGGACTAAAGGCTCTCTTCTTCTTCTTCTCTTATAATTTCTTTGTTTTATGACATGTAAAAGCTCATGCATCCAATTAATGAATATAAAAATGGATGGAGTCCTACTAAGTGCTAGTTAGATCGTTAGTTTGTATATAATTAATTTGTTTTATTAAATTAAAAGCATATTATTGCATGAAGATATCTCTCACTCTAAACACAAATTGAGGAGATGATTTCTTATAAATACAGGATTGTAATATGTAATGAATGCCACTATTATTTTGTAATAATATTATGCTTTTAGTGCTAGCATTTGGAGTGTAGTGATTCTTGCCTAAATGTGCTATTTTTTTGTGAATTTTTGTTCATGGAATTGTGATTGAGCCAAAATTTTATTGCTTTGTTTTTGGTTGTACAATCTTTTAATTCTTGTGTTTGCTATGATTTTACGAATTCCACTGACATATCTAGCTCAAGAAGAAATCACCAAATTGTTCTTGCATAACTCTTTGTCTCACATGAGTGCACTTTTAGTAGCCTTGCAATTTGATGAAGAGTGAAACATCATATGGTTATTAAGTTTCCCATCGATGATTGCATCAGTGGAATCAAGGAAGTGCTACTCCTCTTTTCAATGGTTACCTACTGATTTCTTTGAAAGCTTAACTCATAGACATGTTGTTTCTGTAGCTTATGTCCATTAGGATTTTACTTTCATGTTATTTGGTTTAAAGTACTTGTTATTTTCTTCACTAACCCCTTGTTAAATTAGGAATTCATATTAGTTGGATTGTTAGATTGCATTCATTGGAAAAACATAAAAAAATACAAAAACATAGTTTTTTTTTGCGTGTTTTATTTTGAAGTAGCGAATAGATTCTACATTTCATCCAGCATTAAACGAACCAGAAAAGGCCTCGTCATGAACTAAATGGATTCCAGTAGGTCACAAGATTGCCTAGAACCTTGGGGTTGATTCACAAGATTGACTTTTCAAGAGAGGAGTTTGAAAGAATTCTTGCCATTTAGCATCGTGCATAACGACAGCTCAATAGAAGTGGCGCTAGAAGGAGGGTCTGATTTTGATTTTTGGAATAGAAGAAAAATTTGTCAAAGTTTCAAAGTTTTACACCTTTTACAAAGTTCAAAAAAAATTTCAAGTTTTTGAGAAATTCAGGTGTGTTGGTGTATTGTTGCACTAAATTCTGTGGTGCACCTCATTTTGTGAGAAAGTTTACTTTTTTAGAGGTGTTCTTTTTCTAGAGTTGATGCAAACTAAAGGATTTTGATCTAGAATCCCTGTTTCAATGAGTTTTAAGGTCATCACCAAGTGCACATGAGCTTACCCATTTTTGCAAACCACATAGTGACAAAGGAATATCTCAAACTCAACCACTTCCATTCAACATTTCATCATCTTTTTTCAACTAACCCTCCACTCCAACCACCTAGTGGACCACCAAATATTCCAACAGTTCCACCTCTGCAACAACCACCTTTAGGTCCGCCAAATCCTCTAATGGCCTTTTTTGCAAACACTGTAGATTCACCAAATAAACTTGAGAGGTGCACTCCATGACCTTCCCAAGAATCCCAAGAAGTTTTTCCCAAGGTTCATTTATAGAGAAACATGAACTTCTGAAGATCACATCAAGGTATTCAAAGAAATTTGCAATCGAAAATAGATTGCCAACGAGGATGTGGCTCTTCATTTATTCCCCTACTCTTTGGGGGAAATTGCCTTTAATTAGTACATTAATTTACCACTTGGATATATTGGAGATTGAGATAGTTTCGAAAAAAAATTCCTAGAACAATTCAAAAACTTTCATCAACCCAGTTGTGATACATCAATAATTCATATCAATCAAAAGGGACCCAGCTGAGAGAGTTTCATGCTTCAACCATCACCTTCATATGGCATACAAAAGCTAGAAGCATCATACACTATACCAATTGAAGTGGCTATTTAGATTTATCTAAATGCTATGGACCATTTTACTGCTATTTTTTTGAGAAGACTTCCTACAAAAAATATTGACACATTAGATAAAGTCTTCGCAGAAGCATTCACCTTCACTAAGCAAGCTAATCCTAATGGAGAAGGATTAATGCTTTAACTCAAGCTATCACAACAATGCCAACATACCCTGTCGGAGTACCCATGATGCCTAGTCAATTCATACCGATGAATCTAATTCCATTACAATAGGCACCTGCTTCACCAAAACCCACTCTAACATATGTAGGATATGAACCTCCGAAAGCTGCCTTCTTTGAGCAAAAGACATCAATTCCCATAGAAGCAGATTATAGTGTTGTTTTCAAATTTGGTCAGATGAAAAAGACTATGTCACAAATGAACAACAAACTGACTCATCTAAGATTGTCACAAGGACATAATAACAACTTCCAAAGGAACAATGCTGTTCTTTACAACAACAATTATGGCCAAAATTATTAAAGGAATTTCAGTGGAAACAACAACAACAGTGGGAACAACAATGTAGGAAACAATAATGGAGGGAACAATTTCAATCCTCCTACTTGTAATAATGACTTCCAAAGACAGAACTGACAATGGAACACACGTCCAAATAATGGAAGCATTCTTGCAGATAATAATAATAACAATGTTTAGTATGCAGATATTAATTAGTATGACGATAGTCAAAATGCATCTAACAATGATGGCCATACCATAATGGAAATCAAGAGATGACTTAAAGTTCACAAGTAAATGACAATGCTCCTCTTGTACAATTTAATGCTATGCTATTAGAATCCTATGATTCTACACAGAATGCATAGGGAGAATAGCTAGTCAATGAAGAATTCTCATTCCCATTTAGCCAAGAACTTGACCTTTAGCCTGAAGAGATGTTTGCTTTTCACAATGACAATCGAAATACATACAATTTGAGAAGTAGAAAATAACATATGATAGATGTAATTCCTCTAGCTTTACAACCAAATCCTCTCAATCCGAAAGCTAGTAACAATCTGGCACCAATTAGGCCATCATATGGAGGAAACTAAAATTATAACCAAGCAAATGTACCAACAATATTGAAAAACCCTGCTTAGTCCACTGAAAAGTATAGTGTCGTAGAGGACTTGAGACGAACCAAGGCCAATATGTCCATGTTTGACATGTTGCAAAGTTGTCCAAAACAAAAAGAAGCACTCATAAAGGCTCTGGATCATACAAAGGTTTCCCATAACATGAATAATATCCCTCAAAAGATAGTACCTCAACAGGTTAATGCTGTAGAAGCAATGCCCACTATTTTTAAAGATAAGGTCGAGGTGCCCCCATTTTTTCTCAGCATTAGAATATATGGGAAGAATCTTCACAATTGCCCAATTGATTCGGGAGCCTCATGTAACATCATGCCATTATCAATAGCACAAAGGTTAGGAGTTAGTTCTCAACCCTCTAATCAGATAGTGATATAGTTGGACAAAACAAAGGTGAAAGTCATTAGCGTATTGAAAGATGTTCGGATATAGTTGACATTCGATCCCTAGATTCAAGATGTCATTGATATACACGTGGTTGATATTCGAGAGACAAATGGGTTAATCCTAAGTAGAGAATGGAAAAAATGCGTAAGAAGATGGTTTTCTATGGATTTCACTCAGTTATGGTTACCGTGGAAGGGAATGAACAATCAAATCAAGATAGATGTAGAACCCAAATTAAAAATAATGATTACAAAATACACTGCTCTGAATGAGGTGGCATTCTTACAATCATATTTGGGCTCATACAAAGTGATGGCATTTGATACAATTCCCACCAAAATATCAAGTGATCAAGACTCAAGATACTGATCCTAAAGGACAAGATTGTGACACAATTCATAGATAATATGGTGGCTAATTTACAATGTTTGGGAGAAGAAGCTGACCCTAGTATCTTACTCTTTCGAGGATTTTTTCGATTACATAAAGTTAGCCATTCAGAGTTTGAATGCTCATCATGCCAAGAAGTAGTTGCAAAGGTGTTAACACACATGATGCAAGACAAGGATAATAAAATTCTAGGAAAGGGACTCATGGAAAATCAAAGCCATATAAACTCATCTGAATCCATGGAAAAGATTGAAGAAGAAATTGAAGATCTAAATTTTCCATATAGTGATACCTCTCTAGATGGTGGAGGTTTATCTTCTCCTCCCCTAGTAATGATTAAAGTTTAGAGAAGAAGACGGTACGCGAAAGGTCAAGGGTGGACTTCAGTAGTCATTCATCCTAAACCTAAAGTTGATGAAATTAAAGAATTAATAGGGGAAATTCAAGACAAACAAGAAAAACATATGATCGCTCTATCAAGAAGTTATAAAGGAGAATCGTCAAGTCCACCCCGCAAGAAGTTGCAATGGGTCCCCAAGAAATAGTCATCCAAGCTCAAGTGAAAGAGAAGCTAAGGATGAACAAACACAAGGTTAGAAAACGCAAGGAGGATCCAATTTGGACACTTTTCTTTGATTGTTCCGGATGCAAATTAGGGGCCAGTGCAATTATCAAATTGGTCAACCCAAAAGGTAAGTCTTTTTACATAGCATATCAATTATAGTTTAAATGTACTAATAATGTTGTAGAATATGAAGCATTGATCCAGGGACTTCTCTTTGCACTAGAGAAAGGAATTACAACTCTCATAATTAAGGGAGATTCTCAATTGGTTATATGACAAGTGAAATCACTATACTCTTGCAATGACAAAAGGTTACTTGCTTATAAGAAAAGAGTATGGGATTTACTAGATTATTTAAGGCTTTAAACATAAGGTCCATTTGAAGAAGAAAAAACATGGTAGCAGATGCTCTCACTATTTCAGCTAGTGCATTAAAACTAGTCAAAATAATGAAATTGAAAAGATTTTCAGTAGAGTTGGTTGATGCTCCATCTATTTTGGATACTATTAAAAAATTTCAAGTCTTTTAGGATGATCAACACATACTTGAGTTTATCATGTGCAACAACCACTTTAAGGGGCAAGAAATTGATGAAACTCTGGACGACAAACTTGAGGATGATGAACTTGAACATGAAGATGGGATCCTAAACTTAAAAACCAACACTATTCCTAAGGGAATGGTTGAGTTAGGGTGCATCTTTGATCATGATTGATGCTTAATAAAAGAAAAACCCAAGAAAAGGGGATCGAGGAGTGTGATGCATACAACTTAGGTACTAATGAAGATCTAAGAATGGTCCGGATAGGGAAAACATACAATGCACAAGAAAGGGAAGATATACTTAAACTACTTACTGAGTATAAAGATGTTATTGCTTGGAGCTACAAAGAGCTAAAGATGTATGATCCAAAGATTACAACCCATGATATCCCCTTGAAACCAGATGCCAAGCCTTTTCAACAAAGACAAAGACTTGTTAATCCTATCATTGAAGCACTGATAATGAAGGAAGTTAAGAAGCTACTGGACACTAAAATCATCTTCCCTATTTGTCATTCCACGTGGGTAGATAATTTGGTTCCTATATGGAAGAAGACTAGAGAGATTCATCTTTGTGTTGATTTTCATAACTTGAACCTGGCATCTCAAAAGGACAATTATCCTTTACCCTCACTAGATGCAGTTCTACAAATTGTGAACGGTTCAAAGATAATGTCTTTCTTAGATAGATATTTAGGATATAATCAAGTGATGGTCAATGAAGAAGATCGACTAAAGATGGCTTTTACAACTAAATGGGGAACTTTCACCTACAGAAGGATGCCTTTTGGACTGATTAATGTAGGTGCTACATTTCAACGAGCCATGAATGAAGCTTTTAAGGGATTGGTCAATAAGTGTATAGTTATCTACATGGATGATTTAACTATCTTTTCAAAGGATCAAAGCACTCACTTTGCCAATTTATGGTGGGTATTCAATAGATGTTGTAAATACGGCATATCTCTCAATCCCAAGAAATGTTCATTTGGGGTCACTAAAGGAAAGCTCCTGGGTCATATTATCTCTGAAGCTAGAATCTCCATCGATCTTGATAGAGTTGAGGCCATTCTGAAGTTATCACCTCCCCATAGCTAGAAGGAACTCAAGTCTTTCTTCGGGAAGATAAAATTTGTACGAAAATTCATAAGCGGACTTGCAAAAATAGTTCGTCCTCTAAATGATTTACTCAAAAAGGGAGCTAAGACAAAATGGGTTCTAGAAATTTAAAAAATCATTTGAGGATATCAAAGTGGCCATTTCCATAGCCTTGGTATTGGTAAGTCTTGACTATGAGCTACCTTTCAAGATATATTCCTTTGCTTCAAAACATTCATGTGCTAGGATCTTAACACAAAAGAAAGAAAAGGAAGATAAAAGACCTATTGCTTTTATGAGTTGTCCCCTGAGAAATGCTGAGTTGAATTATTCCAACCTTGAAAAATAATCTTTTTCTTTGATCAAGGTGGTAAAGAAATTTCGTCATTACATAGTAAGAACTAAGGTGTATGCAATCGTACCTAATCCAGTAGTAAAAACATTATTGATGCAAAATGAACTTGGTGAAAGATGAGGGAAATGGATGGCAATACTTCAGAATTTGATTTAGAGATTCAACCCATGTAGCTGGTTAGAGGTCAAGGGCTATCAAAAATGATAGATAATAACTAGGCTAGGGATGAAAAGGAATTTAGATTGAAAATGAGACCAATACAAAAGATCACAAGAAAATGATCATATCTCAAGTTGATATTGGTCAAGGTGTGATAATAGATATCTGGTACTAGGATACTGTTTACTATCTTATGCAAAATTAGTGCCCCAATTGGATGAATAGTTCACAATGAAGGGGACTCAAAATGAAGTGCGAGTCCTACATGTTGCATGACAGAAATTTGTACAAAAGAAAATATGAAGGAATCTACCTAAAATGCCTAGGACATGAGGAAGCAAATGAAGTTTTGGAATAGTTTCGTGATAAGTATGGTACATGGCATGGTTCTATAGAAGTGACTACTCATATGATTTTAAGATAGGGTTATTTTTGGCACACAATATTCAAGGACACCTTTCAACACGTACGTTCCTATCGTATTTGTCAAACTAGTGCCAATAGAGAAAGACACATGGCAATGCCATTATAACTAGTCTATGAGGTGTGCCCCTTTGCAAAGTGGGGGCTAGATTTTATTGGTCCAGTTAATCCACCATCATCTACTAGACATACTAATATTCTCACAACCATAGATTATTGTACGAGATGGATAGAAGTAGAAACTTTCAGAAATTGCATTGCTAAAGTGGTAATGGACTTCTTGGAGGAACACATTATTACTAGATTTGGGATGCCATTTGCATTAGTGTGCGATAACGGATCAGCTTTCACATCAATATTTTTGACTCAATGGGAATTTGAAAATTAGGTTATTATCAATTTCTCATCAAATTATTATCCACAAGGGAATGGTGTAGCAGAATCTATGAACAAGAACTTGATCATAGTAATAAGATGATTACTGAAGGAAAATCCAAAAGATTGGCATAGTCAACTCAAATATGCTCTATGGACAAATCATGTAAGGGTCAAGAACACTTCGGGGACTTCTCCATACTTGCTTGTCTATGGGAAAGACCAGTATTCTTGCTTAATCTTAGATTCATGTTTTGAAATTCATGAGTGGGTACGCTGAAGATGCTAACAAAGTACAAATCAGATCGATGAATCTTTTGGAGATAGATGAGAGATGAACAACTACATTGGAGCACATGGCTAAACATCAAGCTATCATCAAGAGATGGTTTGACAAGAGGGCCAGGATAAAAATATTTAGAATTTTTGACCTTGTCCTACTTTGGGATAAGGTGAAAGAAAAGCCAAGAAGTTACACTAAGTTCTAGTGCGTGTGGATTGGTCCTTATCAAATTGGGGAAATTCTTGGAGAAAATATTTTTAGGCTCAGTTTGTTATAGAGAGAATTAGTTTCCTTGCCAGTTAATGGGCAATTTTTGAAACATTATTTTGAAGCCTAGAAGAATCCAAAAATAAATAAATAGTTAGACTTCATTTCTACAAGTGTGTTTATTTTCTGCAAGTTTGTTTGCCTCTAGTTGCGTGTTTTCTTTTAGTCATGTATTTTCTTTCAAAGTTCTGTTAGTCCAGGGGGTAGGTGCACTCGAGATTTTATCTTGACATATCTTACTAACTACTCTTTTGGTTCCAATTTTAGGAAGAGGTATTTCTTTGTCAAAACATTTGACAATTGTGTGTCTTATACCAACTGAGGAACAAATGTTACTTGCAGTAATAGGGGGACTTTCAGCTTTGAGTTTAGGATTCTAGACCAATAATTTCTCAACACCTTACAAATTTAAAGATCAATCATCTCAGGTGTTGTCAAACCAAGGTTGAAAGCAATAAGGGATGATCGAAATCCCCTATTGGTTGAAATGGAGGGGTCTTCTCGAAGGATTACTAAGATCATTGTTTGGTGTGAGAATTTCTAAAAAGTTCTAAAAGAGGAATGTAAGGGATGTTCACAAAAGGATTGAATCCAAGATACGACATTGATTTATTGGCTACACAATCTAAGCATAGTCAGGATACAAAAGAAAAAAGAAAAGAAAAGAAAAGGATGGTGTTAAGATTGAAGGATTCTAAAAGATCCAAAAGGGGTAATCTGCCAAATAGATATGCTTTCAAAATGAGTTATCTAGTACAAAAGCATTGCTTCACCCAAGAGTCAAAATGATGAAAATATGAACTACATGGAGCAATTATCCACAGGATTACCAAGAAATTTAAAAGAAAAATGATAGCCCGCTAAGAGGCCTCGAACTGATTCTTTCATCCAATCAAGCAAAGGATTGACAAGCAACCTTCATGAGGATTCCCAATGGATGTGCCAAGAAGGGTGGAAGATTGTTTTCAAGTTGTTGAAGGATTTTGATTGATCAATGAAGGGAATGAATACATGAAGCACACACTAAGCTTGAAGATTTTGGATCTTGAAGTTTTGACTGTGAAGTCATTAGAAAGTTTCTTGGAATGTTTAGGATTCAGTTGGTGTTTCACACAAGTTTAAAGAATATTTGCTGATGAAGAAATTCCTTTGTCATTTATTCCTTTTGTTGGGGCTATTTTTTGTAGTTCTACAATACACACCCCATTTCTTGACAGATATGGGGACCCCCTACTTTATTTTGGGGCTTTTTGGACTCCTAATATGGGATTAGAGCCATTTTTGAGGTCTCCAAAAATCCCTAGTTCATGTTTGGGTTCTATTCAAAAAATTGAAGGTCAAAAAATCAAAAAATTTAAATGAAATGGCTGAATTATTGAGTTTTTGGCACACTAGGTGCACCTAATTAAGTGTGCTAGTGTGCCAAAGATTGGAAAGAGGCTTTGTGCATTATTAATGCATAGTTGCGCAGTGGCACACCTATGCACCTACGTAGTTGTGCCTAGAAACTTCTTAAAGGTATATATAAGGAGGAGGGGTTCCTCCCCTCCTCACTTTTCTCAACCATTTGTCTTTTACACCCACATTTTGCCACATCTTTGAGCTCTGCAGTGCACCACCCACTTTGACTTAGGTGCACTCATCCTCACCTACTTGAAAGGCACAAAATTGGTGTGCACCAGTGCACCTCTTCGAGTGTGCTATTGCGCACCAACATTCATGATAATCTCCACACAAACCTTTCTAAGGGCACAAGCACTCAAATAAAACCAAACTAGATGCGCATTAGCACACCTAATTTGGTGTACTAGTGCACATCAATTTGCAAAACTTAAAAAACCAAAAGAATCCACCAAACACTAAAAACATTCTTTTGAAGGTGTGCATTAGGGCACGTAATATGGTGTGTTAGTGCGCACTCGAAAATATGTTAAAAACAATCTTAACACACAATCTAAAACACCAATCTTTTTGGTGCACATCAATGCACTTGATTAGGTGTGGTGATGTGCACCTTGTAATTGGTAATTTTCATTAAGTAAAATGCGCACCAAGCGCACCTATTAGCTATGCTAGGTGTGCCATAGGGCTTTCTAAGTGTTAAAATGGGTTTATTTGTGTTTTTGAGTAGTGTTGCTTTACAAATTTTTGTTCGACTTAACCTTTATGGTTTCAATTTACCATATTTTCTTCCAAACTAATGGGTGCTCTTTTGTGTAGATATTATGGCATCCTCTTCAGCTTCCATGGGTGAGAAAATGGCACCAAAACCTATTGTCTTCAATTTCCAAGCTGTTCCTCCAACGAAATCAAGGTTTTATGATGATTACTTTGAAATTAGAGATACAGAGTTAGGACACTAAGATTTGGGACAATTTTTAAAGATATGTAACAAACCCACTAAGAGATCTGCTATGGTTATTGCTTTGATTTGTTTGGGTTTAGTGAATGCAACATCTCTCCTAGTGTCAGTGCAATATTCATAGCTCATTATGACACTTGCACAACACTTTGTCCTTGAAGAGAGGGTTGTCAAGAGTGTTATAGGAGAGATCATTCTTGATCTATGACCCAACAACATTGAGAAAGTGTTCCATCTCTCAAGGGCAGATCAATTTATCAGATTAACCTATGAGGCAATAGAGAGATGGTATAGAGAACACTTAGAAGAGGCTTATGAGATCATCCAATCCTCTTATCCTATAAAGAAGACTCCTTTGGGAAAGATGACTGGTAAAGTGGACATGACAGGAGGATATATGAGGGAAGACATTGGGTACTCAATCATACTTTTGAGTAGAGTAATGGGTTTTCTAGCAACCGGGCACCTAAATATCTTCATGGTACATTATTGAGACTATCAAGATGACGAAGATGCCACTTGATTGGGCAACTACTTTGAGTGAAAATTTGTGTGAATAGTTGGAGACGCCAAAGAACAAAAGGAAGTTCTACATGACATCCTACCTAGTGTACTTATTAGTTGCAAGGGTGACAAACTATCCAGTGCTATACAAAAGAGGTAGTATGTAGGATCCTAATGCTTGGCCATATGTTGTATATCTATAATTGGTGAAGAAGAGACTCTCGGGGTAGAGCAAGGAATACATAATTGTTAATGACACCTTCATATTTGCCATAATTGGATTCATAGAAAAAGATTATGCGAAAAGGTTATCAGATGATGTAGTGGCATAAATAATGACACTCAAAGCATATTACATTCATTTCAAAACATTCACATATCTAAGGGTAGTTGGTACCATAGTCAACCCGAAAAGCTTCCAAGGTATCCTAGTGAAAGACTTGTTCTCTTAGAGATCACTCGACAACTCTCATCTACATATGACCTAGTTAGAAAACAATGTAAATAGTGTTGGGAATGGCCTCTAACCATAGGACCTTTTCAGGTGAAATAGAAGTAAGATGTTCCTTCTTTTGAGTGTAAATGGGACCACTATCCCTTGGAAGAGTACAATTCTCCACAGCCATGTTTTGATAATATCGGGAGAGTATAATATCTAGTAGGAAAAACATTCACGCATGAAGAAGCTATTGAAGACCATTGGATGAATGTAACAAATGACTATGATGCCCATATTAGGGACTATTGTAGGATGACTTTGTATTTGGTAGAGAAGGCTTTAAAGATAAAGATTTCATTGTAGATATTGTAACAAGACTTAGGGGAGCTACTTGACCCTTTGTTCAACAAAGATAAAATTGGGGAACAACCCATTATGAATGCTAAGGTTGACAGGGAAGAGAATGATGATATTAATCATTGAGCAAGGCATGCCATCAAAATGACATGGGATTGGATTAGGGAACCATTTAAACTTGATCAAATACCTTAGATAGTGGTTTTCCATGCACAGGCCCACCCAGCCAATGGTAGAGGGAAGAAAGTCACCATCCCAACCTTTGCAGGTCAGTCACTTATTAGGCCTGAAATGGTATACCAACTTGATAGACTAGTTGGATACTATCACCCTTAAGAGAGAAAAGGAAAGGGCAAAAGAAAGAGGAGTTCTCCTTAAAGAGTTGAACTAGAAGAGGGCAAAATCCTAGCATCTCCACAGCAACAAGAAGAAAATGTGCAAAGGCCAAAAGATACTGGAGCTTCACAAGTCTAGGTAGATCCTTAAGTGCCACCAATTGCATACAGCCAAGTAGAAATAGAGGTTGAAATTCAAGAAGTTTCCCCTCCTCAACAAGTAGAACAAGTATCCCCTACCGTGCCTAAATAGGGAAAAAAGATTCAAAATCTTATCAAGAAAAGGTAAAGGGTGATCAGGAGGGTAGTGCCTTTCCCATCTATCTCGGAACCCATTCTTGAAGAGGAAGAAGAGGAGGAGGATGAAAATAATGTACCCTTGAATAGAAGAACACAACTAACAAAAGCCATGGAGCAAGAAAGAAGGAGAAGTTCCACTGTTACACTACCATCAATCCCAAAAGAACCTTTGTAGATGGGGTGGAAGCACAAACCTGTGTCATCTTTAGTGATATCTGTAGGGGTTCTGACCGAAATGGTTTTGGCCAAAACATTTTTTGCTGTATAGATGTGGCACTTTTCGACGTCAACATGGTAGTGAGGTTGCTGGCCGAAATGCTTTCGGATGAAAGGGTTTTGGCTCTAACCCCTTTGGTTTTATAAACAATCAAAAATTTCTCTCAGTGGTCATTTTCACTGTTCATTTCACTATAGCAGGTACCAGGCAGTTAGATTGTTTCAGCTGTAACAAGTAGGTGAATTTTTAAATTTTTATTTATTTATTTTTTAAAAATGTTTTTTAGTTATTACATGATAATATTAATTAAATGAATTTTTTTAAAGTGTTTTATTGATTAAATTAATTATATTTTAAGTGTTTTTTTTAGTAGTTGATAATAGGTTAGTTACATTTTACAAAACATTGACATAGTAAACACTAACATCAAACCTATTAGTTACATTTTAGAAAACATTAACATAGTAAACATTAATGTTCAACAAACCTATTAGTTACATTTTAGAAAAAATTAACATAGTAAAGATTAACAACAAACCTATTGGTTATATTTTACAAAACATTAACATAGTAAACATTAACAACAAACCTATTAGTTATATTTTACAAAACATTAACATAGTAAACCTATATGTCCTAAATAGCATTATATTTTACAAACCTATTAGCTAAATTTTAGAAAACATTAACATAGTAAACCTAGATGTACTAAATAACATACATGCATATTTTTTTATTCACATACATGAGCTAGATGTGCATATTTGAGCTAGATGTTTACATACATGAGCTAGATGTACTAAATAACATGTGCATATTTTTAGTTACATTCAACTTTGTACATATTTATATACATACATTTTTAAAATTAAATTTAACTTTCAGTTTTATATGTACTTATGTATGGATATCTTAACTCTACATTTATAGATATCTAGATATTTGCATATATCATTATGGCATCTAGTACTAGTGGAGTACCTAGGTCCTTAGGGGAGGCTAGTGTTCATGGAGGGGGTCCTAGTGCTTAGTCAGGCACAACATGTAGACCAACATCATCTACTAAGGAGAGACAATGTTTATTTACAGATACTATTGCTAGATTATCTCGTGCTCTCGAGTATCTTGATTCTACACTATTAGCTTCTACCACTCTCCCTAATAGGGAGAAGGTTGTTTCTATTAGAGATGAGTTGTGCTAGATGATTGAGATGATCTCTAGGTACAACCCATTTGATGATATTAGTATTGAGACATTTTACTCTTCCCTTTCTCACAATGTCACTGGCACTGTGAAGTATTCACAGATTGATGGTCAGGTCTCCATTGCTATGGTGAAGACCATGTTTCCCTTTTATATAGATAGGGCTAGGGTTAGAGGTTATTCTGTGACAAAGTGTACAGATCAGCTTGTCGCTCCATTTATATATCCTCAGTGCTTAGCCGTGCATCACAAGTGGCCACAGAAGGATGAGTTTCCCCTTTATTTTTGCAAACAATTACTTGCAGAATTTCATTTACATCAGGATGTCAACTATACAGATTTTCCAAGTCATGTTGGATAGGGCCGAGGCCAATTGTCAAAGAGACTTAGAATTGTAGACACCCCTATGCCTATTAATAAATGGGCAATGGTGGGTTCAAACCTTTTGGTCATGCCAAGAGGTCCACATATGACTGCTACGGGTTTGAGTGTTCCTGATGATATAGTTAGGACTTAGATATATTCTAGCATTACCACAATTGTCACGCAGTTATAGGAGATATCTTTAGATAGATGTGGCAAATACATGTTATGATCTTGTGGTCCCGTTTCGATAGGTGCATCCTCTAGCAAAAGAGCTAATGATCTGTATGAGAAGGTAGATATACCATCACCACTAAAGGTTTTGATCATATCAGATGTGGATGCATTACGTCGTATGGCATCTTATTTAGCATCTGATCTTCTTGGATCATATCAGGTATTGTTGACAGTCACGGGGATTCCTCATCATGACATTGGTGGACACATCAACCATATTTTGTCATGCACAATAGGACCACAACCCTCACAGAGACAGGAGGATATCCTTTCACATTCTACATCACCTACTCCTACAGAGGGCCATACAACTCCTGTCCCCATAGCACTTGTCCCCAAACCTACCTTGGATCCTATAGCACCTGCCCTTGCTCCTACTCTTTCTCTTGCTCCTACATAGCCTAGCCTTAGAGCACCTACATTCTGTGATTCAGAGATTACTCTATCAATACATGACTTAGATATCAGTTAGATTGGCAGAGCATTATATGATGCTATGGTAAATATTGTAAATTTATATATGTTTATATTTATTTGTTACTATAATTACACATACATATTCTTGAGTGATTCAATTTAACTTATGTACATGTACATGTGTGTTCTATAGGGTCTTAGTGATAGTCTGTTGCATTTTGAAGATCTTCAGACCCTGATAGATCCTCCATGACATGAGTCACAGGTATGTTAAGTATTTTTTATTATATATTTGATGGATATATATATATATATATATATATATATATATATATATATATATATATATTGTACACATATGATATTTAACACATGCACGTATACACATAAATATGTATAATTTTATAATTTTACAAATTTCTTTCATTTGACATAGGGTACAGATCCAGATCATAGAGCCTTTTGGGGTCAAGGATTAGGAGGGGAATGTGATTGATGTTGCTAGGATATATATATATATATATATATACATACATACATGTCATTTCAGATACTTTTATATCCAAAGATGTATGTTATCTCAGATACATGTGTTATTTTATAGATACTTTTATATGGATATGTATGTTATTTCAGATACATATCTTAGTTCAGATACTTTTATATAGATGTACATGTTATTTTAGATACATTTGATGCATGTGGTAGTTTAGAGATATTTGATGTGGTATTTTGGAGACATTTTATATGGTATTTTGGATACATTTTACATGGGTATGTATATATTATTTCATAGATGTGTTATTTTACATAGATGTACATATTATGTTCATGTCTTATGTTCATGTTGAATGTATGTATGTTTTCAATATTTAATCAATGAATTTAATAGATATTTAAGAACATAACTTAAGTACTAGAACTTAATGTCTTATGTATACACATGTTAAATTGATCTTTTAATACCTTAATCTTTTATGTATATGTATGTGTTATTCATGTTTTTGTATATGTTATTCATCTTAATACCTTATTCATGTATTCAATATTTAATCAATAAATTTAATAAATATTTAAGAACATAACTTGAGTACTAGAACTTAATGTCTTATGTACATGTTAAATTGATTTTTTAATGTCTTAATCTTTTTATGTTTATGTATGTATTATTCATGTTTCTGTATATGTTATTCATCTTAATACCATATTCATGTTTTCAATATTCATGTATATTTTATTTCATAGATGTATATAACTATGTTCATGTGTTAAATGCAGACATGTATGTTTTCAATATTTATGGAAATATGTATATGTTATTTTTTTTAATGCCTTAATCTAAGTATAATTAACTATATTTAATGACATGTCTTAAGGGTAACATATACATGTACATGTAACATATAAAGACTATAACATAGAATATAACATATACATGTAAGAACATATAAAGAGTATGACCGAGAAAGAATGCATGTTACAACATTTAATTAGTAAAATATAACATGTAACATGTAACATAGAGTACAACATATACATGTAAGTACATATAAAGAGTATGACCTAAAGAATGCATGTTACAACATTTAATTAATAAAAGTTAATACATATAAGACATAAAGATTATATACAAACATAAAGAATGTATCATATAAGAACATAAAGATGATATGTACATAAATAAATAAAAATATTAACAATCATATGTAAGAAAACATAAACAATGTATATAAATACATACAAATACTAAAGGGGTTGTCTTAAGGAGAGGTCCTAAAAAGTGGTACTAAGGGGATGTCCTAATAGGTGGTCTTAAGGGGAGATCATAAGAGGTTGTCTTAAGGCGAGGTCCTAAGAGGTTGTCTTAAATGAGATATCCATGTCTAATTTAAATAAAAATAACAAAACATGTTTAATTTTGCATATCCAAGATAAATGATCCAATGTATACAAATTTATAAAACAAATATCCTGTCAACATTAAATGTAAAAGTATAAGAGCTATATAGACATAGCTGAACTAGGGCTCCACAATAAGTACATAGGTAAACTAGAGCTCCACAAACAATGTATTGTTAGGATCCTCTCTAGTTTTTATTATCTCTAGAATTTTTTCATGTTCTTCAATAGACAGTTTCCACTTTTGATTTCCACGACATCCTCTTCTTTGTATTGCTTCAAATTGTAACTTGGTTGCTATAAAATGGTTACTGTAATGTAAAACCTTTCCTCCAGGCTTGTATTCAATAAATTCAATACCACTATCAGTTACCCTTGTTTGTTGATAATATGTTCCTTCAATAACAACTGATCCAATTGGATATGATTGTTGATCAACATCTATAGTTCCTTCTAGCAACTTGTGTTTTGCTTTTGTGCATCTTAAAGGATAATAGTCCACATTTTCTGCATTATCTGGTAAGGCTTGAACTGCAAAAATATCTCCAGCATGTATATAAAAATATAGATAAATATAAATTAATTTTAAAAGAATATACATAATCTATACATACATACATACATACATACATACATACATACATACATACATACATACATATATGCACACAAACCTTCCATAACTAAATAAAAAATGCGCTCATAATCAACTGAATATACAAGATCATGAATATCAATGTCAATGTCAGAATCTTCAAAAAGAGGCTTTCTAACTATCTCCTTCAAATCCCAATGTGAAACATATCCATTCACAATATTTTCACATGCACTCACTAGATTGTCCTTGATGCAATCATCAGAAAAACATGTTTTCTCTCTTACTTTAATTACTGGAGGTTTATGGTTTCCTGTAGTCATCACTTGATGTAAACTTCTAATACCAGGAATTGTTTGACAATTGTAAGGATTAGATCGATCTATATCTATTACAAATACAAAACATAATTGTCATATTTCAAAATATTTATATTTAATAAAAAACTCAACAATTTGAAAAATACATTAAAAATACCTTTCACTTCCCAAAAGTAACACTTATTGTATTCAGTATCTCAAGTAGCAAAATGAACTTTGCACCATTCAACAATTTGATTTCCACTCTCTATCCTATTCCTTGTATGTACATACAATATGCATATATATAAAATTTAAAAGTATATATGCTACTAGTATTAAACATGCACATTAAATGCACATATTTACTTGCAAGTTCATGTTGTCGAAGCACATGCTTTGTACATGCTCCTGCTCCATCATGCTCCCCTTTTCTGTGTCCACTTTCAAATAAATTCCATAAAAACCTAACATTGGTTCTAGCATGTTGCATTGCTAACCAATTAAATGCTTTTGCAGATTTGAATTGTCCTGTAAACATGAACCATGATAAGTATCTACAATTATTTGTGTACATGTATCAAATCAAAATAGGCATGTACAAATAAATATAAGTTAAAATAAAGTTAAATAAATGTGTAAGTTCATGTATACTAACCTGCACATCCATCAAACCAAATCCAGTGCTCTAAAACATTTATTCCACGATTTCTAAGATCTTCAAAGAACATTGCAAAAAAATGAGCCACATAACTCCTATCATGAACTCTATCATCACTAATATAGAAATGAACCTCTTTGATGATGATGCATTCATTTTCATCCAACCTTTCTATCTAAGCCACCTCAAATTGTGCATGTATATAGGTCACTTGCACAAATATTGCAACTTGTTTAGAATAATAATATTACACTTGAAGTTCTATTTGAGGTGCAAATGTATAATTCTTAGAAAAATCTACAATTGAAAGTATACAACCAGGTGAAAAACAATTTTTGGAATTACGAAACTATTTAGCTTGCCATTGTGCACCATGACAATGTTAGATATGTGGATATATTAATGGATGAAACTTGGTCATAAACTCATCATAATGCAATTCACTCTCCTTCAATACAATTTTTTAGGATTCATCTCCTATCTTATTTTGGTATGTCTCATATTCATATCTCATCCATGAAATTGGTGTGGATTCATTAATATTATCAATTTGCATTTCAAAAAATTTGCGTAAATCTCCACAATCTTCACACTAATTTTTGATGCATTGCACTTTGAACTCATATGAATCTTCTAATTTATCACATAATATGGACTTCACAAATTGTGTTGTACTGCTAGGGGTGACCAAATTAGGATCAAGTACTGCCATAACTTTTTTATATGATTGCAAGTGTAGACCAAATTCAACATGATTTTTACAACAACAAGTTTCACACATCTTATTTATATGTACAAAGGAAGGATGCAAACTCTCAAACATTCTCTAACATATTTTGACATTTGAAAATTCTTGCTTGAATGTTTGAAATAATTCACTTTGAGTTATATATGAAATTTTTTGGATGTTCAATTTTGGACCCTATCTCTTGATCTTTAATTTGTATAGTATCACGCCTATTGGAAGAAACATGAGAATGTGTGGTCCAAAATTTAATAACCTATCTTTTCACATCTTCAGAAATTCTATTTTTTTGAGGAACTATACAAATATTCACCCAGTTATTCTCAATGTTATCATCTAGCATATTTCTCCTCTTGATGTATCTCTGAACAATTCTTCTAGATATATGTAGTACATCAGAAATTGCATGTACCTATTTTCTATGTGTCAATTTTCTACTAGATATAGTAGTCATCAATGCTCTACGTGCATTACTCAAATCACCTCCTCGAGTTGTGTTGTCAATTTTGTTATAAGCATTATGAAAGTTTTCAACTATTGTTTTATTAATATTATGCACATGGTTTTTCTTGTTACCAACAGCCAACAACTCTAAAATGGGTCTCATATCTTTTCTCCTAAATAACTTGACAAATAATTGTGCTTGTCCAAATATACTTTTATCTTTGAAATATTCATCCCACATGTTTTGAAAATGCTTTCAAATAGTGTTATCATTTATCACATCTTTAGATGGAATTTGGTTAAAAATTAGTTTCTCATCCAAATCCATCAAATTTGTTATCCCTTCTAATTTGTTTCTATCACTAGAACTGCCAATTTCTTCCTCTTCATTACTTTCATTCTCTTCATGAATCTTATTCTGTTCAGGAATTTTAGTAGGTTGATTTTGGTTACGTTTTGTATGACCTTTAATTTTGTCATCTCTTTTCCTATCATATTTCCTTGATCTTTTCCTTTTAATGCCCATTGAATACTTTAATCTATAGAAACAAAAAAATAAATTTAGATTTTGAACACTAAATACCAGCTAATGCTTCAATTTAGAATACATAAAAATAAAAATAGGTAGATGGGAAAAAACACCTTACAAATATTCGATCCTTTGCAATTCTAAGCATTTCCGTAAAATAGTTGCTGAAAATGGCTTCAAAAATCGTTGTCTTCCAAAAATGCTCTTCTACTTTTCGTTGTTTTCTATATTTATTAAAATAAAGACAACACAAATCTTATCTATTATATGAAATAGCATGGAAACTAACTTATTTTATACATGAAACCGCTAAACTAATCGCTTGCGATTTGTTGGGCCGACAGGGGTTTCGACCAAAACCCTTTCGGCTGAAAGGGTTATGGATAACAACCTATGTGGCATCTTAGGTGGCAGCCACACAAGCAAAAATAAGAACTTCTGTAAACTTCTCACTTTGAAGGCCAATTTGACTTGCTAAATTGAAGTTTTTTTTTAAAAACTAAAAATATACTTTTGTAGGTCTCAGAGTCAAGATTATGATCATATAATTTTATTTTTATTTTGATTATGAATAATATGTTATAATTTGAAAATATTACAAGTAGGTATTTTAAAATTTAGGAAGATGTCTATTCAAAAATAGGAAAAAAATAATAAATCATGTTCAAAAATTATTATTTTTTAATGTTGCACTATAGGAGAGAGTCTTCTTCAAGAATATGTAATTTTTTTAAAAAAATATGTAGATTTGATAGAAAAAGTTTGACAGAATTTTTTTTTGTCAATTTCTAATAACTTTGACTTTGACCAGTTATAACTTGAAAAATATTAGTTGAATTTCAATTTTTCTTTTTTGGTGCACTAGGTATACATGTCAACTCTAACACATTCCAAAATTAGACCAAAATATGACCATTTGCATATATTTGTTTAACAAACTCTATATTTTTAGCATTTTTAAAAAATTAAAAAATAGACTTTAAAAATTCAAAAATAAATAAAATTTTCACTCAATTTTTTTAAAAAACTTTATAGACATAAACTTCATCTAATTTTATACATTTCATTAGTTTACATCATCTTCAAATTCTAAGCACAAATGCCACTTTTATGTCGTTAAAGTTGAAGACTTTAAATTCTGATATCACTTTTCCTTTATAAAGGGAATGAATACATAAAGCACACACTGAGCTTGAAGATTTTGGATCTTGAAGTTTTGGCTGTGAAGTCATTCAAAATTTGCTTGGAATATTCAGGATTCAGTTGGTGTTTCACACATGTTGAAAGAATATTTGTTGATGAAGAAATGCCTTTGTCATTTCATCCTTTTGTTGGGGCTATTTTTTGTAGTTCAACAACACACACCCCATTTCTTGACAGAAATGGGGACCCCCTACTTTATTTTGGGGCTTTTTGGACTCCTAATCTGGGATTCAAGCCATTTTTGAGGTCTCCACAAACCCCTAGTTCATGTTTGGGTCCTGTCTGAAAACTTGAAGGTTGAAAAATCAAAAGATTTAAAAGAAATGGTTGAAGTATTGAGTTCTCGGTGCACTAGGTGCACCTAATTAAGTGCACCAGTGCACCAAATATTGGAAAGAGGCTTTGTACATTATTTGTAGAAGTTATGAAAACCAACTTCACAGATTTCCAAGATCACCTGTATGCAAATAACTTGTTGAAGAGAAACCAAAAAAGAAGGAAAAAGCAGAGCTTGGAAGAACTCAACAAGATGAGAGAAAAAACTGTATTCCCAGATAGATTAAATGAAAATGCTTCAAAAAAATACAAAGAGGTAAATCCTTATAAAAGGAATCACAAAACTCTAACTAGGTTTGCGCATTATAATTAATATAAAATATTAATTATATGCACCTAAAAGTAAGCTTAAGAACTAGAGTGATAGGCAACTTAATTAATTAAATTAAAGTGATTTAATTAATAAGTGTGAACAACTAATTACTCTAACACCCCCCCTTAAGTGAAGCTCAGGAGGTAAGCTAACCTAGCATAACTAGGAAAGCAGGAAAAGATGGGTCCTGGCAACAAGGCCTGATCAGGTACCCAATCACAACAAGGAAATCTTTGTAAACCGGAGACAAAGGAGAAAACCCAGTGGGAAAAACCCCTCCCCAAAAAGAGATAGCAAAGAATGTTCCAAAAGATAGGAACAAAGAGAAGATCATGAAGAAAACCAATAAAGTAGAAGAAGCCGCAAACTCTGTCAGAAAGAAACTACTGATCTGAAGATCCTCCATAGAAATAGAAGGCACAAACTGAGAGTGTCTATATGGTAGGTGATCCATCTCACCAAAATGCATAGGTAGCTAGCCACTATAATTGCCTACTATATAGGATCAAATACTGAATACATAGCTCACTCCAATGAACCATCAAATCAAGGAAGCATTAGAACCAATAATATAACCCCCCCTAATGTAGACAGGGTGAGGTGACAGGCAACTCAAAAGATGGGCCAAAAATCTCCTACAACACAGGAACCAAACACATCGAGAGTAAGGTACAAACACCTATAAAGGCACGTGTCACCGACACTGCATGAGGAAAAAAAAGGAAGAGGGCACAAAACTGGCAAACAACTATCCCCCCCATGGCACTTTATAAAATAGTGCGAGTACAACAAACTACAATGATGAAAAGGATCCCAAAATGCAAGAGTGGCACTTTATCTCAGTGCATTTGCATAAAGATGCTTACAATGAATATCAACAATGATCAAAATAAGAAAAAAGCTAATACAAAAGATAGTATAGCCCAAAAGAAGAGATCCCATGCTAAGAAAATGATCTCCGGATCTGAAATACCCAAGATATCCATCATAGAGAAAAATGCCAAAAACATGATAGAAAGAGCATGGGGTAGAATTTGGAAGAAAATACATCATTTCTAAAAAGTAGACAGAACCAACTTTCCAAAAATATCACGTTTTCAAAAAATGGTGATGGGACGCACAAGAAACACTCGTTTGAGTCAAAAATAGAACTTTGGACTTCAACTACAAAAATAGGAAGCTAAACTACATCAAAACCAAAAAACTCCTACAACACTATCTCTATCTCGAAACCAGCTTTTCGACACTTCTTTTAGATCGAAAAAAGACCTCTGTATGCTCAAGATATGGCCAAAAAATTGCAAGTAGGTCAAAAAGGACCTAGAGAGTGCCTGCAGGGTTGATGATGTAGTGCTGACATCAGCATTTCACAAGCAAAAATTTGATGGCTTGAAGGCCATCACAGCAAAAAAATGCTACGTGGCATCCACATGGTGATGCTGACTGGACAGCTGACATGGTAGGTGCCACGTGGAAAGTGCCAGCGTGGCACCCCTACCACGTGTTAGCTGCAGAGACTGCCAACTATGCAAAAAGGTCTCCTACTAGCACTAAAAGTGCAGGAGGTGGCAGGGCCGTGGAGCGGTGGTGGCCGCTAGCGGCGACGGTAGCTAGTGGCAGTAGTCGCAGTGGTTGCAGAGGTCAGTGGCACTGCAACCGCAGTGGATGGTGGGTGGTCTGCTGGCGGCAGCTAGGCCACAGTGGTTAGAAGGAGGCAAGGCTGGCTGTGGCGGGGCACAGGTTGTGCACTGGCGGGGCCGCGGTGGCCACTGGGCGGCGCACTAATAGAGCGCTTTAAATGTTTTTAAAAAATTTTTTTTGTTTGAAAAATCGCAATAAATGCATCCATACAGCCTCCCAAGGGGAAATTTTTTTTTTCCTGACGCCACGAAAGCCAAAAAAGACAAATTTTATATGGATCCTAACTATAAATGGCCTTCTGGATCCAATGGCAGTGTCCGTTTGGGCCCAAAGTGCTCTGAAAAATCACTCTTCCTCTCGATTGAAGAAAAAACCTCAAAAAAGTTGGGGTTTCTAACTCTGAATCGCGGCTTCAAAAATCATTCAACAAAGAAGCAGGAGGGAGGCTCTGATACCATGTAGAAGATGTGAAAACCAACTTCACAAATTGCCAAGATCACCTGTATGCAAATAACCTATTGAAGAGAAACCAAAAAAGAAGGAAAAAGCAGAGTTTGGAAGAACTCAACAAGATAAGAGAAAAAACTGTATTCCCAAATTGATTGAATGAAAATGCTTCAAAAAAATACAAAGAGGTAAATCCTTATAAAAAGAATCATGAAACCCTAACTAGGTTTGCGCATTATAATTAATATAAAATATTAATTATATGCACCTAAAAGCAAGCTTAAGAACTAGAGTAATAGGCAACTTAATTAATTAAATCAAAGTGATTTAATTAATAAGTGCGAACAACTAATTACTCTAACATTATTAATGTGCAGTTGCGCAATGACGCACCTACACACCTATGCAACTATGCTTAGAAACTTCTTAAAGGTCTATATAAGGGAGGAGGGGTTCCTCCCCTCATCACTTTGTTCAACCATTTGTCTCTTACACCCACCTTTCACCACATCTTTGAGCTCTACAGTGCACCACCCACTTCAACTTAGGTGCACCCATCCTCACCTGCACGAAAGACACAACACTGGTGTACATGAGCACACCTCTCTGGGTGCACTATTGTGCACCAACATTCACGATAATCTCCACACAAACCTTTCGAAGGGCACAAGAACTCAAATAAAACAGAACTAGATGTGCATTAGTGCACTTAATTTGGTGCACTAGTGCGCATCAATTTTCAAAACTTAAAAAACCAAAAGAATCCGCCAAACACTAAAATCATTCTTTTGAAGGTGCAAATTAGCGCACACCCAGAAATATGTTAAAAAAAATCTTAACACAAAATCTAAAACACCAAATTTTTTGATGTGCATCAATGCACCTGACTAGGTGCGGTGATGTGCACCTTGTAATTGGTAATTTCCATTAAGTAAAATGTGCACCAGGTGCACCTATTAGCTATGCTAGGTGAGTGATAGGGATTTCTAAGTGTTAAAATGGGTTTATTTGTATTTTTGAGCAGTGTCACTTTACAAATTTTTGTTCGACTTAACCTTTATGGTTTGAATTTACCATATTTTCTTCCGAACTAATGGGTGCTCTTTTGTACAAATATTATGACATCCTCTTTAGCTTCCATGGGCAAGAAAATGGCACCAAAACTTGTCATCTTGAAGTTCCAAGGCATTCCTCTAGTGAAATCAAAGTTTCATGATGATTACTCTGAAATTAGAGATACAGAGTTAGGACACATAGATTTGGGAGAATTCTTAATGATATGTAACAAACCCACTGAGAGGTCTCCTATGGTTTCCACTTTGATTCATTTGGGTTTAGTGAATGTAACATCTCACCTAGTGTTAGTGCAATCTTCAAAGCTTGTTATGACACTTAGACAACACTTTGTCCCTGAAGAGAGGGTTGTCAAGAGTGTTACAAGAGAGATCATTTTTGATCTACGACCCAACAATATTGAGAAAGTGTTCCATCTCGCAAGGGCAGATCAATTTATTAGATTAACCTATGAGGCAGTAGAGAGATGGTATAAAGAACACTTAGAAGAGGCTTCTGAGATCATCCAATCCTCTTATATTATAAAGAAGACTCCTTTGGGGAAGATGACCAATAAAGTGGATATGATAAGAGGATATATGAAGGAAGACATTGGGTACTCAATCATACTTTTGAGTAGAGTAATGGGTTTGTCGGTAGCCGAACACCTAAATATCTTCATGGTACATTTTATCGAGACTATCAAGATGGTGAAGATGCCACTTGATTGGGCCACTACTTTGAGTGAAAATTTGTGTAAATAGTTGGAGGCAATAAAGAATAAAAGGAATTTCTACATGACATCCTACCTAGTGTACTTATTAGCTGCAAGGGCGACAGACTATCTAGGGCTATACAAAAGAGGTAGCATGTAGGATCCTAATGCTTGGCCATATATTGTTTATCTACAATTGGTGAAGAAGAGACTCTTAAGTCAGAGCAAGGAATATTAAATTGTTAATGATGCCTTCATATTCGCCATAATCAGATTCATAGAAGGAGATTATGTGAAAAGGTTATTAGATGATGCAGTGGCATAGATAATGATACTCGAAGCATATTACATCCATTTCAAAAAATTCACATATCTAAGGGTAGCTAGTACCACAATCAACTCAAAAAATCTTCCAAGGTATCCTAGTGAAAGACTTGTTCTCTTAGAGATCACCCAAAAAATCTCATCTGTATACGACCTAGTTAGAAAACAACATAAATAGTGTTGGGAATGCCCTCTAACCATAGGACCTTTTCAAGTGAAACAAAAGCAAGATATTCCTTCTTTTGAGTGTGAATGGGACCAATATCCCTTGGAAGAGTACAATTCTCCATGACCATGTTTTGATAATATCGAGAGAGTATAGTATCTAGTAGGAAAAGCATTCACACATGAAGAAGCTATTGAAGACCACTGGATGAATGCAACATAAGACTATGATGTTCGTATCGGGGATTATTGTAGGATGAATTTATATTTGGCAGAAAAGGCTTTAAAGATAAAGATTCCATTGTAGATATTACAACTAGACTTAGGGGAGCTACTTGACCCTTTGTTCAACAAAGATAAAATTGGAGAACAACCCATTATGAATGCTAAGGATAATAGGGAAGAGAATGATGATATTAATCATCAGGTGAGGCATGTCATCAAAATGACATAGGATTGGATCAAGAAACCATTTAAAATTGATCCAATACCTGAGATAGTGGTTTTCCGTGCATAGGGCCACCCAACCAAAGGTAGAGGGAAGAAAGTCACCATCCCTACCTTTACAACTCAGTCACCCATTAGGCTCGAAACAGAATACCAACTTGATAGACTTGCTGGATACTATCACCTCAGGAGAGAAAAGGAAAGGGAAAAAGAAAGGGGAGTTCTCCTCAAAGAGCTGAACCAGAAGAGGGTGAAATCTTGGCACCTTTGTAGCAACAAGAAGAAAATGTGCAAGGGCTAGAAGATACTGGAGCTTCACAAGTCTAGGTAGACCCTTAAGTGCCACCAGCTGCACCCGGCCAAGAAGAAACATAGGTTAAAATTCAAGAAGTTTCCCCTCCTTGGCAGGTAGTACAAGTATCCCCTTCAACACCTAAAAATAGAAAAAAGATTAAGACTCCTGTCAAGAAAAGGTAAAGGGTGATCAGGAGGGTATTTCCTTTCCCATCTGTCTCAAAACCCATTCTTGAAGAGGAAGAAGAGGAGGAGGATGAAAATAATGTACCCTTGAATAGAATAACATGGCTAGCAAGATCCATGGAGCAAGAAAGAAGGAGAAGTTGCATTGTTACACTGCCATGAATCCCAGAAGAACCTCTGTAGAGGACTACATCAGAGGATGAAATGCAACAATGGATTGATTAGTAGGATATATAGGGCACTGACATATTTAAGATGTTAGATTTTGATTTCATGCCCATAGGGATGGAATTGGTGGGAGACAAGATCTGGGATACCCCAATAAATGAGCCCCAACAGGAAGACTAGATGCAAATGCCACCAAAATCATAGGGTCCTGAGCTTCCTCCTCCATCCCCATTATAGGTCATAGTTGGAGACAAAGGCTCTGCTACTACTCTACCATTAGGTATAGAAGAAGAACAAATTCAAAAGGAGCAGGAGGAAGAGCCACAACAAATATCAATCGATGAAGTGTTTGGGGAAGGATAAATGGTCGAATATCCTCAAGAAGATCCCTAGGACACCTAGGTAAGAACTATGGGCTTCACTGAAATAGAGACTATAAAGGAAGAGCCTTCATAGAGGGAAAATACCCTAGAAAGGAGTGATAAGGGAAAGGGGATAGCAGAAAAAACTCCTTCATCCTCAAGAGGTAGGCCTTTAGTGGAACGGGTCCCAAGGTGGTTACGCAAGGAAATGATGAGAAGTAAAAGGCCACAATTAAACGCCAATGAAGAGGATATGGTTGAGTTGATTGAGGTACTAAAGAAGCCTAAGTCACCATCAAAAGAGGCCAAGGCATTAACATTCATCAATAGTGATTGAAATCAAGACTTATTTGCACTAGTGGCTATTCCTCCTTTTGATTATGATGTAGAAGAGTTGACTCTACAAGATTATCAAATTAGAGAGGTTATGCTTGTAAAGCCCACATTGGATACAACTAGGTTGATGGTCACAATGGGGATGAAGGAAGTGTTTAGAAGTTTGGAGAAAGAAGGGGTAGAACTAATGACACTTCATAGGCAAAATTAAATCCTAAAAGGATATTTAGCCAAAGTTGTTGGTCCCTTTGATCCCAAACACTCCAAAGATTCTTTAACTACAACACTTGAAAGGAGAGATAAGGGAGGAGTGTGTTTGGATCCATTTTTGAATGCTTGTTAGCAATGGCGAGAAAGTTTTGAGGAAAAGGGTGTTTTGATGATCTAGGGAAATCTAAAGCTATTATATGCTATGCAAAAAAATGTAGATGAAATGGTAGCAATTTTGAAGCAAGATTTCAATATTATGGATTAGGTACATGCATGAGGTAAGGATTTACATGTACTACAGGCCATAAAGGGGCAGAGGTATAGAATTCTTGTAGATGTATATATAGTAGAGGAGTTAGATTTAATTGATGATTGGATTGAAAAGATAACAGATAGTAATCAAGTAATGGAAACATTACATGTGGAGATCCATCGGCTCAAGGACCAAGCCCGAGAGTAGATTTGTAAGCAAAAAAACATTATAGTGATGCATGTCTCGACATATTCAAAGATGATGTGCAAGAGATATTGATGCTAATAGAGGTAGTAGTAGAGAAATTTAGGAAGATTTTTGAAGAAGCTACTAGTGATGAGGATATTTGGCAAGCATTTAGAATAGAAGAAGACTTGCTAGAGTTGGATACCAAACTTGGGGATTTTGCTGAGACCCATATTGAAGTAGACAACTATAGAAAAAAGGTCAAGGATAAGTATGATGCTTTAGATTTACTGGATGAAGTGAAAATCACTAAGATTATTGAGAAATTCAAGGGAAAGCATCCAAACTTAGCTCTGGTATGAAGGGCAACAAAACCCAGAAGTAGAAATTTCAATTTTGACACTCAGTGAAATTTTGTAATTTTGGACCTTTTGAGGTGTGTTGCTATGCTGGTGCACTAGTGCACTTTTTGGAAATAAAGTGTTGGAAGAATTTTGGAGAAGTAGGAGGTGTATAGGTGCACTGATGCACTTCTTCCAAGGTGTACTTTTTGCAGAGGTGTGCTGACAATTGGCTGCTAGTTCCAAAATTAGAGCTTTCCATGCATTGAAAACGCATTCTGATAGTATTTTAACTCTGACAGATGCCAAGTTAAGGAGGAACTTCTATTTTTGGCACTTCTAGATACTCCTACATGGACTAAAGGATCTCTTCCTCTTCTTCCCTCATAATTTCTTTTTTTATGACATGTAAAGGCTCATGCATCCAATTAATGAATATAAAAATGGATGGAGTCCTACTAAGCGCCAGTTAGATTGTTACTTTGTATATAATTAGTTTGTTTTATTAAATTAAAAGGATATTATTTCATGAAGATATCTCTCACTCTCAACACAAATTAAGGAGATGATTGCTTATAAATACAATATTGTAATATGTAATGAAGGCTGTCGTTATTCTGCAATGATATTATGCTTTTAGTGCTTGCATTTGGAGTGTAGTGATTCTTGCCTAAATGTGTCATTATTTTGTGAATTCATGTTCATGGAATTGTGATTGAGCCAAAATTTTATTGCTTTGTTTTTGGTTGTGCAATCTTTTAATTCCAATGTTTGCTATGATTTTACGAATTCCACTGACTTATCTAGCTCGAGAAGAAATCACCAAATTATTCTTGCATAACTCTTTGTCACACATCAACACACTTTTCGTGGCCTTGGAATTTGATGAAGAGTGAAACATCATATGATTATTAAGTTTCCCATCGACGATTGCATCAATGGGATCAAGGAAGTGCTACTCCTATTTTCATTGGTTACCTACTGATTTCTTCAAAAGCTTAACTTGTAGACATGTTGTTTACATAGCTTATGTCCATTAGCATTTTACTTTCATGTTATTTTCTTTAAAGTACTTTTTATTTGCTTTACTAACCCATTGTTAAATTAGGAATTCATATTAGTTGCATTCATTGGAAAAACATAAAAAAATACAAAAACATAGTTCTTTTTTGCATGTTTTATTTTGAAGCAACGAACATATTCTACATCTCATCCGAAACCAAATGAACCAGCAAAGGCCTCCTCATGAACAAATTTTTTTATCTTCAACTAAACAGATTCTAGTAGGTGGAAAGATCTCCCGAAACCTTAGGGTTGATTCACAAGATCAACTTTTCAAGAGAGGAGCTTGAAAGAATTCCTGTCATTTAGCATCGTGCATAATGACAACTCAACAAGAGAGAAAACTGTGGTGGGGATGCCATCCACAAATCCTTCACTACTACAACATAAAGGTTTTCCTATTAGGGCATACAATGATGTCACTTTTGGTGACTTACTCTATCAGGAGTAATACAAAAAAAACATTTTAGAGTCTACATTTAACAAGGTTTTTTAAATACTCAATTTATAATAAAGAATTGTCAAGTCCACTCGATTAAGAGATTCTTTTTCTACAATGCTAAGAAATTAATAATATTGACCTGATTAAAATACAACTTACTTTTATAATTCAAATCTCATTTGTGCTTAGTGTTAATATATCACCTTAGGTGATTGATATCACCAAATCATCCTTTGTTTTTGCTTGGTAACTCTGCTCTATAGTAGATTCTACACCTTTTCATTCCATAGTCCTCTCAACATCTCAACAACAACTCCTAATTTGTTTTAGATATGTCCTAAGACATAAATATTTTCCCTCTTCAATGTATAACATAATTAGGATCTTATAAACCTTAAGGTATCTTCAATGCAATAAAATGAAGGTAAATGAGAGGATAAGGGTCATCAACAATCAAATATCTCTTCTGAATAAACCTTTTCAAATCTTCTCCTTGATCTTGAAAACATATTTTCCCACTCAGTAGAATAGAAATACATTGATTTCTATGAATTCACAAGCATTTATGTCCATCTTGTGTAGCTCAGTAATGCTTGTTCAACAACTCTGTTATGTTGTTGTCCTATGATAACCATACTTTTCTTGCTTGGTTAAACCTTCACTTGATCAATATGTATCTTCTCATTAACTTTATCTTTGGTAACAACTAAATCAATAACCATTCTAAACCATGCTTATACTTTGATCTTCATATACTTGGTAACTCTACTATGGTTCAGTAACTATACTGTAGCTCGACAACTATGTTCACTGACCAATATCTCCAACATTCAGTGACCATACTTTTTCACTAATGACAAAAAATTAAGGCTTATAGGAGTAACATTCCCCCACTTTAGCATTAGTGGATAATTTTTTTGGATGTTGACTCAAAAAACAACTTAGTGAAAATTTTCATTTCTCCCCCTAAATGTGCCCTTCTCAATTCACCTTGTGTTTTCGAAGCCCTTTCCAAAAACTATTTTTGTACAACATTTTGTTTTGAATCCTTGTATCTCCCAATAACCATATCATACCATGCCATATCATATCATACCATATTCAGTCCAACTTAGACTCCCCTATCAACATAATATCCCCCTTTTTAATAATGCTACCAAAAAGTAAACTCAAAAATGAAAATTTTGTACACAGTATACTCATACCTTATTATTGGTGAACAAATTTTTCTTTTAGTAAAAAGAAATGAAAGAAAAATGATATGCCCAAATTCACAAGACAAATGCAATTTTCCAACAATTGAGGAATCTCAACTTCTTCAATTCCTCTCTAAATTTTGGTATGGTTCAACTTATTAGATGTTCAATCAAAACTACCTCCTAAATGAGAGCTAATTTTAACTAGAAAGTATTAAGGCTTCCCATCTATTCTTAGATAGAGGAATAATCTAATAAACATAAACTAAATAAACAAGAACATAAACAACAGAGAGAACACACAATTTCTCTATTAATTACTCCTTGAAGAACATTCAAAACTAAAAATCGTCTAACATAAAAAGAAATATCCAGCATCAAAGGAATTTCAATGATTCAATACTAAATCAATAAAGAACAAATTCAAAGCATAACATCTTTGAACATTCAAACATTTTCCTTTTTAAAAGAACAATATTGTTTAGATACAATGCTGGAAACTAAAATATTTGCATAGCTATAAAACATAGATAGAAATGGTCACAGTATGATAACCATCAAAAAATGCCAACCCTGAATGCTATTGAGTTTTAGACTTAAATAGGAAGCTATCTAATAATCTCCTTGAAAACTAGATTCTTAGATAGTTGAAAGTAGTTATGAAAACCAACATAAGGCTACACAGACCCAAAATTTAACTTTTAAAAATAGAAACTAAATGTCTTGAAAGCATTTAAAAGATAACACTAATCATTTGCCAATTGGTCAAGCGGTTCTTCTTCCTCATCTTCAGCATCACTTTGTCCATGTGCTAGTTTCCACATCTTGAACATGTTCATGAATTTGATCATGATAGTTGTATTTGAGCTCTTGATGCTTTTTAGTTAGTTTTTCTAGAAGTCTTTATCCAACTTCATCTTATTCATTGTATCCAGGTAATTGGGGAGTCATAGAGTACACATGTCTGATATTACCTCACTTTTGGCCACCTTGGAGAAGTCAAATGATGTGGGATCAATTTTATCTCTCACAAACTTCATATGTTCTTCATATTGTTTGATCATGTTCTCCACATCAAAACCTCCTTCCTTAAGAGGATTGGGAAAGGCTGAGCCAATGGATTGAAAATCCTTGCTTACATGTTCAAGCAATGTTTTGAGTTCCTTTTCACATGATTGCATCCTGGAAATAATAGAAGTGTAATTGGATACCCTTCAAGATATTTTCTTTCTTAAAACTTGAATGAATCCTACATACACATGTTGTAATGGGTTCTCCTTTAGAAACTTTTCAGGCCCAAAATCTTCTACTTGTACCAATTGGGTTACCATAGCTGAAAATTTCTCAACTTCACCTTTCCAAACTATTGATTGAATGTGAGATTCATCAAGCGTGGTCCTGACTAGAGAAAAAATCTCATGGAGATTTTACATGAGTTTAGAAACCTAATTTGTTACTAGGCTAATCCAACTGATCATGAAAAACATCATCATCTTTCCTTTCTTTAAATCCTCTAGTAATTGTTGATTTTTAGGAGCACTAGAGTCAAAGGTGAGTTGCGATTGGCTACCAAGAACTGAACTCTAACCTTTCAGTGAATTTATATATTTGGCCATTTGATTATTCTTAGCTTTAAATTTCTTCTTTTCAATCCCATCTTTATGTGGCTATAGCACGATTTTTTGGTAGATGCCTCCACCTAGTGTTCTTTTGTTTCACGGTTCATCACCCCCAAATCTGTGCATGTGATTTCAAAATTGCTTAAATCCAAATTATTAGTTCCCTCTTTTTTTATTGTAGGTGGCTACTTTAGCTATACTCCTTCTTGTTGTGCTATCAAAAGTTATCCTGGTTGAGCTTTTTAGTCCTCTTAGGTTCTGGGGCCTTGTTGATGTATTTGCTCACAATGTCATCAATAGGAAAAGAAACATGAACCAAACTCCTCTTCCTATTTAATGAAGCTATGAGATAGTTAGGAGTGGTATTATCCTATTGTGACTTAGTACCTTTTTTAGGAGTGTTTACAACTTGCATCCTCAGAGGAGATGAAGCCATTGTCATCTGAACTCTCTAGCTATTGTTAATAAGCTCACCACCTAGGTCTTTATCTTACTCACCATCTACCTAGATTACCTAGTGAAGTTTTATTGGTTCTGATATTTTGGTACAAAGGGTTTAAGATGGATTTGTGCTATCCAAACTTGGTACGAGGGCTAAAAAATGTTCAATGGGTACAAAGAAGTTTACATTTTATACGAAGTAACTTTTGAACTTTTTGTAAGATGGTTTTCAGGATAAATCACTCTTGATCAAGGCTTTCTAAAGAAAAAGTTTGGTCAAAAATTAGCTTGAGAGATGGATGAATTGAAGAAATGAGGTTGGAGAAATATGAAAATGTTATCATACCTCATTTTACATTTGAATCTTGACAGAAGTAATGGTTCAAACAAAAAATGCTTGAAAACAAGAGTGAACCAAAAATAAAGAATAAAAAATGGTGACTCTGAAAAATCACAAACTAACATTGGCTTTGTATAGGGGTTGGTTTTCAATTGAAAAATAAAGAACTTGAAAACTTGGTTGGAAGACCTAAAGCAAGGAACAAAAATGAAGAACAAAAGAAAAAAAAAAAGCAAATACAAAGCATGAACCTAGGTTATATACAAAAAGAAGGACCTTCAAAACTTGAATAATTTTAATTCTTGTCCATTGAAGGTATATGGTAGGATCTCACCATTTAGATATGATAGTTTCATCACATTAGGGCCAATTAGTTCAATTACTTTGAAAGGACATTTCCATAATGATTCAAATTTGCCATACTTCCTTTCTTCTCATTTCGCTTGTCCCATAAAAGAACTTCATCACCAAGCATAAACTTCCTTGATCTTGCATTCTCATAAAAAATCTTTTTCACCTTCATCTAATATTCTATGATTTGATCCACCATTTTATTCCTTTCTTCCTCTAGTCTTGTCAGGTACATAATCCTTTTCTCCAGGGATGACTGAAACTAGGAATCTTCTACGACTGTTTGTAATTTTGTAGCAGTAAGATTCAACAGCAAAGACACTTTACATTAATTCTATATACTAGTTCAAATGGAGACATACTATAAACCTCTTAGGATAAGTCTTGTTTGCCTAAAGTGCTTCATATAATTTCTTATGCCAATCTCTACCATTATTGTTTACCAATTTCTTCATGATAGAGACCAAGTTCTTATTACTTGACTCAGCTTTGCGATTACCTTGTGGGAAATAATATGAAGCATGCTCTAAGGTGATTCTATTTTCATAGCAGAACATAGTGATATCTTTAGAAGAAAAATAAGAGGCATTATTAGCAACTGTCTTGGTAGGAACTCTGAATCTTACTAGAATATGATTCATAAGAAAGTCACAAGTCACTTTAGTATTTACCTTCTTGGTCAAAATAGCTTCAACCCACTTAGTGAAATAGTTAGTTTCCGTTTGGATAGAAATATGCCCTACACTAGATATTGGATTTATAGGTCCAATGAAATCAATGCCCCATTGGTTACAAGGTTCATCAATAACCACTAGTTTGAGTGGTAGTGTTGCTAACTGAGGCTTGCCTATGAATAGTTTACATTTTTCACAATCCTTGACATACAAATAAGCATCTCAGAACATACCAGGCCAATAGAAATAGTTTCTCCAAATTTTAAAGGCTATGGCAGAAGAATAAAAATGACCTCCACACATTTCTTCATGGAACGTCTTGAGTAATTTCTTTTTCTAAACTTCATCAATACATCTACGATAAGTTCCATCTATCCCCCTTTTGTATAACACGGCTTGATCAATTACATATTTTATAGCTTTTAATCTCAAATCTCTTCTCTCCTTGGGAGTCATCCCTTCAGGGAAGTCTCCATATGTTAGGTAATATGCTACTTTGGAAAACCATGAGTGAGTGAGACTTACCAACAAAAAATGAGGTGATTCTTCTTTCTTATTTGTAATAACAATGTTTTCAGCAATCAATTTACACAAACGTTTCCCTCTTACCGAGTTTGTTGGCTTTATATCAATATCATATTCTTGTAGTTTAACCACCCATGTGGCCCTTTTATTCAATCCTACATCCTATTGAGTTAAAATACTTTTCACAATAGTTTCAAGAACATAAAAAATAGAATGAGAATGTAGAATGTAACACCTAAATTGATTAACAACCTTTACTATCGCAAAGGCTTGTTTTTCAATGAGTGGATATTTTAATTCATGATTTTTCAAAGGAACACTCATGAATGTAACATGGAATTCATTATCTTGACTATATTTTTGCATTAAGATACCTGACAACGTATGCTCAGATGCATAACAATAAATGATGAAATATTTTTAAAAATTTGGAGTGACCAAAGCGGGAGCCAGAGTAATAGACTTCTTAATCTCTTCAAATGCTTTCTTACCTTCTCCATTCCATTTGAAAAATTATTTCTCACTCATCATTTTTATTACATCTTTGGTGAGTTTAGCAAAATTTGGCATGAAAGCCCAAAGAAAATTAACTTGGCCAAAGAAAGATTTGACTCCACTTCTATTCACTGGAAGACTCAGTTGCTAGATAACTTTCACCCTTTCAAGATCTATTTGAATTCCCTTCTTTGATATAATGTGTCCGAGCAATTTCCCTTCTTTAAAAAAGAAAATAAACTTTTTAGGATTCAGAGATATCCCATGTTCCCTACAGCTCTAGAGTACGATAAGTAGGTCCTTTATATGATCCTTCCTCCTTTTAGAGAACACCATTAGGTCATCAAGATAGATCACAATAATTTTATCCCTTAGATCTTTAAAAGAAGAATTCATGGCTTTTTGGAATGTGGCACCCGTGTTGATGAGACCAAAAGGCATTCTATTGTAAGAAAATGTGCCCCAAGGGGTTATGAAAGTTGTTTTGTGTTGATCAACTTCTACTACACTAATTTGGTTATAACCCAAAAAACCATCAAGCATTAACGTCATTTCTACTCCTACCACATTATGTAACAAATGTTCCATTATGGGGAGTGCATAGTTATCTTTGATACTAGCTTGATTTAGGTTACGAAAGCCTACATAGATCCTTATTTATCCATTTTTCTTTTGCACTGGAACAATGTTAGCTACCTAGGTAGAATGATGAATAGGGTAAATGATTTGAGCTTTGAGCATCTTTTCTACCTCTTTGAAAATAGCATCTGAAACTTTAGGATTGTAACTTCTCAACTTTTGTTTGAAGGGAACCACTTCTAGCTTTAATGGGATAGAATGTTTGTACTCTCCATTCCTGAAGTTTTTGAAATCATCATTACTCCAAGCAAGAACATCTTTATAATCAGTTAATAATGATATGAGTTTATCTTTTTCTTCAGAGGAACAATTTTTCCCAATGTAGGTCTATTTCTGATCATCATTGTCCCCAACATTAATCTTATCATATTCTTTGTTCACTTCAAGATCTAGCCCCTTCTTTGGTATAAAACCTTCACTCTTTCGTGAAAACATATTTTCAAGAGAAACCAATCCACAAGGAATTCTATTACCTTTTAATTGAACTTTCTTCTATTCACTAGAAGAATCTAACTACCCTTCATCTAATATTTTTAAAGAACCTTCAAAAAAAGAATCGACAAAACATTTGGCACAAGTTATGAATTGTTGAATCTATTTGTCATTATCAAATACTTGCTAATGATTTACATTATCTGGTACACTAGGATGATAGACCATCTCAATCTTGTATTTTTTTGATCAAACTTTGGTGTGGAAGAAGTAATGAAGTTGATACTACTAGGGAGTCTGCCTTAGAATTCTTGCTTCTAGGGATTGCTTTGATATTAAATGCATTAAAAAACTCAATATTGTCCCACACTAGATTTCGATATTGCTTCAAATGCTCTTTTTTTTACAGCATAGAGACCCCTTACCTATTTTACAAGTAGCTTAGTGTCTCCTTTCACCATGAGTGACTTTATTCCTTTTAGCTTTGCTTCATGCAATCCCAAAAGGAGAACTTCAAAATTGAAAGTATTATTAGTATCAGGAAAATCCAATTTGAAAGAGTGTGTTGACATGTTTCCTTTAGGATAAATTAGGACAACACTTGCTCTTGATCTAGAACTAGAGCAACTTCCATCAAACTCCATATTCCACACTTCTTCCTCTTCCAATTGATTTACTTCTTCTTTAGATTGAATAAATTAATTACCAAATTGAAATTCTTGAGACAAAATGTGAGACTTTGGGTCATTTGAAGGGAATACTATGTATTTATTCTTCTCTTTAGGAGTCAAACAAACTTTCTTGCTACCAATAGGTATGATAGCTTTAGACCAATCTGTCTTTATTTCATCACCCATGTCTCTACAAAAATTTTGACTGAGTAACATCCCATAACTCGCCGTTATCTTAGCCACCAAGATAGTCAGTTTAAGTCTTTTATCTAGGTATGCCGCTAAAACTGCTTGCACATCTTTCACCTGACCTATTAGAGGTACCTATTTACCATCCATAGAGTAGCATTTCCCACAATTCTTGGTAAGAGTCAGACCTAGAGCCTTAGCAATAGAGGAAGGCATTATGTTTTTAGATGCATCAAAGTCTATGATGCAATTACTAAGTTTCCTTCAATTTAACAATAGAGAAATATAAAATGGATTAGGTTTTCTATCTTGACTGTTTGTCTAGAGGATCATCAAATTTTCAAGATCTACAGTTTGTTTTGAGGTATGTTCACTGATTAGGACAAGTGTCTCAGCAAAATTAGAAGCTTCTCCAATGACTTTTGAATTATTACATGGTTCACCTTTGATAAATTCCACTAGTCTATCTAATTCCTTAGGATTTGATTTCAAGCAATCAGCAATAGATATAGTAATAGTAGAAGATTTATAAAACTAAACTATATCAAAGGAAGTAGAAGAACTTAAATTTATAATACTTTTTGTAGGGGGAACATTTTCAATACCTTTGGGGGAATCTTTGATAGGTTGAGATGAATCTTTCACTTTCATACCTTGTGAACTTGAGCCTATCCCAGGAGAAAATTTAGATGCCCCTTGACCTCTTGTTAACATAGAACATGAAGGATCATTTGTGACTAACATAACATCTCCACTTTGATCTGAATTAGACTTGTATTCCAGAAAAAAATGCATGCGAGGTACTCATTTCAGGTAGATTTGATTCTACTTTGGTAACAATTCTATGTTGACCTTCGATCTCTTTCATTTGCAAATGCCTCAACCAATCTGTACATGTTTCATAATCATGATTTGTCATAAGATGAAAAGAACACATTACCTCTTTACTAGGAGGGGCTTCAATCTACAACTTATTCTGTAGACCAAGTAGCTAATAAGCACCTCTTCCTTACTAAACAGGGAAAGTGTTTTGCCCAGATTGATTCTAGTATTGGTTTGGATAAATACTAGGTCTTCCTTATTGTCTCTTCAAGGTGATAACATCGTTAACCAATCTCTAGACTATAGGATTTGTACTTGTGGAGGCCTCAGGATTCAAGGTTTGAACTTCCCTTCTCCATTTTCCTATGATTATCAAGTCATTCCTCTAATTCAATGGCTAATCTTTGGGAAACAACCAAATCAACCAGTACATTCCTTCTCATATGAAAAGAGATGTTAGGGGGCATTGATCTTACAAAGAATCCCTTTTGATTTTCAGCATTGGGTCTTGAAGCCACTGGAATCCTTTCTAAAAGTTTGTTAGATTTAGCCACAAATTCTCTCATAGGCTCATGCATTTCTTTCTTAAGCTTAGATAATTGGATGAGAAGAGAGTTTCCATCACTAGGAGTTTTGAAACATGCCTCAAAAGCACAAGTGATGATATCATAACTAGTTATAGAGGCATGGGGAAGGTGGTTAAACCAATCAGCAAATGCTTGAACAAAGAGTCAAACAATAACATCTTCAATAGGGACATCTACAGTCCCACAAGCTGCCTTGAAAGAGCTTAGATGGTGTTCTACTAGAATTTTACCATCCACTATATTTGGGCAAGAAATATTTTGCACCCTTGGGGATGGCTCCAAGGTTCTCTCCAAGTTGGTGAGGTCCATTCTGTTGGCCCCAAGAATCCATAACTAGAAGGATGATATTTAGATGTTGGAGGTTTAAAACATATGAGGTAATAGAATTAGGGATGTCAAGAGCTTGTAGAACCCAAGAAGGTCATGTTGGTGGTTGAGATGTAGGCTTACTAACTGATTGTACTTTATTTTTCTTTTGTGAGTGTGATCAAGTTTAAAATCAATCAACTGTAAAGCTTCAAAGTCATTGCCAATAAAACATCTCTCTTTATCTGCTCTTGTAAATCTCTTTTTAGCCAACTTTCTTGGCTTTCTTATTCAGTTTGTCACTAGCCCTTGAGCCAATCTATCCACTACTATGACTTCTTGAATCACACGAACTCCTCTCAATTGTTCACCAATTTCCTCCTCTCTTTCTAGGGTTCTGGCTACTTGAAGGTATTGTTGATTGTTTGTCCTTTCTCTCCAAGCCTCTGCATTCATATTGGATGTAATATCTTCTTGGGTGTCATTAAAGCCAAGATTTGGTTGAAGAATAGGAACTATATCATAATTTAGGAGTACCATATTGGAGCATATTATCAACTTCTTAAATAGTGGAATACTAGATCTTCTTCGATCAACTCCCCAGTAGCATTTCCAAAAATCTGTTGGTGAATAGATTTATATTTTAATAAAAAGAAATGAAAGAAAAATTATACGCCCAAATTCACAAGACAAATGCAATTTCCCAAAAGTTGAGGAATTTCAACTTCTTCAATTCCTCTCTAAATTTTGGTAAGGTTCAAATTCCTTATTAGATGTTCAATCAAAACTACCTCCTAATGATAGCTACTTTTAATAAAAAAGTATTAAGGCTTCCCATCTATTCTTAGATAGAGGGATAATATGATAAACAAAAATTAAATTAAAAATAACATAAACAATAGAGAGAATGCACAATTTCTCTATCAATTACTTGTTGAAGAACATTCAAAACTAAAACTCATCTAACATTAAAAAAAAAAAATCTAGCATCAAAGGAATTTCAATGATTCAATACTGATTAGATACTTAATCAATAAAGAAAAAATTCAAAGCATAACATCTTCGAACATTCAAACATTTTCCTTTTAAAAAGAACAATACTGTTCATATACAATGCTGGAAACTTAAAAACATTTGCATAGCAATAAAAATTAAATAGAAATGGTCATAGTATGATAACCATCAAAAAACTGCCAACCCTAAAGGCTATTGAGTTTCAAACTTAAATAGGAAGCTATATGAGAATCTCCCTAAAAACTCAATTCTCAAGTAGTTGAAAGTAGTTATATGAAAACCAACATAAGGGCACGTAGACCTAGAATTTAACTTTTAAAAATAGAAACTAAATATCTTGAAAGCATTTAAAAGATAACACTAATCATTTTCCTATTGGTCAAGTGGTTCTTCTTCCTCATCTTCAACATCACCCTATCCATGTGCTAGCTTCCACATCCTAAATGCATTCATGAGTTCAGTTATGGTATTTGTATTCGGGCTCTTGATGCTATGTAGTCAATTTTTCTAGATGTCTTTATCTAGCTTCATGCTATTCATGCTATCTAGGTAACTAGAGAGTCGCAAAGTGCCCATGCCTGACATTACCTTGCTATTGGTCACCTTGGAGAAGTCAAATGATGTGAGATCAATTTTATCTCTCACAAACTTCATGTGTTCTTCATATTGTTTGTTCATAGTCTCCACATCATAACTTCCTTCCTTATGAAGATTGGAAAAGGCTGATCCGATGGATTAAAAATCCCTTCTTACATGTTGAAGCAATGTTTAGAATTCCTTTTCACATGATTGCATCCTATAAATAGCATAAGTATAATTGGATACCCTCTAGGCTATATTCTTTCTTAAAACTTGAATCAATCCTGCGTCCACATGCTGCAATAGGTTCTCCTTTAGAAATTTTTCTACCCCAAAATTTTCTACTTCTACCAATTGGGTTACCATGGCTGAAAATTTCTCGACTTCACCTTTCCAAATTGTTGACTGAATGTGAGATTCATTTGGTGCGGTCCCATCCAGAGAAACAATCTCATGTAGATTTTGCATGAGTTTAGCAACCTGATTTGTTACTAGGCTAATCTAAATGATCACGATAGACATCATCATATTTCCTTTCTTTAAATCTTCTAGTAATTGTTAATTTTTAGGAGCACTAGGATCAAAGGTAAGCTACAATTGGTTACCAGGAACCGAACTCTAACCTTTTAGTGAATTTATATATTTAGCCATTGCATTATTCTTAGCTTTCAATTTCTTCTTTTCAATCCCATCTTTCTGTGACTGTAGCATGATTTCTTTGGTAGATGCCTCCACCTAGTGTTCTTTTGTTTCATGGTTCATCACCCCCAAATTGGTGCATGTGATTTCAAAATTGCTTAAATCCAATTTATTAGTTTCCTCTTTTTGATTGTAGGTGGTTACTTTAGCTATACTGCTCCCTGTTGCACTATCAAAAGTTATATTGGCTGTGCTTTTAGTCCTCTTAGGTTTTGGGGCCTTGTTGGTGTATTTTTCTCACAATATTGTCAACAGGAGAGGAAATAGGAACCAAACCCCTCTTCCTATTTACTGAAGCTATAAGCAAGTTAGGAGTGGTAGCATCTTTTTGTGACTTCTTACCATTTTTAGGAGTGTTTATGACATGCATCCTTGGAGGAGATGAAGCCACAATCATCTAAACTCTCTGGCTATTATTAATAAGCTCACCACCTAGGTCTTTATCTGGCTCGCAATCTACTTGGATTATTTGCTGAAGTTTTACGGCTATTGACATTTTGGTTTTCTTGTTTGAATGAGCTTTTTGCACAAGAGGGAGATTATGGATCTTCTTATTAGAAATCCTTGATGACCTTCTATTACTTGTAATTGTAAGACCAATATTAGAAACATGGTCAATTTGGTCACTAATACGTGTGTCCTTTTTCATTCTTAACCAAGACTTTGTCTTTTCAATCACATTTTTTGTTCTTTCAAGAATATTATCCTCTTCTTTAGAGTTCTAATCTATAGCAATTGCGTTGTAATTTATTGGTTCAATTTCTTGGGGAGCTATGATATTTGTCCTATCCTCTTCTATGTCTATGATATCTACACCTAGTTTCAATTGAAAAAGATGGACTTGTTCAATAGTGACCCTAGATAACCCTCTTCTTTTCACCTCCAACTCATCTGTACAATCCTCCCAAAAATCTTCCACATTAGGGACATGTACAATCCTCTCATGAGTGTTAAATAGGCTATGAATAATTCTCTTACTGTCAAAATCTGGTCTAGCCTAATAGAAGCCAAAACCAAGTTTAACCAAGTCAAAGCTTATACATGTTGCATCTTCCATGTTTTCGTGTGTCAATTTTCCTAGCTTAAGTGGGAATATAATATCACAAGCTCCTTTAGCTGAGAATTTGTTTATTACAAAAATTAATTGTCGAGCTACCTCTGCTATGACAAAGCAATCAAGAGAAAACCTAGGAAGGCATATAGGCTCTTCATCAAAACCCCCTGCTCTCAAATAAGTAAATCTCGAGAATTGGATGTATAGGCTACCGAAAGATTAAATGAGCTTTTGAGACTCAGGGGACAATCTATGGTGCAAGGGGATTTTCAATTCAAAACACAACTTTCCAGAAAAGATATTGTGGACCCTTTTGAAATCTTCCAAAACTTTATCTTTGTGCAACAAGGGACAATAATTATATATGGTAATGTTCTCAATCTAGGGTTCATGTGGTAAATTTTGTAAATCTTGAGTGCTAGCTAGGATATACATCAAATAAGATTACATGAAAAAGTTCTTTTTCAAGTTTAGAGCACCTTTTAGCTAATCTCTACGAGAGCTAGCTATTAATTCTGTCGAATCTAGAAATTTTGAGCCCTTTAACACAATTTGAATATAAAAATACATCTATTCTTTAAAAATAGAGACATAAAAAAACCCACAATTTCTATGCAACAAAACCATTATGTTCTAGACCTGAATGGTAATTTGGCTTTTCTTCAAGGTTTTGGGTAACCTAGAACCACCTTTGTAGAAAGACTCAGTCCAGCTCTTTGCTATAGTGTTCCTACAGACATTTTCTTGTTCTAAAAATCTAGTTGAGGACAAGGTAGGTGTCGAGTCAGCAAATTGTTTCTCTTCCAAGTGGAATAATATGGATACAATTTCCCTATTGACACTCAACAAAATGCTTCCATCTTTCTTCAATATATTCCCCTTAGACACGTTATACATATGAATTCACTCTTGAATTAGTTTTAGACAAGGGTAAGTTGGTGGGAAAGTGGAGGCCATGTGGAGGTTAGTATCCAACACTTTAGTGGAAAAAGGTTTCACAAGTATTTCACAGAATCTTTCTACAATACCCCCCAAATCAACCCCTAATAGGTCTGTGTCAGATACTATAGGTGATTTACACTATAAATTATGAGTATTCCCAAACACATGCAGTGTAGACTTCATGATTTAGGATTTTTACACATATTTGAAAACAAAGAAACAACCACAAATATGCTTCACTCAACAAGCATGAGAAAAATAACTAGAAAGTAGAAGGGTCACCCAAAGAGTGATGACCATTACAGATATGGAAGAAAGCTTACTCTCTCTGATTTTCCTACAACTAATTATTTCGGAAAAAGAAAAGAAACTTAATGCCCTCTTTTTAAAGGCAAAACCTTCTTTATATGCATCTTGAAAATAGGACATGATCATTAATTATGTGGAGGACAAAATTAATTTTGACATGCGATGAAGGTAAGGTGATGGGACAAATTAGTGATTGACACTAAACCAAGAAACAAGTACTTCAAATGATTAATGACCTTTACATGTGCCAAATCTTTATTTTTGTACTCCCAAATCAAGGTTCTAGCATAATTATTTATGATGACCTTACTTCAGCCATTAATTACTTGCACTTACTCTTAAAACATGACATCACCCACAATCATATCATACTTGACGAGGCATCTAGTTGTTGTGTGTCCTCCACATGTGTATACACAACATGTTGATTGGGCCCACCATGAAACATTATCTTTGAGAACTAGATGAAGTGTTGAAATTGTGAATTGGTTCATTTGGTACAAAGGGTTCAAGACGGCTTTGTGCTATCCAAACTTGGTACAAGGGGTACAAAAAGTTTACATTTTATACCAAGAAACTTTCAAACTTTTTGTAAGATGGTTTTTAGGATAAATCACTCCTGATCAAGGCTTTCTAAGGGAAAAACTTGGTCAACAATTAGCTTGAGAGATGGATGAATCAAAGAAATGAGATAGGAGAAAGATGAAAATGTTATCATACCTCATTTTACATTTGACTCTTGATAGAACCAATGGTTCAAACGAAAAATGCTTGAAAACAAGAGTGAACCAAAAATAAAGAATAAAAAATGGTGACTTTGAAAAATCACGACTAACACTTATCAAATAAATGCATGTGTGTCTTCTTGAGATTTTCCAAAGTGGAGTTTTAGGCATCTTTTAGTGCTTTCAGGGTGAGCTTCTCAATGTTTAATTGTCTAGAAAGATCTAGCAAATGTTCAACAATTGATATATTTTTGCATAACCTCAATGTGAGGTAGTAGAAAAGCTTTGATTTCATTTAGTTATGCTCTCTTCATGTCCTCTTATTTTATCAATTCATGTTGGACTCCTAGAAAGCATTAAACTCTTGAATAATGAACTTGAAAAGAACTTGGGTCAACAATTAAACCATTTGTTCTTAAAATCTTCCTCAATTTTTCTCATGTTTTCTTTGATATCCTTGGTAAATTGTGAAATATTACACAATTTCTAAAATAAGGTGATTTCTACCTTTGTAAGCTCCTCCATCTTGGCAACCAATGATAAGAGTTTCACTTTTTGGATAGCAATAGACTATCCAACCTTCTCCATTACCTTGTGTTAAAGGTTCTTCTCTACTCTCTCCATCATCTTCTCTTGTGCGCCAATGTCTAGTGCATTCACCTTCTCCATAAGTAATTCCAATTATTCAAGCACATGTGTTTTTTCATCTAATGATGTATCAAACATAATTTGCAATAAAATATCCTTACCATCTATCAACACTATTTTTTTTCTTTATAGCATGTCTAATCTTGTCTTGTTTGACATTTCTTGTACGTAAATTACCATGTTCTTTTAATTCTTCTAGATCAAGCGTGTGTGGGTCACACTTAGGAATTATAATTACCTCATCTAAAGTAATAGGATCTCTTATTGTCTTCTTCTTCTTCTTCTTCTTCTTCTTCTTCTTATGTTTTAATGTATTTGAGTTTGTGCTTGGCGATTCTTTTGGTGGCATGGGAGCCTTATGCTCCTAATTTGGCTTTTTTTCTTAGACTTAAGATGTTGATGCTCCTTCCTTTCTACTTCTCTCTTTAGCTAGGGGGATCCTTTTTGAACATTCTACTCAGGTTGATTTTGAGGTTGTTCCTTGATTGACTTATCTTTTTCTTTCTCCTTCTCTTCTTGTTTATCCTACTCCTTTAATCCCTCAAGCTGAGGTCCTTGAGAATTTGGCCTTGTGCCTATGCTTGTAGCAAGAGTATTTTATGAATTTATATTCTTATTTCATTTATTTTGTGTTGTACCATCATTTCCTTCTATATATTCCTTGGTTCCTTTATTTTTCTCATCTTTTCTTGTATCACCTTGTTGCTCAGTTCGTTGATTGTCTATACTATTTGCATCCATGGAAATATTAGTGGCCAAATAATTGAAAGAATTGTTTACATTTATATTTATAATTGGTGTTTTAGTTGTTGTTGTAGGTATTTCATAATATTTAACTTGTTCAATGGTAGGTGCATAGCTAGATATATTCATAGTTGCCAACTTAGTAAATGGTTGATCTTCATGAGCTTGCTCGATAGTAGCCATAACATCTTGATCATTATTTATTTCTTCATCTTGATCTTTTCCTATCAAATCTTTAATTATTACATTTTCTTATGTATCATTTACCATTGTAGGTATATCACCAATAATATTTTATACAAATGTATCTTCATACTCATCTTCCTTATTATCAAGCTCTATTTATTGTGTTGGCTTGATGTCTAAGACATAAACTATCTCCTTGATGTCCTTAATTTTAAATATTCACTTTGACACCTTGAAGTCATCTTCATCAACTTCTTGAATTCTTCCAATTAACACCTTTAATGCTCTTTTCTTGCGTAGGAATATGTCCTGATATTTCTACATAACCTCATTCATTTTTAGCACTAACAAACGTGGCATTGTGACAACGAGTGTTCTTTCTCTCATTATTTGATCAGTGTCCAATGATTATCTCTTTCTTATAAAAATATTATCATACAAATATTCAAGAATCATGTTGGAAAATTTAATGGGCACATACTTAAATTTATACATCATATCAATAATTGTTTCTTCTAGCTTGAGTTCATCTTACTCATTCAATGTAGGGTACCTAAAGTGTCTAAATGTAGCATAACCTCAAGTTTCTCTTATTGAATATTCTCTCTCATCAATTAAATTGGGCTTCTTACTCCTTGCCATTCTACATTGTCTTACGTCATCTAACTCAAATTTATCACTATTATCCTCAACAATTAATTTTATTCTCTTCTTTGTCTATTGGTTGGTGGATGATTGACCAACCTTTCTATTTTGATAGGTTTTAGTTTGTAATTGCACAACTTTGGTGATTTTTACAACACCTTTCTTAATTGTTGGGGTCAAAACAATGGCGTCTCTAGTCCTAGAATGACTAGCTTTAGAACTCTAAGGTGTGGAAATTTATTTACTTTTTCCTCTCTTAGCCTTTGGTTGTTCCACTTCAACCTCTTCTCCTTCATCTTTACCACCCCTTTCTCCATCATTACTCCCAGTTACAAACTCAACCAACATACCCATTTCCTCTTCTCTACCAAACTTGTCTTCCAATTTATCAATCATTTATTTTGATCTTCTAATCAAATTTGAACCAAAAATATCCATTTTAATTCTTTCTTTGTCTTCCTCACAAATTCCAAAATGTTTTTCTTGTAAATCCTTGGGTTGATTTAACAATGCATTAATTGACTTAGTGGCTTGGTTAATATCTAGTACATATTCCATGGGATCTAACCAGATAGTTCTTGGTTCCACTGCTTTAATTAATGTGGTGTCTATGTCTACCAAGAAACATATGCCATCTCTATATTCTTCAACTAATTGTTGGGGAACTTAGTACCTCTTATGCATTTTTCCTTGAATTGATTGAAAATTCATCCATTATTTTTTCAAATTACCAACAAGACCTGATATATAAATGGTATCTTAACATCCCATTCAACATTACCAATATTTGTAAAGTAATTATGAAGATATAACAATATACTTACCAATAGAGAACCAAATTTGTAAGTATTTGTCTTTGCAACCCAAATCATACTCATATTCTCTTCAAACTACTACAAAAGCTCGACTAGATCTAACTTCAGACCCTTCTTTACAATTTTGTATTCTAGATCAACCACTCCATAGGGTACGTTATTTAGCATATTAGATTAGAAAATTTTGTATGCCATAACAAAGGTTCTAAACCTAGTCTTAGGATTGGAAATCATAGCCACATTTAAACCTCTTTCATCCCAAATAACTCCAAAGTTCTCTTCAATTTCATTTCTTGGAATTTCCCTAATTGCCTTAGCTTTCTTGGTTATAGATTAGCTCAACACCATGTGAATTACATTCTTCATGATTCTTATAGGCTTGTTCATCTGCATGATATTTTCATGTACTTAGCTCAACATAACTCAGATCCATTTGACTTTAAAAACCTTCAAGAAATTTAGTGCATAGGTCAAACCCTTGGTCTCTAGATCTTTATGGTCTTCCTTTAGTTTTCCATTATCACATAGCTCATCATATGTCATTGTAGCTCATAGTCTCTGATCTCACCAATCTTGTAGTGGATAAATGCACAAATATCATAGACCAAAAGACCCCTAGGGGGAAGAGATGACAATGCTCCTTTCTTAAGGATTTGTTCAGTGACTTCATGGTATAACTTATAATGTAGTTCCTCATAGTCTTCCTTACTAAATTAACCTTCTTAACCATTTTTCCTTTGGAATGAACTAAGCTAGATGCAAATGCATGTACAACACTTATTTCTATTTTTGTTGTATGGTTAGGTTTTGTAGGGTTTTAATCAAATTAGCTTGATAGCCCCCAAATACTTCACCAAATCACTTAAACTACTTGAAGTAATCATAATTCCACTAGTTCCAGCTTGAATTATAGTTTCTCTAGTCAATCTCTCAATTGTGTTTATCATATACAAGGTGAAAAATGAGTCATGTGATCCTATATTTATATATAAAGTCATTTGTTGTGGTAGGTATGGCATAATAAATGCTTCATAACTTGAACTTAGTTGCTATATCAATCACCATACTCTTAACTTGTTTATGTCACAACACTTGGTTATGTCAACTTCCATCACTGACTAACTAATAAAAATTGGTTCACACTTCATTACCACCGACTAGGTATAATGATCGATTATTTCTACCGACTATATTATCCTTCAATATTTCATGAGTTGTCCTAATGCATCTTACTGTAGGGTTGGAAAATGGAAGTAGACCAACCACACATAGATTGAAGGGGGAAGACCAAGATCCACCCCTTTTCATGATATCATATTGATACAAGAGAGAGTACCAATATAGACCTAATACAAAGAAGGATGAATGACTCAAGTTTATTTCCCTCTCACCCACACCTTAAGAGGATTTAAGAAAAATGACAAATGAATGATGTTTTAATTGAAATGGAAGGGATAAGATGATATACCTTATAGAATAAAAACCTAAAAATATGTTGTTGAATGATGTCAAAAGTTGTTGTAATCTAGGATCTAGGCTGAGATTTTCAATGCAAACAAAACCCATAAATGGTTAGGAGGTCTGTTAGGGGCAAACTAGATCTTTAGGAGGAAAATTGATCATCAAGGCATAGTTCTACATAGGGCCAAAAAGGGTATCCAAATCCATAACCTATTCATTAATCCAAGTTTCGAAGCCTTCAAAACAAAGAGATTATCTGTTTGTTGTTGGGAGTTTGCGGGGGGGGGCTCCTTGATCAAACCCAAGTTAGGAATTAAGATTAAATTGAAATAAAGATAACATGCTAGCAAGTAGTAGTGATAGATCTAACATGGAGCAATGTAAATCTAGGAAAATGCTCTTAATTTTTGGATGTAATCAAGTATGTAGATAGTAGCTTTAACTCAACTTCAAAACTAAAGGTCCTCCAAGTGAAACCAAAACCTTCTTGAATGCATATTCTTGAAATCCTCCTTGTAGATGGATGTAGATCTTGAAAGGATGAATTTAAAAGACACAACAAAGGATCTTGAGTGTTCTTGAATGTTTAAAATAGAATAGAAGATCTAACATAAACTCCTTCAATAACTTGAACGCATGAATCCTTGATATTGAATGGAAAGATAGCTTGAATTCCTTGAATTCTTGAAGAATGTTTGAGAACTTGAGAGCTTGAGAGCTTGAATGCTTGCATGTGAAATTAATGGATGAGAAATGGAAAAAATGGAAGGATTTATATAGAGCTTGGAATTGACTAAATCTCATAGGTCAACCTGCCTAGGAATTAACACCTTGAAGGTACTTGAACATGGTACCTAAAGAGGAGATAAAAATGGGTCCCAATTAGGGGCACACTGGAGCCTTGATTAGCTCATCTGGGTTAGACTATGCCCTTGATTGGTTAGGAAGCACTGCACCCTTGAAAATTAGGTCCGAAAACCTCCAAGATCCCTTCGGGATCTTAAAACATGTCTCAAATCTCTAGTATTAGGTATAAAATCCAAGATATAGCCATTACACCATAAAGAGAGGATTCCAAGTGGATAGATGAATGGAAGGGAGGACCTAAGATGATAGATCCCACCTAAATATTAATGCTAAGAAAATAGGATCTTTAAAGAGGATCTATTAGGTTTTACCCCAATTCCATCTAGGACAAAGGATCAAAAAGGGAAGAAGGAATGAAGGTACAAAGAGACTGATGATCTCACATTAAATAGGTGCTAAACCTTCATTAAATTGGAGTGCATCCAATTTAAGATGAAACACTTAAAATATGCTTATTTGGACTTCATTTCAAGATTATAAGGAACTGATGTAAGATACATAAATTCTAATACAATTCCTATACCTACTTGTACAGATTAGTTGGAGGTAGTGGATTCACCTAAACCATTGGACAAGGTGTCACTAATTGATACATTTTAAATTCCACTCTCTTTATTCTTATTTTCCATATCATTCCCATTTTATTGTGAAACTTATCAACATTAACCTTACTCCTTTCTTTGGTATCATCTTGATTTGGTGTTGATTCTTGGTATCTACAATCTCTACTTAAGTGACCAACCTTATGACAATGAAAACATACCATACATGTATTCCTCCAATTGCCAAATCTTCCTCCAGTGTAACATTATATAATTGGTAGCAATGTGACCATATATTCCACATGTTGGGCATGTAATTCTTATGTTGTAGTCATAATTGATAATGTTACCTTGTTTGCTCAGTACCTAGTTGGACTTTTTTTGTGATTTGTAATCTTCTAACTTCTGTCCATATTACATGTGTAAAAATAACCATTAAACTCATGACACTTAGGGGACTAATTCAACTTGGGTCTACACTCGTATACTTGATGACCATACTTAATGCAATTATAACAATAACCATCAAAATAATGAGTAACAATAGTCTTACCAACCTTGATCTTGCAAACATTTTTTTTATGACTAGGTTTTCCACAATGCTAACATGTTGAATTCTTTGGATTTAGATTTGCATACACATTTCTTTGATGACTCTAGTTGTTTAGTTGTAGAGTGATTTGTAAAGCCTAGTCCCATAGTATCTCTTGGTCTTTTCTATCCTCTCAACTACTCATCTGGTTTGCTCATAGTTTGCATCTAGTCTTGCACTTATCTTCCTTTTTTCATCTTCAACCATTCTTTTCTCATCCTCTAGTTGCCTCTTTTGTTCCAAGATTTCAGACATCCTTTTTGGTTGTGCTTCTTGTTCTCTCTTCAAAGATTTCATTTGCTCAGTTAGGGTTTGGTTCTTTTCCATCAAATATGATATAACAACTTTATATTCATGAGACATATTATTTTTAGGTACTTCCTTAATCACTTCTTCCCAATATGTTGTGTTATTCATTTGATGTGATAATTCCTTTCTAATGTTCAATGGTTTCTTCTTCTTTTATCTCATTTTACTGATCTGACCAAGGGCAATACTTAGTTCCAACTTCTGTTTCTTAGTTATCTTATCAAGCCTATACCTTTCCATCTTTTAGATCCTTACTCTTGAGTTGTAGAACTCCTTAATAAGAGAAATAGATTTTATACCAATTGTTGGAATTTAGGGAAAGGCAAGGTGCTAAGAGGGGTGGGGGGGGCAAGGATGAATCAATACCTTATGAAACTTTTAACCTTTAACAATTTTTTGCCATTCTTAAAATTGATTAACATTTGCATGCATACCCATAATCTCATAAACTGAAATGAAACTAAACATATGTTATCTACTTCATCATAAGCACATTACCACATCATCAAATCAACACATATGACACAATTATTTCGTAATGCAGAATCCCTTGGTTAGAGGAAAAACAGTAGTAGGGATGACACCCACAAATCCTTCATTACTATTGCATAAAGGTTTCCTTGTTAGGGCATATAATTATGTCACTTATGGTGACTTACTCCTTTAAGAGTAATAAAAGTAGAATTGTTAGAGTCTACCTTTTACAAATATTTTCCAACACTCTTCAAGTGTGCACTCTTTTAGGAGATTTACAATAAAGAACTATCAAGTCCACTTGATATAATGGTAATAAAGAGTACCATCTTAAATTGGAAGCACTCCAATTTAATGAAGATTTAGCACCTATTTAATGTGATATCATCATGTTCTCTCTCTCTCTCTCTCTCTCTCTCTCTCTCTCTCTCTCTCTCTCTCTCTCTCTCTCTCTCTCTCTCTCTCTCTCTCTCTCTCTCTCTCTCCCCCCACCCCCGTAGGTGGAATTGGGGTAAAATCTAATGGATCCTCTTTAAAGATTCTATTTTTATGGAGATAAGCTTGAGGTAGGATCTATTTTCCCCTAGGTCCTTCCTTTCCATCCAACTTTCTACTAGTCCTCTCTTGGCACTAAAATATGGTTTCCTCATAATTTGGGCATGAATTCTAGATTTTGAGACCTTATTTGGGGTCCCCAGATTGTCCCCAAGGTTTGTGCACCTAGAAATCAGGGGTGCATTGCACCCCTAATGTGCTAGGGGTGCACTACACCTTTGGTAGGCCAATCAGGGGTGAACCATGCTCTTGATAGGGCCCTATTTTGGCCCTTTTTCTTTGGGTCTCATGTTTTAGATAATTGGGTACAATCTCCTATGATAGTCGATTCCATTTTTTCATATCACATCCATACACAATCAAATCATATCAAGCAATCACACCCACAAGCTCTATTTTTCAAGTGTTCATGTTCAAATTTCAAGTCTTCAAGCATTCATTCAAGCATACTTCCATTGAAGATCAAGGACTCAAGCACTCAAGAAATTAGAAGGAATTTCACTTTAAGATCTTATTTAATCTATTCAAGATCCTTTGGTACATCTTCTACATCCATTCATCTTCAACTTCTTGTTCCAAATCTATTAGTGAAGTCAAACACATTGCATTTGACTCAAGAGATCCATCTTTGTAAGATGACTTCATACATTTGCTTTACTTTTGTGATATTTCAATAATTTCAATTCAAGGTTAATTCATAAACTTGGGTTTTACCAAGGCAAACCCCCCATCAATAACAAAAACCCCTTTTAATTATAGGTTGTAGATTAGAGTATCCTTTTTGGCTTTCTTCAAAATTGGAAAAATATAATCAACATCAAACATTGTCAATTAGGGTCGCATTACACTCTTGATGCACCAATTTTCCCCTAATGGACTAGTTTACCCTTGAAAGATCACTAAAAGATTTTTTAAGTTTTGACTATCACGTAGTTTTAGGCTCAGATCTAAAAGTTTCATCTCATTTTGATCACTACAACCAACATAAAGAATATTTCAAAGGTGAGTTCTTGTTCCTTTCTTTGCCACTTTAGCATGTATATATTTAGCATACACTCACACAATATGATTCTTTAAGAATTTATTTATCTTTCCCCCATTCTTCTAGACATAGTTTGCATTAGTGCTCCTTGTTTGCTTGGTTAGCATTAATCTCACTAGACCTAGCCCTTTAGAATTGGGATTGAAAGATTTGTATTCCTTATCTACCCCTATCTATATCACACACTCACAAGTAAATATACATATGTGTATAGGTTATGTGATGAACTTAGGCTTTATCCCCTTGATTAACATTTCCTACACTACAAAAAGTAATAGTAGTGACTTGATTGAAAAGAAACTTGTTAATTCAAATCTCATTTATGGTCAGTGTTATTATATCACATCTCATGATTGATATCACCAAATCATCCTTTTCTATTGATCGATAACTCTTCTTTGCATAGATTCTTTACTTTTTCATTCCATAGCCCTCTCAACATCTCAACAACAACTCTTGATTTATTCTAGATATTTCCTCATATAGAATTTTTTTGCCTCTTCAATGTATAACCTAGTTAGGGTTTTAGAAACTATCAGATTTTGCATCTGTCAAGATCTATAATCTAAATTTATCCTTATAATCTCACTTACCTTCCTTTATTGTGTTGGTTTATATTCGACACTGAGATCATCAATAATCAAATCTCTCTTCCCAATAAATATTTTCAAATCTTCTTCTCGATCTTGGAAACTTATTTACCTGCTCGGTAGAATATAAATACATTGATTTCTATGAATTCACAAACATTTATGTCCATCCTATGTAGCTTGGTAATGCTTATTCAATTTCTCATTTATAATGTTGTCCTTTGGTAATAACGTAGGTCAATCACCATACTTTGGCATGCTTAGTTAAGCCTTCACTTGGTTAATATGTATCTTCTTGGTACCTATATCACTTGGTAAAAGCTTACCCATTAACCATTCTATTCCATGCCCATACTTTGGTCTTCTTGTACTTGGTAACTATACTCTAGCTTGATAACTATGTTGTGGCTTAGTAACTATATTCACCAACCAATCTCTCCAACATTCATCAACCATAATGGTTTCACTAATGAAAACACTTTAAATCTTATAGGAGTAACATAGTTTTGATGGTATTCTTTACTAGAGTCCCCAATCAATTCAATTCTACTTTCAAACTCATCTCCAAGCTTATCTATACAAGCTTGTTCAACGACCCTCAAATTCTTACAAGACTATCTTGCAGGAGTAAAGTACTTCAAGACTCATCAAAACATACTAGTTCTAACCCAATTTGATGGATCTCCTAAATATTTTCTTATCGATTCCATGCTTAGGCAGTTTTAGGCCTACTAGGCTTATAGGTCTCAATTAGGCCTCTATTTTGAGTTTTTGGGCTCTAACTTTAAAACTTTTAGCTTGACCCTATGAAAAAATGGTCATTAAGAATACCCATTTGGAAGGCCTAAATTATTTTTTAGGTCTTGGCTCTCTAACCTTTAGCACAATTCCAAACCCTAACTTGAGTATTTGTAAGCTTAATCAACTAGGAATCAATTTCACTACTCACACTCCCTTTAAATGGATTAAATTAAGTTTGGAACTTCTTCCAAGGATTATCCAAGTCCCATTACACATTAATAATTCCTTGAATTTCATTTCCTAGTCCACTCCTACAAGAAAATATGTTTACTCACTTTAAGTTCGTAGTTGGGAAACCAACCAACTTGCTTAGGGCTTGGTGGAAAAAACCAGGACCTAAACAATTTAGAAACACTAAAATTGAAAAAGAGTGTATATAGTCTTTACTTGAAGACCTCCAATGTCTGTAACAATCCCATGGTGGAATTTCAAGTTAGACACATTTTTCCAACTCAAACACTAATACTGTCTGTGAGTTACAGTCCTTAGCTTAAACTTTATTAAGTCAAGAAAAAATTCAAAAATATGTACAAAAAATTACACCAAGGAAGGAAATAACCTACATTAACTATGTACAAATAGATAAATCCATTTCCAATCCAAAAACTATGAGTTTCCCATGTTGCAGAGCATGGGCACAAACTGTCAACAAGATGTTAGTTACTCACTATTACAAAATGTATCAAAATAGTATCCAACCTCTTTAAAATTATTGAGGATGTTTTAAATATGTATCCAAAACATGATCCAACCACCTATGTTTTCCCATATGTTTTTTTGGTACAAGGTGCACAATCTTGCAAATACTAGTTGATGCAACATTGCAAAGTTGTAAAAGTTGCCATTGCAATGTTTGACAACATATGCAAATTTTGTTCTTCCATTCCATATACTCAACCTAATGATGCATAATGACATAGAAAGACTACCTAAACATGTCAAACATTGAAACATGAAAACCTACTCATTATTTCATCATTTTGCATAAAATACCCAATTTTGGCATATTTGACAACTTTAGCCAAAGTAGGCAACCTTTGGATATCTTGACACAATTTGACTTAAGACTCATCAAACCTCTCTCAAGAAATCTAATAGATTAAAAAACCACAATTATTCTCCCATTTACCTATACAAGGCTTTTTAAACCAATATTTGAGGGTTTTTTTCACTCAAACCCTTAGGTGCTCCTGCACTATTCTCTCACAGTCAAAAGAGCTCAAGTTATATGAGGTGACATGAGTGTAGGATCTATGCAAAGCTTCTTGAAATTAGTCTTAGGGATCCATATAGCTTAAACATCAAATATAACTTTCCACTTAATCAAATTCTCCTTGTATCTTGTCTTCTTAGTAACTATATACCCTAATACTTTCTTTGCTTGTGGCTTGGGCTAAGTAGATAATGATTGCAATTCAAAAAAAATGTTTGCAATAGAAGAAGATTCTTTACCATATTCTTGGTAGGGTTCCTTATAAGTAATTAAGTCTTCTACATCAAAAGTAAAAGATAAATCTATATCTTTTAGTAGGTCAACCTTGTAAGCATTATGTCCATATTTTGTAGGATTTTGCATGGGTCAATTCTTCTCATTTTTTAGTTTTTTGGGGACCACCTTAGATAACCTTGGCTTATTGAGATGAACCATTTTCAAATCACCCACCTAATACTGAATATCCCTCTTCTTCATATATGACTTATCTTTGATCTTTTGGGTATTCTCTATCAAAATTTGTTTCACTTTCTCATGAACCTCTTTCATTGAATGGGAAAAATCCTCTACATAGCCACTTCTTTTCTCCAATACTATTAAATATATAAGATCCATCACTCCTCTAGGGTGTATCCCATAGACAACTTCAAATAAACTTTTACCTATGGTTATGGTCGCTATATCATTGTAATAAAATTTTGTTTGGTGGATTACTTTATCTCATGTTTGACCATATTCCTTAGTTAAGTGCCTTAAGAGATTTACTAAGATCCTATTGACAAATTTTTTATGCCCATGTATTTAGGGATGGTATACATATCCAAATGATAGATTACTAATTAGTATTTTCCATAATGTCTTCCAAAAAATGCCCAATAAATTTACAACATCTATTAGACACAATACTTATTGGAAAACCATGGATTGAAATGAATTCCTTAAAGAATATATTTACAAACTAAAAAACATCATGAGTTACCTTATAGGGGATGAAATGGGCCATCTTACTAAACTTGTAGCTTACAATGTAGATATTATCAAATCCATTCTTTATTCTAGGCAACCCAACAATAAAATCCATACTCATACATTCCCATGGCCTATTAGGGATGGGAAAAGAATGACAAAGACATGAATTTTAGGATGTCACTTTATACTTTTTGAAACAAATGTAACCTTCTCCATAATTTCTAATGTCCTTTTCATCTTAGGCCAATAATAGAATCTTTAGACTAGCTCTAATATTTTGTTTAACCCAAAATATTCTCCTAAACTTCTATTATGCTTCTCTTAGATTAAGTTTCCCCTCATGGAATTCCTAGGGATACACACATGTCCACTATTAGGATTAACCAAAAACATAAATAACAATAAAATGTAAATATAACCAATATCAAAAAATAATAAATCACATAGAAGAGAAGAGAAGACAAGAAGATTTAACATGATTCACCCAATCCCTGCTACATGCACCAATAGAAAGTCTAATATTATTATTATCCAGTAATTACAATCCAAAATCCCTTACAACTCAATACCACCAAAAGAAGCTACAATCACACCATACATTATGAAATCCCTAACCCTAACCATTTTATACAAGCTTTTTGTCTCTTACAAAATTAGGGCTAGAATAAGTTGTCCACTAGAAAAATAGGAACTGATGCTTTTTACAATCATAAAGTTATTTGAGCCTTCGTGGGTGCTAACCCCAAAAACCCCCACAGGGGTGTTGCTCCTTGAGCCCACCCTATATTGTGACATGGATCACACTTGGGGATTTTTCCTAGGACCCTGCAAGGGGCACTATCCCTTTACCCCATCTTGGGGGCTTTGCCCTAGGACCCTACAAGGGGCATTTCCCTTTGACCTTATCTTGGGGGCACTGCCCCCAAACCCCCATAGTAGTAATCTAGGGGGATATTGTACTAAATAAAGAGAGAGAGAAATTAACCATCGATTTTGATAAAGCTTTACATCACAATATCCTCCTCTAAACATGAGTCCATCTTATAAAGTATAATTTTCATAATCACCATGGAAATGGCTCTCAAAGTTATCACATATCTTGTAGGTTACTAATTTTTTGTCATCCTCTTGATATGACTCTTTGAAGCTATCAATACCTATACTTCTCAGTTGAATTTCATGAACAATTAATAGTCTCCTGGTGAATGTATCAACCACCCTATTGGTTTGACCCCTTTTATGCTTGTTAATGAAAGTATAGACCTGGGTGTACTCTACCCACTTCATGTGTCTGTGGATGAACTTATCTTGGGAATTCAAGAAACTTAGTCTTGGTTATCATTATAAAAGACAAACTCTTTGGGTAGGATATAATGTCTCCATTTTCTCAGGATCTAAACCAAGTCATATAGCTCCAAACCATTAGATGTATATCTTCTCTTATATTCATTGAGCTTCTCATTGAAAAGCCCACAGGTCTGCCTTCCTAACTTAATATTGCGCCCTCTACAATTTTACTTGCATCACATTCAACTATAAATCACTTTTCAAAAATAGGTAGCACTAACACTGGTTGAGTAGTCACTTTCTTCTTTAAGGTCTCAAACCCTTTTTTATCCTTCTTTGTCCACTAAAATTTAGTTTTTCATGTCTCCTTTTATGGTGTCTAGGATAGGTTAGCATATTTTAGTGAAGTTCCTTATGAATTTCCTACAAAATTGAACCAAGTAGAAGATCCTTACCTCACTAGTTGTTTAAGGAGTGGGTCACTTTAGGATTGCTTCAACTTTTGAAGGATCCATTTTTAAATCACCTCATAAGATTAAAAAACCAAGGTATACCAATTCATTTTTCATGAATTCACACTTGTCCAAATCAATGGTTAGTCTTTCATCATAAAACTTCTTCAAAATAGGTTCTAAGTGTTTAAGTTGCTCTTCCTTTGTTTGATTGAAAACTAATATGCCACCCAAGTAGATAACAACAAACTTACCTATGAAGTCCTTTGAGATATCATTTGTTAGCCTCATAAAGGTACTCAAACAATGGTTAGGCCAAATGGCATAACAAACCACTCATATAACCCCTCAATAGTCTTAAAGGTTTCTTTTGACTCATCTCCTTCCTTGATTCATATTTGGTAGTACCCACTTTTAAGGTTAATTTTGGTAAAATAATTTAATCCCCCTAAATAATCGATCAAGACTTCATTTCTTGGAATTGGAAATATGTATCTAATTTTAATCCTATTGACTTCAATTGAGTCAACACAACCTGTTGGATTGTTCAAAATGGGAAGAGTACTTCTGAAAGGGGGGGGGGGGGTGATGAATCAGAAGTACCACACTTTTAACCCTTTTTTTTAACAATTTAAATCACATAACTAAATAGTAAATTGCATGCATGTAAACATATAAATGAACATAAAATAAACACATGCAATGACACATAACACCAACTTTGATAACCCAAAAACCCTCCAGGAATAAGAAGGTAAAAATGGGGTGGGGATGAAACCCACAAAAATCATTGCAACAATAAATATTCAACCACTTCTGATGGTCTGCCCTATTAAAGGCTTTACACTGTGTCAATAGTGACCTAGTTAGAGGATTTATAAACACTTTACATGAAGTGTCACCTTATTAAAGGATTTAAAATAGGCTGTTAAACCCACCTAAAACATAGGATTTTCAATTAGCTTCTCTAAAAGGTTCTCCTACCTAGCTGTTAAGCTAACCTATCAATATAGGATTTCATCATCTAATATAATGACAAGAAAGTATTAAGAATCTTTGATCTGATTGCATACAATCCTCAATTGCTAATTTTAGGCACTTGTTCTGCTCCTTTGGACCTTGATCTTCTAAGATCTGATATCTGATCATGTTCCTTGTCCCCTATGCTATTCTGATCAACTAGATATGAAATTTCTGCTCTATTCCTCTAAGTCTTACCTTCTTCACACTAAAATTTTGCTATAATCTCCCCATATGCTGTTCTCATCCACATATGCAATGGAGTATTCAACCTCCTTTTAAAGAATATGAAGACTTAGGGTTAGGTATGGATCTGTGATCCACATCGAATCTCAAATTCCCACTTATTCCATACATTTTTCTTATTGGTTGCATGCCTCCTTCATTTTTCTAATTGGCTGCATGCAGATCACATAGGGAATGTCAATGACTCATCCTTATCCTTTTTCTTTTTTGAAATCTCTGTATGTCGGCTCCAAAAATGGTTTACATTTGAGTTTGTGAGGGCATAAAATCATATGTTGATTCTGTGTTACTCGACACATATTGGACTACTGGTGCTTGGCACATACTATCTTGGATTGCTTGGCACCAACTACACTCTATCTTGTTTGGCACATATTATGCTCTGTCTTGCTCAATATCAACTATGACTCGGCACCTGTATATCACTTAGCTCCTATTGAAATGCTAGCTCGACACACATTGTGGCTCAACATACATAGTGTACTAGGCTTCAATACAAAAAAGTGATTAAGTGTGTTGACACTCAAATGTCAAAACTATCTAAGACCAAAAATCTCCCCCTTTGACATGAGTGTCAAAAACACTTAACTAATAATTTCTATTCTGTCCTTATGAGTTCCTTATCCAAAAAATTGAAAGATGTGCTCAAAATTTGTTCAAAATACCTTAACTCCCATGAGTTGATTTGTGCCTTGTCATTCTTGTAACCAAAATTCTGTGCTGAATGTGCCTAATGCTATTTGTCTTCTGCCCTGTTCCTGCATTTTGTACCTGTGCCTCTATATCTGCTTATGGAATTTCTACATTTGCATAAGAACTATTTTTCATATGATTACCACAATTTTGTATCTCCCCCTTTTGACTGTATCAGAATGAAAGATTGTAAACAAAATTTATAACATTCTCCCCCTATCTTATATCTTCATCAAAATACTATATCTTCCTTAAACATATATATCTCTCCTTTTATTAATTCTCCCCCTTTTTGACACTAATGTCAAAGGGTGCTAAGGAGTAATACCATATTTAGCCAAAAAAATTTGTATACCTCCATTATTGTTTTTAGAGTTGCATCCCAATTCTCCAAAGCTATGTCAAGTGACTTGTGCTGGATGCTAGTCTCTATAGCAAGGTGTACAAGTCCATCAAGAGTAGAAAGATTTGGATCTTTCTTTAAAACTATCTTAGCATAGACTTCTAAATGAGGGGTTATGGAGGACTGGATCTGCATTAATTTTGCCTTAATATTTGCCTTGTCTATTGTTAGTACAACTAACTCCCTTTGTGTGTGAAGCAATTGTGCAAAATGGTTCTCACTCTGAGCTAGATCTCTAGGTAATTGCATGCTAGAGATTTTCAAGTTTATTTCCAAGCTCATTATTCTTTGATTAGTTTCTTGTGTGAAATTGGAAAAATGACACAACTTCCTATACAATGAAGAAATGTTTTCAAGAACAATTTTAGATTTAATTATTGTCTTGGCCAACTCTACCTATTCAAGGGCAATGCTACTTGATATCTTTTCATTAAAATTTCCTTGAAACTTTCTTTCTAACCATTCCATGAGTTTAGGATTGGTGTCCTAGTCCTCATTTGTCACCTGGTCAACTATGTCAGATAGTTGCTCAATTATTGGCTTTCCTTCATCTAGTGACTGCAAGCTAAAGGCATCCATGAAGATGTCCTTGATGTCATGGAGTGCTTGCTTATGTTTAAACTCTTTCCTTAATATTTCCTACCTCATCCTCTTCTATCTAATGCATTTTTCATTTCTGTCATTTGTGCTATTGTGATAGTTTTGGAATCATAGGAGGGTATCACAATCTCTTCATCTAATTCAGGGTCTCCATAGTGAAGTACCCTAGCCACTCCTGTTGAACTCGAGCTTGGGGTTGAAAATTGGAAGGGGATAGCATCAGTGCTCAACTTTTGAATGGTCTTAGCAGGAGTGCCAGTCTTTGCTAGTTCTATCAATGTTTGAATGGTGGCCTGCTCCTTTTCTTTTGTTGCATCTTCTTTTTCATCTAATTTCCTCTTCTCTGCACTTGGCATATGAACATTGTCACTTGTTGCACTTGGTGTAGGTGGTGGTGGCAGCATCAAAACTTTAGTTCTACTAGTAGTGTATGTAAAAGGTTATTCCTTTGGCTTCACCTTTTCTCTTTGTGGTGCTACTACTGCTCTTTGTAGTTCATCTACACTCACCAATATAGGGCTTGTACACAATTGTGCCTATAAAGTAGATTGGTGAAGGATCTTTGAGAGATCCCTTGCAGTAAGTGGATTGATGTTCTAAGCTGTCTTGTCAATAACATCCTTTATGATTACAATCTCTATAGGTGTAGTGGTTGTGTGAGGAGGGCTAGGAGGTAGCAATATGTGTCTTGTACACTTTGTTCTCCTTGCTGCTACTAGTTAGTTTCTGCCATAGTTTCCTCTCCCTTAGTTGATTCCTTTAGTTTCTCCTTATTCTCTTCCTCACTTTTATTTTCCTCCTCTTTATTTTCTTCATCTCTTTTTCCTTTTCTTTTTCCTCTCCTTTCTGCTCTTCTGCCTTCTTTTTGGCTTTATTATCAGTAATCTTGTATATTGTTTTCCATATTTGTGTAGATTTAGTTACAACATCATCAACTTTGTTTTGAAGAATGCAAAAGGCTCTATATTTGGATGCAAATTTCCCACTATGTTTCTTATTTACCTTGGTTATTTGAGCCTTTGTCATGTCAGGCTTCACTTGAGCTAGGGTAGACTCTCTAATCTTCCTTTCCATCTTTAAACAATAATGCCACTTATTTTCCACTATCTCATATAGTTCCTTTGGCATGGTATTGTCAAGCTCTAGAGGTGTGTTTTTGAATTTTGCCATCATGGCATACACAAATTCCTCTATTTTATTTTGCTCTTCCCTACTAAGTGTATTGAAATTTAAAGACTTTTTAAATCATTCAAATATACAATTTTAATCTTATTAAAAAGCTTATCAATTGTAGATTTTAGAGGATGGATTACCACTTTAAATTGGCTTATGTCCTCAGATTCTATCCTTTCATCATCTGTATTTGGTTGAGCCACATATCTTCTTCTTTTCTTGGGTTCTTTAGCTAGCTATGCAACAGCTTTCTTCTTTTCCTTTACTGCCTCTTTGGCCTTTTGAGTTGATGCTCTTGTTGTGGCCCTTGTCACTGCTGGCTTGGTTTGTACTAGTTTTGTTACCTTCTTGGACTTTGGCTAAGCTGTAGGCTATGTTTTTGCTATTCTCTTCTTTTGCTCGGTAGGTATAGGTGCTTCCTCAACTTCTTCTCCCTCGAAACCTTCCTCTTTGTCTTTTCCTTGGCCTTGTGTAAGCTCTTCTAGCTCTTGCCCTTGCTCACCTTCTTCTTCACTATCTTCTTCCACTTCTTCTACTTCGTCTTCACCTACTTCACCTTCAATATTTGCCCCAAATGTCTTCTTTATATTTCTCACCATTTTATCTTTCTTTTTGATGACTGAAGCAATTTTCAATTCAGTCTCTACTTTGGACTTAACAAAATCATAAGTCCCAAAGTAAGGAGATGCCTTATCAATTTCTTCTGTTAGCAATGCTGTGATTGTTGCTGAGGCTTCATCAACATCTAGTTCATATCCTAATGGCCTTAGCCATCTTACCTTTGGTATTACTATTGGAATGTAGGTGAAATCAAAATCAACCAAGAAACATATGTCATTGACATGTTTCTCAACTAATGAGACTGGTATCCCCATCCTTTGCTTCATAGACCTCTTAAAGTCTTCAAAATAGCTTGTCATTTGTGCCTCAAAATTATCTCCCATTTGATCAATGAATTCATTAATTTGGGTGATTGCTGACTAGTTATAATTGTAGTTCACCTTCCCAATTGAAGGGAATTCTTCCATCACATAAAAGAATATGAGAACTGAGCCAAATTTGCATTGAGCACCTTTTGATCTTCTTATAGCTCCTAGGTTCTCATTGATTTGCTATTCAGTCTGCTAGATTGATATAATTTATGTGAAATTATCCTCATAGCAAAGTCAAGTAGAGGTTCAGTCATAGTGTCAATGGTCATTCCCCTATTGTTCCATTTTGCTCCAATATTCTTTTTAGTTACTTCCTTTCTGTCACTTCTCAAGGTCTTTGGTTGATCTAGGGTTGGGAGACCAGTAACCCTATGCACTATCCTCTTAGTAATTTTGACAGGTCCTATCTCTAGCCATAAATATCCATCACGAATTCAACTCAGAACAATGCGAATCCATTTTGTTTTGAACACCGTAGGAAAAACTAGGGTTTTGGTCATACCCTTCTTTTCAACAATTTGAAATTTATCCTTCAATATTCCATTTTCACATAGCTTATCATATGCATCAAAGATTTCTAAATCACCTATGGCACCAATTTTACAATTGTAGCACTTTCTTACATCTTGAACCATGACAACTTTGGGTGAAATGATAGATAATGTGCTAACTGGGTCATTTTTATTGGCAACTTTAGGGATTGGTTTGAATTCAGGCTGTTTAACTTCATTGCTAACCAGTTGAATCTCATGATCTTCCTTAGCCTTAGGGTTTCTAGAGCTAGAGGCTATTTTACCAAACTAGGGCTTTAAAATGTATTAAAAACTATAACTCTGCATATCTCAACACCTAATAAATACCTTTGAATTGATGAGTTTGTGTTGAATCTCTGTTGAAATCAATGCAAATGACTGTAAGTTAGCTGCTTGATCACCTCTTCGCTCTTCTCATCTTTGTTCTTAATTTGAATGGTGTGAAAATGAACAAAATTTGACCTTATACTCGTCAAAGACCTAACATTAAATGCTTCATTCTTACAGCTGTAAACTTAGCACTTGAAGGATTTAGTATGACTTAGATCCCATTATATTTAATTTACTTAGCCTCCACTAGACTTCCACTTCACTCAGCTTCAACTATCAGCTCAACAGCTATTGGAAACTCAACATCCAGTGGAGCTTCACTCAACATCTAAGAGTAGCTCGACAACTTATTCAAAATTTTTCTTGACATATTTTCTCATGTAGACTTCTTCTTTGTAGTACTTCTTTATTCTTTGGAATTGATGTATGACTTGACTTTTTATATTAGTCCGATACACTTTTCTTTTGCTTAGTTGGATGAAGTGTGATCACTTGACCTCTTGGGTGAAGTGATCCCTCCATTAGATGTGCTGCACTCACCTTTCTTCTTCCAAGTATTGTTCATTTTCCCTCTTATTTGTTCAACATCAACCTTCTCTTTTCCTTTGTTGACTTCTATCTTAGGTGCCTTTGACTTTGTTGGGCAATTCCTGTTGATATGACTAGTTTTCAAGCAACTGAAAGATGTGATTTGGCTCAACCATCTATTGTAACTTCCTCTAAAATGTGTCCTTATGCAATTTTCAAGAATGTATCCATACTCCTAACAATAATGATAGCTATACTTGGTGTTTTAATCCCAATTATAGTGATGTGCATGATTGGTTCCTCTTGTAGGCTGATTGGATGTCCACATAGGCTTTGATCTACACTCAAATGCTCTACGTCCATATTTCTTGTAGTTGTAGTAGTGACCTTCAAATCTTGATATTTTCTTAGTCTTGGTTCTACATTCATGTGCTTGATGTCCTTGCTTTTGGCACTTGTGACAAAAGCTTGTATTTGTAGGCTTATCATGCTGCTGACTATTCTTGCTCCTACACACATCAGAGGTATGTCCCTTTTTATCACAAAAATGACAAGTAGGTTTAGTTTTCTTACCTTTGTTATTCCTTTCCTCTGCAGTCTTGGATGATTCTCCTTGTTTAGTGCTAGTATAGCCAAGTCCTGAAGTGTCATTATTGGCCCTTGGTGATTTTAGTAATTTCTCAAAATACTTGATAGCCTCATTGGGTTTGTTGCAGCTTTCTATTATCTCTTTCTCTCTTTTCAATTCATTCTAAAATTGTTCATTTTGCAACTTCAGAGTGAAAATTTCAATGTCCTTCATGTTTAGCTCATGATGAGCATTCATCATTTGGCTTAAAGTGTCTAGCTGCATGTTTGAAATCTTTTCAAATTCAATTGTCTTCTCCTCTAGTCTATTGGTGAGATTTCTTTTGTCATCTTCTATCATGACTTTGTCTTCAATGGCTCTTTTCTTTTGTTCAGTCACTTCACACAGCATTATGGCTTGTGATTCTTCTTCAAGCTTGAATAATCTGATTTCTTCCACTTGTGCTCTATTTTTCTCCATCAGTTATGATATTGCTGCATCAAACTCCTTGGAATCTTCATTGGAAAACACTTATTGTATCAATCTCCTTGTAGTGTATGTCATTTTCAGCTATGGCTATCTCCTTCCTTCTTTTTAGGGATTTTCTCAACTCTTCTCTGGCTTCATCCACTTTGTGTAGAGCTAGTTGTACATCAATCACCTAATTATCTATGATCTTCCCAAGTTTGAAGACTTCCATCTTCAGACCTTTTCTCTAATCTATTAGGATTTTCCTTGTGAGAATAATTATCTCTAATACCAATTGTTAGATTGTTCAAAATGGGAAGAGTACTTCTAAGGAGGGGCATGGGGTGACTCAGAAGTGCCACACTTTAAACCTTTTTTTTCAACAATTTAAATCACATAATTGAATAGTATACTACATGCATGTAAAAATATAAATGAACATAAAATAAACACATGCAATGACCCATAACACCAGATTTGATAACCCAAAAACCCTCTAGGAATAAGAAGGTAAAACTAGGGTGGGATGATACCCACAAAAATCACTACAACAATAAATGTTCAACCACTTATGATGGTCTACCCTGTGAAAGGCTTTCCCTATTAAAGGCTTTACACTGTGTCAATAGTGACCTGGTTAGAGGATTTACAAACACTTTACATGAAATGTCAGCTTATTAAAGGATTTAAAATAGGCTGTTAAACCCACCTAAAACATAGGATTTTCAATTAGCTTCTCCAAAAGGTTCTCCTACCTAGCTGTTAAGCTAACCTATCAATATAGGATTTTGACATCTAATACAATGATAAGAAAGTACTAGGAATCTTTGACCTGATTGCATACAATCCTCAATTGCTAATTTTAGGCACTTGTTCTGCTCCTTCTAACCTTGATCCACTGAGATCTGATATCTGATTGTGTTCCTTGTCCCCTATGCTGTTTTGATCAATTGGATATGAAATTGCTGCTCTATTCCTCTAAGTCTTACCTTCTTCACACTAAAATTTTTCTATAATCTCCCCATATGCTATTCTCATCCACATATGCAATGGAGTATTCAACCTCCTTTTAAAGAATGTGAAGACTTAGGGTTAGGTATGGATCTATGATCCACATTGAATCTCAAATTCCCACTTATTCCTTACATTTTTCTTACTTGTTACATGCCTCCTCCATTTTTCTAATTGGCTGAATGAAAATCACATACATAATGTAAATGACTCATCGTTATCCTTTTTATTTTTTGAAATCTCTCTATGTTAGCTCCAAAAATGGTTTACATTTGAGTTTGTGAGGGCACAAACTCATATGCTGATTCTGTGTTACTCAGCTCATACTGGACTACTGGTGCTCGACACATATTGTCCTAGATTGCTTAGCACCAACTACACTCTATCTTGCTTGGCACATATTACACTCTATCTTTCTTAGCATCAACTGTGACTCGGCACCTGAATATCACTCAACTCCTATTGAAATGCTAGCTCAACACACATTATGGCTCGACATACATAGTGTACTCGACTTCAATACAAAAAAGTGATTAAGTGTGTTGAGACTCAAATGTCAAAACTATCTAAGACCAACACAACCTCCAAGTTCCTCCTTTCTTTGTTACCAAAATTGTAGGGATTGTACAAGGGCTAAAACTTTTCCTAATCAAACCACTATCAAGTAGTTCATGTACTTTCCTAGCTATCTACTTTTTTTTTTGAGGTGTCATCTTATTTGCACCTTTATTGGGTAGAGAGGCCCTTGGTATAAAGTCCATTTATGGCTTATAACTCTCTATGGTGGTAGGGTACCAAGTGCTCCATGATTTATTATTTCCTTGAATTGATCTAGAAGGTCTTGCACTTTTGTAGGGATTTCTATCATCTTCTCTATTTTCTCCTCTTTAGGCTTCACTACCAAGGAGAACTCAATACCTTTCCCTTTCTTTAGGGTGTTCAAGAACCTTTTATCCAACTAATAGGACATTGGGACCAATATAATTAGTCTCTTCCCCATCCACTATAGATTGGATCATGAAGGTAACCCATCCTTTTGAAATGCTTATTCTTCCATCCATCATGTATTTCTCTCCTATCATATTGCCATGGTGTATGTAACACTATGTGGAAAAAATCCATGGGTAATACATCACAAAGTACCTTATCTTTATACCTTCCTATGGTAAACTCTTCCCAAATTTTTTTTATTAACCAAGATATGTTGTTTTTTGTTAAGCCAAGTGACTCTATAGTGGTTACTATGGGGAGTTCTCTGCAATTTTAATTTTCTAACTAATTCCTCTAAAATTATATTATCTTTGTAACCTGAGTCAATGAGAAATTCACCTACATTTCCCATAATCTTGCAATTTATCCTGAATAGGAATCTCCTTAGGCTTGGCTTCTGCTTCATTTTTTTTTTTCATCAATACTCTTCTCACTATGAGGCTCTCTCCAATCTTTGAATTTAAGTTTACTTCTGGTGACTTGACACTTGCAACATCTTCTTTAATGTAGTTCACTCTCTTATCTCCTCCTTGGGATTAAGAAGCCTTCTCATAACATCTAAAGGAAGGCTCCTCAATCTGATTGTAATTAAAACACTTCATTATGGAGAAATAAAATCCTCTTCCTAATCCTTGAAACCTACCTTTGTTGATGCTAGACCCCCTTCCTTTATAGCTACCTATGTTACTAGAATTCCCACTATACTCTACCAATTTAGATTCCCCCTAGGACCTTTGGTTTGTATTTATCCTTATAAAACCACCTCTATGTCCTTTACAATCTCTACCTTTACCTCTGCCTCTATGACTCTACCCATGCTTCTTTTTACTCTTCTCTTCCATCTTAAGTGCCAATTGATAACACCTTTGCACTCTTTTATTTTTACTCTTATTTTTTCTCTTCTCTTCTCTTATCAAAATTAGTATACTCTTTAATATCCTTATTACATTTTGATTAATTGTACCAATTTATCAAATTCTTATATCTCTCAATAATATTCAAAATATAATCCACCACCTTATTCACTTCATATAAGCCTTATAATTACCTTTCAAATAATTAATGATATTAAATGAGTTAGCATCAAACAATAAATTTAAATAGTTTATTTGTTTAGGCAATTTAATAACTTGAAGAGCACCCATAGCCTCAGATACATGGTTGGTTTGATTGCCTAGCGAGAGAGCCATAACCCCAATGCAATTTTCATTATAATCTCTTACTATCCATCAACATCCAACGTGCCTCTAGATTCCTTTAGTCACTCCATCAAAGTTGGCATTCACCTAGCCCTTAAGAGGAGAAGACAACAGTAGACCCTCTCTCGTAGTGTTAAATTACAAAGGAGGAAATAATTGAGATCTAGATCTTTATCACTTAACTCCCCCTCTACCTTAACAGAGATAATATTTTAATTGGATAGATCTAATTATTTTATTTGACACTACCAGGGGGATATTTCTTGTCTTTGAAAACCCTATTATTGCACTGTTTCCATAAAATCCATGAGACATGAGGAGACAGAAGGGACCAAATCAACTAGGAAACTTTATTTGATGAAGGTCATTTATATTGATTAAAGAAATCCATACTATTTCTAGGTAGCACTAAATAGATGTTCCATCCATTAAATATGCTTCCCAAACCTCATGAATATAAATGAAATGCAAGAAAAGATGGATAATAGATCCAACATCATTCTTTCATAAGTAACACATGTTTGGAAGATAAAATCTCCTCTTGCAAAAATTATCAAGAGTATGCACTTCATTTTAGATTAAAATCTAGAAATGATGTTGAATTTTGGGATGAGAGTCTTATTCTAGTAATAGAACCAAATGGGGGAGGTTTATCACTTGCTATCATGGTAGAGAAAGATAACGAAATAATGAATTTTCCATTAGGATTAGGACCTCAAATCAATTGGTCCTAAAGATCTCTCTTAATAAAGAAAGAATTAAGAGAAAGATGAATATGAGACATCTTATATCAATAGAACATATATTAAGCCATGCATTCTCTTTCCAATAGTTTGCCACTAAAGTACCATAATTATTCTTGCAAGGTTGGATTGCATTCTTAGCTTTTGGTAGGGACTCCAAGAGTTTATCCAATAACTAGCAATCCTCCCATAATCAATTTTTTTTCCATTTCTTTCCTAGAGCATCCACCTCCTTTTTGTTATATACATTATTCTAGATAAAATATCCATTTAGAATGTTAGGAGAATGGATAAAATCCTCTATGTTTGATGCACTAAATAAATATTTCCTCTTTTAGATTGAATTACACTCAATCTTATCCTCAATCATCAACCAAATTTTTTTAGCCAAGAAAGCCTTGTTTAACAACTAGATAGGTATGATCCTAAACCTTCTTATTTTTTAGGTTTACATACTCAATCCCAAGCTACAAGAGACAATCTATTTTTCTCCTCAATTCTAGTCTAGAGGATTTTTTTCTAGATCCTTTCAAGAATATCATCAATTTTTTTAGAATTTTGAAGAGGTTGAGGGTATAAACTGGGAGATTCTAAGGACAACTTTTAAGCAATTGAATCTTACCAACTTGGTTATGCATTTTACCCTTCCATCCAAGCAATTTTATATTGAATTTAATAATAAGAGAAATCTAAAAGCTCGACAGAGAAGGAATGGTGCATCCCAAAATCTTAGAAATCTTCACATATCTTTCCTTCAAGGTATTGATGAAATATAAGGAACTTCTGCCCCAATTGTTCAGTTGGCCAATGACACTTAAATAAGTATTAATCTATAAGATATTATCAATTATTCATCTATAATAAATTTAACACTATTTAATTATACCCTATGTTAATTAATTAAATAAACCATAATATTTAATTAATATTCCCTCTTTATAATTAAATCAAATCTCCACTCATAATTGAATAAATTATATTTTATTAATTAAACTAGCTATTCTTCTCACATTAGTAAATAAGAATTTATTTATTTATAATTCCACGTGTGCAAGTAAATAATCATTTTATTTATTTGAATAATAATTATCTTCACAAATCCTAACTCACACTCACTTTGAGATAGCTTCTCAATCACAAATCTTGACTTCATAGTTGTCTCTCCTACTAATTAATCTAATTTAGTCAATTGCTGAAGAAAGGATGTCAATTTGAGTTTAACTCCCACTCACTTGAGTCAACTCTACCACCTAATTCAATCAATCCTATCAAGTAAGGAATCAATTGAGTTGAACTCCTTGTCACTTTGAGTTAACTCTTCAAGCATGATCAATCATCCCATTGATCAAGGAATCTTCATTGAAATTCTTGTAGAACCTTATAAATAGAGAGCTTTATCTTTGATTTTTGTAACCATAAATATACTTTGAATTATTATGTTGGCATAATATTGAGCTCAATTATAAGAGCCATATTGGATGAAAAAGAAAACAATGAGGAAGCATTTCATATGATTTGTATTATTCATTTGAATTTGATTTCATTACGTTTGAATGGTTATGCTCATTGTTAATCTTGCATCCTTTCTTGATTTACTAGGAATGCTAATTTTTCTAACACATTTCTCTTGGTGGTTGAGATTTATATGCTATTGCAGGTTTATATTGATTACTCTAACTCAATTTGATATTTTTTACATTAATATGCTTAAAGCAATGCACAATGAGAGAAGAATAATTGGTAGTACAAATAAGACAAACACAAAGAATATGTTAGTAGAAACTCTTTGGGGAATACACCCACTCAAATTGCCTCACTAGATTATGTGAAATATCCTTATTATAATGCCTCACTAGCTGTATATATATCTCAGTAACTATGTTATCTCACATATATGCCTTTTTAATGCCTCACTGACTATACCACATTTTATAATATTTGATTTCATATAGAGATAGAAATTTTTGTAGAAAGAATAGTAATCACAACATAATACAATACATAATTAATTATAAGTGACACTCTATACTTAACAATCAATCATATCAAATTGGGAAAACTACACTCTTCAACCAATATGATTGCTTTGAAAATCAATGTGCATACTATACTTCATATACAATGAATGTTTCATGAAAACTCCAACCTCTTTCTCTATACACTAATACTATTCTCTGAATGGTACTTATATAATGTTTCTTCCATAGGAATTGCAACAAAAATGCTAGGCAATGTTTTTTTACATCTCATCAAAACTAATCATGTAACTTCTCTTTCAAAACATTTAAATAATAATCATATGCCAAATTGATAAAAACTTAATATTAAATAAATATGTGAAACTCTCAATTTAATAATTCTTTATAAGGAAATATGTAATGCCCCACCAAGGGATCCACAAAATTAATCTAGAATTTCACTAAGTTTAGTAGCTTTTTTTTTTTTTGAAAATAAATACCATATATATAACTCATGCACAATAACGGAAGCAATAGCAATGTCCATCTGAAATTAAACATAACATAAATAACATATTACATCCTTGAAGATCCCTTAACGTTGAATTACATACATGAATCCATCTAGTACAACTTCCACATGAAATAATAATGATAAGTCCAATGTTTATACATTACATTTCAAATACTCAATCATCCACTGTACATGTCATAGGGTATGACAAGCTCAAAAGAATATACATACATAGAAAAAGGTACATCATCCTATTCTAATCCATGATACATCAAAGTATAGATAATCACATGATATACATGATACATCATCATAGAAGTCATATACATCCATCATAAAGATCAAACATAATAAACTAAGTGCACGGTTCCTCCCAACCGTCAATAGCATCATTAGACCATCGTGGATCCTAGCCATCCCTCCATGCGTAACATTCCAAATCACCGAAGAGATCATTGGTATTACATAGTAGGAATGTCACTCCTAATAAATACAACATCATATGTAGAAGTAATCTAACATGCAAATAAATGCATAAGATAACATCATCTAACATATGCTAATCATCAATGAAAAAGGATACATATCCACCATCATGAAGGACGCATCAGCCACGATGTCTCAATGAATCTCAAAATGATAAGAGTGGAAAATGCACTACCACCTGACCGCGTGGTACCTAAGTGGTCCACTCCCACCGTGCTAAGGAGATAATCTCAAGTCCCAAACAGGCTATCAAAATCACATAGCACATATCTCTATAAGTCCAGGAATCCTAAAAGTATACTAACTCAAGGTTCCAAACAAAAATTTTGACATCTAATCCCGGAGGCACACAATGACATGTAGGAACCTACCATACAAGCGAGAAAGTGTCATTGCAATTATCATGTACAAGTTACCCTAGCAGTTAGCTAAACTCCATGGGTCCATACTGATTTCATGTGGCCACTAGTATCCTCTCATACTGATGAGGCATACTACAGAATGCAAGGTCACAACCATACGTCTCACTACTCCCATCCTAGCCTGTACAAGCACTCAAGGCATGGGCGAGAACAAAACACTTATCTTTTTAGGTTCATTTAGTTAGTATTAGGTGTGAATGTTATCACTTATTAATCCAACTTACAATGAGTTACCCTAGCAGTCTCTTAGGGCCCCGACCCCCATTGCAAGCCACTTCTTGTCACTACATGCAGATATCCTACCCTAATGCTCATGGACTCATAAATCTCAAAATCACAAAAGATAATCCATAAAATCATCAAATATGCATAAAAGCATCAAATCTCCATGAGCTAACATCCATAGAAAATCATGAACACAACAACTCTCTATTGGCAACTAAAGTATCACTGATAATCAAATATCCAATGGTTCTCAATAACCAAAATATATATCTCAATCATACTGATCGAAGACTCCAAAAATGGTTGAGTCAAACATGTCACCACATGACATCATGAAATATAAATCCACATTTCAGTCCCATCATGGTGACTAGAAAATAAACCAAGGATAACTGATCGATGACCAAAATAATGGTTAAGTCAAGTGTCTCATACATAAGAATCTCAACTATAACAATCAGTAATCACAACCAATACATAGAGCATTCCATCACATAACCATGGTTGGGTTTATAAAGATTGAGATTAAAACATCATCATGTCACCACAATCACATAACCCCCAAGCCTTTGGTAGACATCCTATACTGGTCAACACTAGTCAACCCAAAACCCAAAACAATAGCATAAAGAATACACAATATAAACACATGTTTTGGTTTTACAACTTGAATTTAAATGTAGAGATCTCATTTTAAGTTTCCAAGTCTGAAGAATGAATGGAGGAACACATATATTGTTTTTGGATATAAGTTTTCCTTAACAGAACTAAAAATCCATTTTCCAATTTATAATATTTGTTTGATACATCCCCCACCAAACTATCAATTCCTTATTTAATAATTTAAAACAATTAAATTATTAAATAGTTGAAAGTTATTAAAGAGTCACCTTTACGAAAATAAACCTTCAATATAAATCATTTATCAAATAATAATAACTTAAATTTATAAATAACACACACACACACACACACACACACACACACACACACACACACACATACATACATATGTAAATATATTAATACGTTTTCATAAAATCGATTTAACAATTTCAATTGACACCATATTATATAGCAATGAGAATCGATTGTTTATAAACATTTTAACATAAACATTTTTTTTTGCATCATATAACATTAATTAACCCCCCAAACACTTGATGCGGTATGCAGTACTTGCAATCGCAAGCACTGTACTGACAGCGGGTACGTAGTACCCCTGTTGCCGCAGACCTGTGACGACAGGTCTCTGCCTTTCGCAGGCGTGGGTACAATTCATGCCCATGACATTTCATTATATAAATTATTTCATGCGATATGAATCGCGATGCAATTTATTAAATTTCTTCCACTGCGATTATCAATCGCTCATTCGGTGTATTATATATAAATATACATAGGTATATATATATGTATGTATGTATGTATGTATGTATGCATGCATGTATGTATGTATGTATATATTCAAATTTTATAATAGATTCATAATAAATTTATACATATGCATATATATATATATGTATATATGTATATATGTATATATATACATATATGTATATATGTATATATATATATGTATGTATATATGTATGTATATATGTATATATATACATGTATGTATATATGTATATATATACATGTATGTATATATGTATATATATACATGTATGTATATATGTATATATATACATGTATGTATATATGTATATATATACATATATACATATATATATATACATATATACATACATGTATATATATACATATATACATACATATATATATACATATATACATACATGTATATATACATATATATATGTATATATACATGTATGTATATATGTATATATATATGTATGTATATATGTATATATATATACATATATACATACATATATATATATATATGTATATATGTATATATATACATATATACATACATGTATATATATACATATATACATACATGTATATATATATACATATATACATATATATATATGTATGTATATATGTATATATATATATACATATATACATATATATATACATATATATATGTATGTATGTATGTATATGTATGCTGATCTGAATATATAACCATGCATGTTTTTTTTTTCACAAGATTATATCTACAATTTAAGAATAAAATATTTGCATTATAGAATGCATATAAAATTCTCCAATAAAATTAATCTACCCATACTAAGAATGCATATAAATATGAAACTTCTCAGAAGACATATGGAAGACATGAAGAAGACAGGGAATGTGCGATGCGAAAATAGCATAATTAAAAATCACAAGAATCTACTTGGATTCTGATGCTAAATCGCTCTTCCTCAGAAAATCCGCAGAGCAAGCTCCTCCCTTCTTCAGAATTCTCGAGTCCTCCAATGCTCCAATTGCTCTCCCAACGCTATATGTCTAAGCTTCTATGAATGCCTAAATATATAGAGCTTTCAGGAAACATCTAGAATGCTTCTAGAAACAGCTGGAAGGTTTCACCAACTAAGCATGGGTCTTTTCCAACCTTCAAGATGAGCCATAGGGTTGTAGACACCATGTGCTTAATTGATGCACTAACCCCCGTGTTGTTGACAAATGAGAAATAGAGAAGTGCATTAATTCCCATGCAAGCTTATAACTCCAATTTACTTTTTATATAATTTCTATTTAAATATTTATAACTTGTATTTTAAGTTTTTATAACTTTTATTATTATTATTTATTTATTACTTTTATTATTATTTTATAATTATTATTAATTTTAATTTCTGATTTTCTTTTATTTAATTCATTTTTCCTCAATAATTCACATTTAATTAATTATAATCAAAATATCAAATAACATTATATTTTATATTAATTTTCTCAAATAATTAATTTATTAATTAAATCTATTTATTAAGACTTAATTAATAGAAAATTCACCATAGACCTCCAAGATAAAATATGAAAACCCATCATAGAGAAAATCACTCAAAATCAGTCTAAAGGGTTAAAAAAAACACGAATCATGTCATCCGACACATTGGGTGGGCAAAATATCCAAATACTTGTCCTACCTCACTAGGGCAATTGGCTTATAAGTTTGGGATTTGGACTTGAGAATTTATCTCCCTTCTCTTATCATTGAGATAGTATAATAGGGTACGCTCATCTTGGCAATTCAGGGAAGTCGATACCCGATACCTACAACCTGCAGAAAAACCATGCATGTACATACAATATATATTTAATGCTAAGCTAAACAGACAATGGTAGGAAGTGGTGCATCGTATAGATCCTAACTAAGCAGGTGACTACGACTCCCTTCCTTAACCACATCAGAAATGCCATACAATAAGAAAACACACACACCATACACATGCAAGTATGGGGTAAGTATCCATAATAAAACACACGAGATAATAACCATCAACTAATCATCAAAATAGCTGAAAACAATATAATGATCATCATGTATGCATGAAATGTAAAGTCTAAATGATCTCATCTTATAACCACTGAATCCATAACATAATGTCTAATAGTGTCAAAACAATACCACTAATCCATCAACATAAAACTAGTCTATCATAGTCTAATAATAATAACAATGTCCAGAAAAGATGTGAACGAGGGTAGGCACTACAAAATATATATTTTCTATAAGATTTATGTGTCTAACAAATGCAAGTATATCTTCCTTAATGACCTATGAATATTGATAGACAAAATAAATAGGAGCATTGTTAACAAAATATATTTAATGTATGACTATTTAGGTTTAATAGACTTAACAAAAATAATGGAACATGACTATGTGAGGTTTCATTTAGAACTCATGATCGCAAGAGGTAAAAGCCTTGACTAGGGTTTAACATTTTTTAACAAACACAAATTATAATACAAAACTTTGAGCATACTTATATCATAAGTTGCAACTTAGGTATATGATGAACCAAGGTTTGAGTGAAAAACACATTTGAACATGGTTAAAGCATTTAAAAATAATAATTTTCTTTAACAAAAATACAAGCTTATGTTTCCATGACAAACCTATACAAGGATATAGTAATTTTTGCACAAAAAAAAAAAGAACATTTAAACTCTTTTGTATCAAACTAATTGAGAGGATCAAACTAAGCCCTATGAAAAAAAATTAAAAAAAAACTCTTTATAAGAGTACAAAAAAAATTCACAACTTGACCATGATACAAGATCCTTAACATATATAAAAAACTCAGAAAATATGGATAATAGTTTTAAAAAACTAACCAATCCTTTAAAAAGAAACTAACTCACATATTAGACAATGAAATAAGTATGCCAGGATGAAGCACAAAGAGAAGACAATTGGTGAACAAAATCTTGTAAACTACTTCAAAAAATTTCTCAATCTTTCCATGATCACTAAACTATCCTCACTAGAACTAACAAATAGTTTTCATGTCCTTTTTTAAACTAGATGTTGTCATCAAATTAAAATAAATTCAACTCATTATGATGCCTTGACATCATGGCCCATATCTTGGATCTGCTCAAGGTTCATTCAAAGAAAATGAAATATTTTCAATTAAAGTTAAGGCATACCAAATGTAATTGTGTTTATTAATGTCATTAAACCATATTTAATGCCAAAAACATAACATTGGCACCACTTTAGTACTTATATTGTTCAAACAACATCATTATCCTTGAAACCTAGGCAAAATTGACCAAAAGGCTTTCCATAGACAAAGATAAATGACCCCCATTTTTAAATTTCAAATGCCAAGACCCTTAAGTCACTCATGGTGCTATGAAATAATTAACTTGTAATTCAACTTAGGTAACATGATAATAGTTATAATATTAATTAAACATCAATTTTGACATATAATCTAAATTTGATTGTTAAATGAACTTGTAATTCAAAGTAGGCATAAATTCTAACCAAATTAATTAATAAGTTGATGTAGGAGCATCCTTGGGTTGTTAACAATCTTGCATCACCTAAAAATATTTCCTTTCAATTTATCTATATTATGTTCCTATAGGAGAGTTTTATGTTTTCTAGGTAGTGATTAATCTAGTTAGCTCATAATCTTATGAAATATTTATGGTGCAATCTAGACATCATAGAGATCCCATGTCTAGCTTTGTAGCTTGATTTGATGTTTCCAGACGAAGCTATCTTATAATTGGTTTGGTGCTATATGGATTTCTTGTTCTAATGACTAGGTTGGTGAGATTTGGCTTGCGACAAAGATTCAAATTATTTGAATCTTAATGAAATATTATTATATTTTGTAATACACGTGTCTGACCTCCTTACATATTTCCATGTCACAATGTATCCATTTTGTGGTGTTATTATGGCTTTAGGTTTTGACCTATATGTTTGCAATATATCTCTTTATTTTTGAGATTTCTTATAGATAAGTTGACTTATGGAATGTGATGTTTTGTATATTTAGGGTAATAGTTAGTTTTTAGTAGAATCATGGTAGTAGGAAGAAAGGCCAAGAGATCTGACATGGAGATCAACAATAAGGACCATGCCCTTAGTAATGAGGCATGTCTATTGAAAATTTGTATTCTACACTTACAAGTTACTAACTTGAAGTAAATAAAAAATCATTATAGAGAGATGCATATTATGAATTTGATTGTGTGAAGATTATTAGGTATGAAACTATTGACCCTATGGCAAGACATATTATCAATTAGTGACAAACCACTTAAGTTATCTAGGAAGGTAGGTTAATAATACAATTCTAGATTTCCATTGGTAAGTGAATTCCAATGTAGCTTGAGAAGATAAAAGTTATACTATGTTAACTAAGCTCATAGTATAGACCAAGTTATCCAATTATTTGTGGAAACCAAGTTCCTAGTGTGAACTGAGTTCATAGTGTTAGCCAAGCTCTCTATATGAATTGAGCTAACTTGTTCAAGTCAGATTGCTCCTGTGTCACCCAAATGATAAGGTGTTACTCGAGCATCCAATGCTACTTCAGTGCTATAGTATCACTCGAGCTCACTGCATTTCTTGAGCATCGACAAAACACCAAAATGCATAGTGTTGTGCAAGCATTAACATTTGGGTCGACTTGATGGTATAACTTGATTATTATGAAGATATCTCTTGTGTGAGATGACTTGGTTTGAAATTGTTTCTTGAGGGATATATAAGGAAGAAAAATTCATTTTTCTAAGATGGGAATACATGGGAAAGATGAATATTTGAAGCCAAGAAGTAAATATGGAGCAGATTGAGTAAGCAAGTTGTGCAGCAATATAAAGGAAAAAACATAGACTTATCTATCACAATTAGGTGATCATATCATTCAAAGGGTCTACATCAGTAAAATAGAGTTGCAGAGTAGAGATCAACCTATTGATTCATCCTAACACATGCATCTGTTCAATCCTCTAACTAGGTGGACCTAATAGTCCTTTGTTGGATCTCTTAACATAGTACATACTTCATTATATTATAAAATTCTTTCAAAAGGTGGACCTTACAATCCTTCATACTCCTAATAGAATAGATCACCAAAAGTGATCAACTATAAGCCCTAATAGGCCAACTTTATTACTGCAATAGTGAAGCATTGTGGGTATCATCCCCACCCCAGTTTTACCTTCTCCTTGAAGGGTTTTTGGTTACCAAATATTGTGTGAAAGTGTTATGGTGTTGATTTCTTTATTGATCTATATTTATGCATGAAAGTAGATTAGATAATCTAAAGAAGTAAAGATGAATTAATCTAAGAAAAAAAGTTTGAGTGGTTCTTGATTCACACCCCCCTCTCTATCACTTGTTTGTCATTACATTTCCAACAATTGGTGTCAGAGAAAGGTTATCCTATCAGAGGCTTAACAACTTGAGAGAAAATATCTAAGGAAACAGAAGTGTGCAAGTGAGATAAAGCTATTGAGAATGATAAACTTGATCTACACATTGCCATGTAGCAAGTCAAGAAACTCAAGGAACAATTCACTCACTCTTTGAAAAGAAGAAAATAATTAGCTGTACAAATGAATGACAATATATACATTGAAGAAAGAATAGAAGACCTATTTATAGAAAGAAGTTTATAAGAAGCAAATACAACTGCAAAAGATCTAGTAGTAAGGAATTTTACTCTACAAGAAGTAAGAAAACTGAAAGGAGAACACGAAAGTCACTTAGTTAGGCTATGCCAGGTCATGGAACAAAAGAAAAAAGTAGTAAATGATAAATAAATGGTAGTTGAAGATAGAAGACTACTTGCTATAATATTAGAAGAAAAGACCAATGAAGTTCAACAAATATCTCAACATTAGATAGACGTGGAAGATTAGCTAGATGATGCAAATCAAGTAATCATCAATTTGAGGGAAGAATATGATAGACTGTAGAATGAACTAAGAGCCAAAAAGGAACTAAATGAAAGTAGATTAAGGTCATAAGAAAGTGTGAATAAATTGTATGAGAAAACCTAAATAGACCCAACGATACTACTGGTTTAGGGTATACTAATCAAGGAGAATCATCACAACAAGGAGCACAAAAGAAAAAAAGGCCTACATGCAACAATTATGGAAAGATAGGTCATACAATACATGTTTTTTGGAGCAATACTTTGCAACCCAAGATCAAAGGGCATTGCTATAATTGCAAAAAAATGGTCACAAGGCTAATGAATGCACAACTAGATCAAAGTTTGAAGGGAACTTTTTCACATGTCACAAGCATGGTCACAGATATTTAGAATGTAGATCAAATCCAAATAATCATCACAATGGAACTAGACAAATAACATTTATTAGTTGGGATTAAAATTCATGGGGAAGATGTCATCATTGTGGAGAATACATGCACATTGGAGTAAATTGTGCAAGAACTCATGTTAGGAAAAAGAATACTAATGTAAGATGTTATGTATGCAAAAAGATAGTTCATTTGGCATGAAACTGCATAAATAAAGCCACAAAAATTTCTAGTAAAGAAAAAAAAGGAAAATCTAAGGTTGAATAAATCAAGACTCAGATGAATCACAAATAGGTAAGAAAATTAGAGGAAATCCCAAGACAAGACAATAAAGTTATCATCATCTAATCCAATGAGTTAGGTGAAGCATCTACATCTAACTGAGTAGTCTAGGAGATGATTGGAATTGAGAATCCAAGAAGATCTTACATTAGTTCTAAATATGCAAGAAAGATCAATCTAAATCAACATATTCAAATGCACTAGGTTAAGCGAGGGAGATACATTTTAACCAACTTACAACTTAGTCATAATTGACCTAGCTATTATCCCTAAGAAAAGATAAGTTAGAATTTAGTTCTAACTGAGCTAGTTGATGATCGGTTCATGCTAAGCTTACAATTCAAAGACAATGCCAAAATATTCCACCTACCACTATAAAATGCATTAAAGAGGCCCTAAAATTTTGAAAATTTTCATAAAAGGTAAAATCAAGGGTTTATTTCTTACCTTGCATTCAAATTTTAGAGCAATTTTGAGCCCTTGAGTGATTAAGAGTGAAGTTGTAGGAAGATTTCTCAATTGTTGCAACTCATCTCTCACCAAGTATTATGTCATCCAACTCTAATTTAAAGAAAAAGAAGGAATACAAGATGTTGTTGAAGAACACAGTTTGCAAGACACCAACATTCAAGCTTTACCCAATGATTTCATAACAACAAGATCCATTAGGAGCACACTCAACTATCCTTCCCAAGGTACTATTATTCAATGATATCAAGTCATTTTATCAATGAATAATTTAGGAATTAGGTATGTTTGAGATGAATTAGGCATATAATGCATTATGTGATAATAGAACGGTAAAGGCTAAGCATAAACATCTTGACATCAAGGGTTTAACACATGCCCTACATATGATGCATAATTTTCAAGTAAATTGGATCAGATACATGCTCAATAGGGTTCATGACATGTCCTTCTGGTTAGAACAACCTGTGAAGATCACCAAGAAGATGATCCATCGAGTTACAGGCTACCCAATGTTGGATAGACCCAAGAGAACCAAGACCCTAGCTCGTGGTGAACATACCAAGAAGACCCTAGAAGAATGGGATGAAACTGAATAATGACACTAACATGAAGATCAAATTCAAGATTCATGTCATTGTATACAAAATCTATAGTTCAAGCAAGCTGAATAATGTTCCCTGTGAAGTAGTTGATTTGGCATATAAAGTGGTGAAGAATAATCTATCCTTTGACCTTGCTAAGTTATAGATGATCCAACTAGGAAAAAACATGGAGAGCATTCGAGCATCAAAGAAGAATGTGTGTATGTTTGATTCTCTCGTTGTTTGTTTATTTTTCTATGTGCAAAAGTTCTTTCCATCCAAAGGCAATGTGGTATGGAGTAAGGATAGACCAGTAATATATCACATTAATAAGTTCAAAGATGAATTGGGAGAAAATTTTGATGGTATCATGGATGCATATTTTGAAAATTTCAAGGAAAAGATGCATAATAGGTATAGGATACTCAAAAATTGGTTGAGCAATATCACAAGATATCCATTTCCTAGTTGATTGTGACAATACTCACATTCAAGAAGTCATACCTAGGACTACATGGGTGAAGCATTTGGGGTATGAGGTGAACATAGATGATACCAAGGATATCATAGAGGCTCTTTTGAATGAGCCTGTTGACCCCACAACAACATATTTTGGAGCATATGATGAAGCTAAGCCTAGTAATCTCTAGAGATAGAGATTTCTAAAGCTCTAAAAAGAGGGAAGAAGATGATAGAAACCATAAAGAATAAATTGGAAAAGAAATATAACCCTCTCATGCTCACTAAGGGAAAAGGTGAAGATTAGGAAGAAGAAGAAGAAGAAGAAGAAGAAGAAGAAGAACATGAAGAAGAAGAACACAAAGAAGAACCTCCAAAGAAAAAGGAGAAAGTGATCATAAGTGCACCAAAGAAAGCTACACCTAAGAAGGTAGCTACCCCTGTAATCACTACAACAAGGAAATTCAAAAGGAAATTGAAACTTCAGGATGATGATGATGATGAAGAGGAAAACACTCTATTATACAACTAAAGAAGCCACCACTAACCTTTGAGAAATAATTGTAGATATTGAGGGAAGGTAATGGTATGGAAAGATTCAAATACATAAAATATGAATCCAAAGGCAAAGAGGAATAACATAAAATAGAGGATTCTTTAGTGGAGAAAATGGCCAAATGTAAGTATGACCCTAATGAGCTAAAGAACCAACCTCTTGGTGCCTTATTAAAGGTAGTTACACATAGATAAACTGATGCTATGAAAATAGAGAGGGACATTAGGGAGAAAACCTTGAAGAGAAGCATGCCTAACTTCTCAAATGAAGAAATCAAGAAGGTCATGGAAAAACATGAAAACATGTAGACTCCAAGATTCAAGCCATTTTGAATTTTGTTTAACAGTATTGAAGAGGAAAACTATTTTTAAGGAAGAAGGTAAAATAGAAAAAGATGAAGAACAAGATGTAAATAGTATAGAAGATTTTGATATAGAAATGATGATAGCTATTGTGATTGCCTCTTTACCCTCCACTCCAAGCCAAGTCATGCTACATCAAGTGTAGAGAAATCAGTGAAGAAGAAATAAAGTCCTCCATCCACCCAAGTAGTAACCAAGAAAAAAATAGAAAAAGAATGAGAACAAGGTTGACAAAGAAAATATAGAAGAATCCAAGAGTCAATCAAGTGGAGAAGATAAGAAGGATGAAGATAAGTCAAAGAAATAATAGTTTCTCCTAGCACGAAAGGAAAGAAAAAGGAAAAGATCTCTAATGAGATTGACCTTGATACTAAGATTATGATTCCAAATTGGGAACAATCTAATCTCACTGCTAAATAGATGGAGATCTTGAGTGATCTATGGAGAAAAAGAGCACAACAGAGAAAATTGAGAGTAGAAAGAGACTGAGGAAAGGTTCTTGAAGACATCAAGGACACATTTTTGGATATAGTGTAAATTGAGGTAAATAATAAGGCCCCTATCATTGAGAAATTGGTTGATATTGTACATAAATTCAATAAGGATGTAGATGACTAGGAAAACCTTCTACAAAGGGTAGAAAGAAAAATTGAAATTAAAGTTTTGGAGAATGTAGCAAAGAATATTTCCATTGATCAAGTGGAATTGTCCACTCTCATTGGAAATCTAGAAGGAGTTGTAAATAATTTTGTTTCACTATTTACAAAATTATGTGATACTTCAATTTTTAGTAAGGAAATAAAAGATATACTAAAAAAGATAGATGAAGACTCGAAGAATAGTATGATTCAGTTAGCACTTGACCCGAGTTCTTGCTCCAATCATTTTGTAAAGGTCGTATTTTTGACAAATTTGCAAGAAGAATTGTTAAGGGAGGAAGCCAACATAAGGGCAACTGTATCATATATTCAGAGTATGATACTTCCTCACATGGATGTGATGCAAAAACATCTTGCACATGCAAAGACATTAGTTCATGACACAAACTTCTTAGTTGTAGATCTCATGATGGAGTTATTAGCTAAACTTCAGATTGAACTGCACATTTTGAAGGTATTTCAAGAAAATTGGGATAAAACTATGTCTTTGATTTGAAAGTGCATAATGATCCTCACGCATTTTGGTATTCCCTTGTAAGTATATGTGAAGGCATTTGTAACAAAAATAAGGGAAAAATTATAATATGTAAACAAGAAGGAAATATATATTAGAAATGTATAGAGGAATATGTATATGATGCAAATGATGATCAGATGTATAGATAAACAAAAAAAATTAAAAAAAATCCAAATCCAAATTTAGATTAGCTGTGACTAAGCCATAGTTTTTAGTTCAAACTGAGTTGTAGAACCAAGCATATGGAAAGGGGGAGTTTGATAGAAACTTTTTAATCAATAAAATTTTGATTGCGGATATAACTAAAGATAAGTATTTTTGTCACTTATGCCAAAGGGGGAGACCCTATGGAAAGACATATTGTCAATAGTGATAAACCACTTAAGTTATCTAGGAAGGTTGGTTAATACTACAACCGAGTTTTCCATCAGCAAGAAGATTTTAGTGTAGCTTGAGTAGATGAAAGTTATACTATGTTAACTAAGCTCATAGTATAAACTAAGTTATTAGTGGAAACCAAGTTCCTAGTAAGAACTAAATTCACAGTGTTAGTTGAGCTCTTTGTATGAACTGAGCTAACTTGTTCAAGTCAGATTACTCTAGTGTCACCTAAGTGATAAAGTGTCACCCAAGAATCTAGTGCTACCTGAGTGCTATAGTATCACCCAAGATCACTGCATTGCTCAAGCATCAAGAGAACACCAAAATACATAGTGTTTCCTGAGCATTAGCATTTGGGCTGACTTGAAAGTATAACTTGATTATTATGAAGATATATCTTGTGTGAGCCAACTTGGTATAAAATTATTGCTTAACAGATATGTAAGGAAGAAAAATTCATTTTTCTAAAATGGGAATACATAGAAAAGGCAGTAAGTGAATATGGATTAGATTGAGTAAACGGGCTAGAAAATAGTATAAAGGAAAAACTAGAGACTTATCTATCACAATCACATGATCATATCATTCAAAGGATCTACATCAACAAAAAAAGTTGCAAAAAAGAGATCAACCTATTGATTCATCCTAACAGGTGCATCGGTTAAATCCTCTAACTAGATGGACCTAACAATCCTTTACTAAATCTCTCAATAGAGCACATGCTTCATTTTATTATAAAATCCTTTCACAAGGTGGACTTTACAGTCCTTCATACTCATAATAGAGTAGATCACCAAAAGTGATCAATTTTAAGCCATAATAGGCTGACTTTATTACTATAGTAGTGAAGCATTGTGGATCTCATCACCACCCCAATTTCACCTTCTCATTGGAGGGTTCCTAAGTTACCAAATATTGTGTCAAAGTGTTATGGTGTTGATTTATTTATTACTTTATGTTCATGCATGAAACTATATTAGATAATATAAAGAAGTAAAGAACAAGTAATCTAAGCTGGAAAAGTTTAAGTGGTTCTTGATTCACACCCCATTCTCTTAGTCACTTGTTTTTCATTACATTCCAATAGAAAAAACCTTCAAAAGTCTAATTCTCAATAGTTCAAATTATTTTTTTAAGAAAAAAATCTCTCTCTCATAAAGGGTATTGATTAACATGAAAAAATTTCCACAATCAGTCGTAGTAGAAATATGTTCATGTAAGAAAATCATTGTTCCCTATTTTTTGGTGTTTATGATTGCCTTTTTTTCATAATTTCCATCATGTTGTCTATAGCTATAGGGTTGGAAATCTCCTTTTGGTATCAAGTGGTATCACAATGCAATTGTAGTTCTTGTAATGATTATAAATCTATGTTCCTAAGCTTTTGAAGTTGTATGTTTTTTGTTTGTGGGATGGAAGAATTGAGGATGTAACCTACATAAACAAGGGGCATGTGCAAGATGGTCTAGGATAAGATTTTTTTATTGATTGTACATGAAAAAAGGGTTTTCAAAATAATATTGATTAGATCAAGTTGTAGAGATTGTAAACTCTAAAGATCCTAGTTGTGAGATGGTAGAAGGTGCATATAACATAAAATATGAAAGGGTTGTGCAAAGGGAACCACAAGAAGAGATAGTGGATTAGTTAAAGGAAAAGTTGGTGATTTTCTAGGACTAGGAAAACAAATTACTTGAGGAAAGTTATAGGTATTGGTATATTTATTGATTGTGTTTGAGTAATCAACATTTGCGAGCTAATCATCAAATCGAGGAAGTTGAGAAGGGGATTCCTAAAGCTTGTAAGGATTCCACCTATAAGAATTAGCCCTAGAAGGATAGAGAAAATTATGGAGGAATTCAATAATGTGACAAGGATTGAGATCCAAAATGATTTGACCATGGCTAGGAGGAAACCTAAGATTGAAGAGGAATTTGATTAAGCTACTAAATATCTTGAGACAATTAAAGTTGAGATTATTGCATATGAAGAAAGGTTATTAAGAGCCATCACACAAATGGATAAGAGTGATAGAATGGATGTTTCTCTCTTTGTTGGTTCATTACATCTTGAGGAATTGATTAATTGGATTAATTTGAGCTTGAAGATGTTAAGGATCTAAAGAGGGTTGGGTTACCACAAACTAAGTTGAAGGGCCATGCTTCCTTTTTGTGGAAAGAATTAAAAAAGAATAGGCAAGATACCAATGAATCTAAGATCACTAAGTGGAGGGTTAAGGTTTATATACTTAAGGCCAAGTTCATACAAGGGCAAAATGAATTGGAATTGTTTAAAAATATGCATAATCTAAAGAAAAAGGAATTGATAGTTAAGGAGTACATTGAAGAGTTCTACAAGATGACAATAAATTTTGGATACAAGTCATCTAAGGAGAAGATGCCTAGGTATGTTAATAGTTTAAGACTTATCATTCATGATGAGTTGGGAATGTTGAGGATTGGTGTCATTAAGATGCTTGTCAGTATACCCTAAAGTAAAAGATAAGTTGAAGAGAAGATAAGGTATACCTAAGATAAGGGATAAACTAGTCGAAAATAAGAGAAAGGATAAGATTATGATTAAAGAGAAAAATGAAGGGTCACACCACCTTTATAAATAAAAAATAAAAACAGTTAACCATGTAGAGATAAAGATAAGGTAAAATACTTCACAAAGCATACATTCATAATACTTAAAATTCCTAGCAACATCAACAAGATGATATCATTTCTATAACTTCTTCAAGATAAGAGAACTCAAACTTCTTAAAATATAAGAAACCTTCCAATATGAGAGATTACAATGAGTGAGCTTTCAAAATAAGAGCTTCCAATTTTTTTGTACACCAAGATATTCTACACTGAGATCTTACACCTTAAGAGCTTTAACCCAAAGAGCTTTCATCCCAAGAGCCTCACCAAGAATGTAACTAAGATCTTACACACAAAGATCTTTTATCTCAAGAGTTTGCAACCAAATATATTATATAATAAGAGCTTCCATCCAAAAATATTTCATCACATGAACTTACACTTGAAGAGATTGATTAGAAATGCTCACATGCCTTGCTTATATTGGCACTTAACCCCCAAGATATTGCAAACACAACCAATGTGGGATAAAAGGTAAATACAACTACCTTACAAAAAATATTAAATACCCACCCAATTACTACTAAGCATCACCATGTGGTTGAATTAGACAATTGAATTGCCTTTGTGGGATACAACAAATACTAAATGCATGATTTAAGGAACTTTCCACAAACTTCTATAATGCCAACTACACACCTCAATAAACGAGATGAACCATTTTTTATATTTTTTCTTTTTATGCCACCTATGCAACTTGGTAAATAAAAATGAACTTTTCTCTCCATTTTTTCATTTTAAAATTGTTTTCCTTCTATTTTTGTCATTTTCCCTTTCCTTCATTTTTTTCCCTTTATCATGTCTCCTTTTATTTTGTGATGCAAGATGGTCCTCTATTAAACACCTTAGGTGAGATTTTTTTTGTGAACATGGATTCACAAAAAGAAGTAGTCACTACTTATACATTTCTTTCTTTTCTTCTCTTCCAACACCTTGCTAGGACAAGTATTTGTTGCTGATATTTTTCTTTTATTCATTTTTTCCAAAAGCTAGTTAGAACAAGTATGTGTTGTTAACAATACTCCTTTGTAATTAAAAATTTCCAAGTGTAACTCTCATTCTCTTTCAATCTTGTATGATCTAATGTAAGTGCAATATTAAACTCTATAATACAATATAAATATTCTTTTGCATACCAACTATCACTTGCAGGATCCTCATATAAACCATCACTATTATCTTTCAAATCCATCTCAAATTCAACATCCCATGATTCATAATTTCTTTTTCTTTTGTGTCTTCAACAAGAGGTATGTAACCAATTCACTCCCTTGACCTCCAACCAAGGAATTCTATTATTATTCTACTAATGAAATCTTCATTAACAAACCATCTTCATCAAGTATAGGTTCATGAATCTCTTTGTTGAAGTTCAGGAAATCTCAACATTGTAGCTCCCAAGAATCACTGCATGCAAATATCTATCACAGAAAGAGAGGAGAAAAATCTATGGAGGTTGGACTTCATAGATTCACAAAGAATATATTCTTGATGAGAAAAAATAAAAAAAAACTATTAATAAAAAAGTGAATGATTCAAAGAGGAATCTATCCTTGTAAAGGATATCAAAACCCTAAAAGGTCTAACCTAGGTTGCATGATTATAATTAATAAAAGAATTAATTATTATATGCCTAAAATTTAGCTTATGTAAAATAGAGATAATTAAAAAAAACCTTATTTCTCTAACACTCCACCTTATGATAAGCTTAGAGAGTAGCTAAAAACTTCGAAACTATTACTGAAAGTAAATTTAGGTCTCAACAACAAGGGATTGATGAGGTACCCAAGCACAATCAAACATCTACAAAGAGGAGAGATAGAGAAAACCACATGGGAAAATCCTTACTCTAAGAAGAGATGGAAAGAATGTTGAAAGAAGTAGTGAAGGACTTTAACAAGCCTCCAAAATAGGGAATTTCCCAAAAGATAGGGACGAAAGGATGACCATGAAGAAAACCATTGAAGCATGTAGAAGCTATAAAGTATTGTCAAAAGAAATTGATGATCTGAAGAACCTCCACTGAAATAGAACTTGACCACGTAGAGAAGACTATAATTTTTATGAGTACTCTTATAAGATAATAATAAAATTAGGAGGCACATAAAGGCAAACAACTAAACTCAAGGATACAAATGGAATTAATTTGTTGGAAGTAAGTTTTGGTGGGCAAGGGGGGGAGGGTGTGAATCAACACTTAAAACTTTTACCTCTAAAAATTTCACCATAAATCCATCTAATAACTTAACATGTAAACTAAAATAAGTAACCATGTATCACATCCAAAGCATGAAATAAACCAACACATAGCACATAAGATTTTGATTACCCAGAAACCCTCCAAGGAGAAGGTAAAACTAGGGTGGGGATAACACCCACAAATCTTCACTACTGCAATTGTAAAGTGTGGCCTATTACGGCTACAATGTTTTGACCATAATATATGATCTACCCTATGAAAGGTCACCCTATTAAAGGCTTACAAGACTATTAGGTCTAACCTTGATTTGTGGATTTAAACTCAGAACCAAGTAACCACTTTGTTAGGATATTTACAAAAGCTTGTTAGGATTACTCTGTTAAGAGATTTACTTTGTATCATCTAATAGAATGATTCAACACTTGATCCTTCAATTAGGAACTTTTTTCTTGATTTTAGATCTCCTCTTTAATGGTTATCTCTTGATCCTCCTGATCGAATATATCTTCTCTATCCTTTCATTGTTTGTCTCTATTCTTCTCAAGATGATTTTGCATTGTAGTTCCATAACTTAGCCAACATTTCCATATTGAAATGCTCTCTTTGCATCTTCCTTAACATGCATACTCCCACTTAGGGTTTACCTCTTTAAGTAGGAATTATGGAGATGGGCTAGGTTAAAATCAATGGTATTGGTTGATCCTTATTGTAGCCTAACTCTTCCCTTTATTTGATTGGCTACATGTATTAGCATAGGGATTCATAATATGATTGGATCTTTATTTCTTAATATCTAAATTTTATGTTCATGTCAACCAAAAATGGTTTACATAGAATTTTGTGCCATAACAAACATCTATGTCAAAGACTAGTAACTCAACATCAATAGACTCTGATGCTCAGCCTTCACTATGCTCTATATAATGATACTCAACTTCTGAATGATTCAACACTTACTCTTGCTCAACACCTAAATCACTCATCACACACTATTTTCTTGACTCCTTCTATTTTCTTGACACCTGAGTGACTTGGCACACACTAACTTCTCAACACATACTAGTGCTTGGCACTAACTATCATATTACTCAACATCTATTTTTTGGAGGCTTATGCTTGACATACACTATGCACTCTCGGCTTGCAATGTTCTTTGCTAGATAATGACTAAGTTTTTTGTCACTACTTTGTCAAAATCACAATGAGATTAACAAAAAAAACCAAAGCCTGAAGAGTTGATCAATCAAACTTAGAAGGTTGCATCCAAAGTAGGAATGAAAAAGAGAGAGTTTATATGGTAAATGATCTATCTCAGTGAAATGCCTAGGTACCAATCCACAACATCCACCTAATACATAGGAACACATATTGAATACGTAGCTATAATACCATGTTGAAGTTGAAAAAATCTCAACTCCATAGCTCCCAAGGATCACTGTATGCAAACACTTGTCACAGAAAAAGAAGAGCAAAAGCTATGGAGGCTGGAATTCATAGATCCACAGAGGAGACATTCTTGATGAGAAAAAAGATAAATTTCTATTAATCAAAAAGTGAATGTTTAAAGGAGGGATCTATCCTTATAAAGGAGATCAAAACTCTAAAAGGTCTAACCTAGGTTTTATGATAATAATTAATAAAATAAATAATTATTATATGCCTAAAGTTTAGCTTAAGTAAAATTGAGATAATAAGAAAATACCCTATTACTCTAACACTCTTCATACATATGCTCTTTCTCTCCTATTGTATCACACGTGTGACACTCCACTACACTTTCTTCCTTTTCTACATCTAAATAATTATCAAGATCCCTTTTTTGATGAAGCACACTTCTCTTTTCAACTCTTCTTCTATTTCATTCACTTGCTCTTGTAAATCTAGTAATATTTATTCTTGCATTCTCTCTAATTTTCTCAAGTTTGGGAATCCTCAAAATCCATTTAATCACAAAAGTCATCCTCTTTTTTCTATTCTCCATACTTAAGCTCTCTTAAGAAAAAACTTCACCCAACCTAGGGTCCTGGTGCAAACTATCTCACACTTGGTGATCTCTCTACACACTAAAGAACTCCTACTTTGATACCACTAATGAAGGGTCACACCTGTTAGAGTAAATAAATAAATAATTATTAATTATTTATTCTATTTACTTAAGCTTACTTAGGTTAATGTATTTATTTAATATTTAGTATTTAATAGTTGTAGTGGTTAGTTGTTGACAACACGAAAGTTTGTTCCCTTCTAGCATGTTCCACCTTTTTGTGGAAGAGTGCTTGGTTGTCAACCTTATCTTCTACCACCTTTCAGCTTGTTCTACAAGCTTCATTGAGGCCTTTATAAGTAGTCTCTCTCTCATTGTATCAATGACACATTCCATTATAAATACAATTTTATCGTTTTGCAATATTTTCTCTCTCTCATGTTCGTTTAGGGTTTTTCCAAGCTCCACCTCTTCCTTCTTGGTTTCCCTTAGACAGGTTATTTTGCATGTAGGTGATCTTGGCGACTACAAAGTTGGATTTCATCAACTCCTACATGGTATCAGAGCCTCCCTGCCGCTGCTTGGTTGAAGGATTTTTGAAGCCATGATTTGGAGACACAAACCTTAGTTTGTTTGTGCATTTTTCTTCAATCCGAGGGAAGAGCATTTCTTCAGGGCACTTTGGACCCAAACGGACACTACCATTAGATCTAGAAGGTTGTTTATAGTTAGGATTCATATAAAAAATTTTGATTTTGGAGACAAAGCTCTGGGAGGCAAAACAAATTTTAGGCACAAGGCTCTTCGTACAGTCATACGGACATTTTCGGCCAAAAAAAAAATAATTTTTTTTTGGGAGTGTTGCTGCAGTAGCACCCCCGCGCCACCATGGCACTGCCCCTGCGTTGCTCCACAACCTCCTCCACTAGTGCAACACTGTAGAACTGCCGCGGCATAGCCCGTCTATAGTCAGCACCCCATGGCCACCTCAATGCCATCATCTTGCCATTGTGGTCAGTGGCTCCTCTGTGATCTTGCCGCTACACTAGCTACTCGTTTAGTTTTTTTTGCCTCTGCTCCACTTTTGTGCCACTTGGCTCCACTCTGGACCAGTCACCCACATGTGTGGACACTAGTAGCCCACGTGTCAATTTTTCCACTTGGCACAGTGTAGGGGTGACACGTGGCCTAGGTGCCACATGGATCCACCATGTCACCCCTTCCATGTCAACTTTGCCATGTGGCTACTACATGGACTTGCCACATGGCTTCTTTTTTGCTGTGATAGATCGCAGATCATCAATTTTAATTCTGCAGTTTGTTGACATCAACATGATGTCACTGCATCATCCACCTTTTGCACATCTCTAGGGTCATTTTTTGACCTACTTGCAATTTTTTGGCCATAACCTAAGTATACGAAAGTATTTTTCTAATTCAAAAGAAGCGTCGAGACAGAGATATTGGTGTAGGTATTTTTAGGTTTTGATGTAGTTTATTTTCCCATTTTTTTAGTTGAATTTTGAAGTTCTATTTTTGACTTTGGCATGCATATATTTTGCGTCCCCTATCAATTTTTTGAAAATGTTATATTTTTGGAAAGCTAGTTTTGTCATCTTTTTAGAAATGTAGTCCTTTTCCTTAGATTCTAGCCCATGTTCCTTCTATCACGTTTTTGGCATTTTTGCTTTATGGTGTATATTTTGGGTGTTTTAGGTTTGAGGATCATTTTCCTAGAATGGTTTCTTTTGTTTTGGGCTATCCTATCTTTTGTGTTAGCTTTTTTCCTTGTTCTGATTATTGTAGACATCATTTGTAAGCTCTTTTGTACACGCACTAAGATAAAGTGTGACTTTTGCATTTTGGGTTCATGAACATTATTTTTGAGTCAGTTGTACATACACCCTTTTTATAAAGCACCATGGGGGGGATATTTGTTTGCTATTTTAGGCCTTCTTCCTTTTATTTTCCCATGCAGTATCATTGTGACTGTGTCTTTATAGGTGTTTGTACCTCTTCCTCTATCGTCATTCTTGGTTAGTCTACAAGAGATTTTTGGCCCACCTTCTCAATTGCCTATCATCTCACCCCATCTACATTAAGGGGGGGTTGTGATGTTGTTCTAATCCATTTGTGGTTCGATGGTTCAATAGTGTGAACTATGTATTCAGTGGTTGATCCTATATATGAGGTGATTGCAGTGGCTGGCTACCTATGCATTTTGGTGAGATGGATCATCTACCATATAGACACGCTCAGTTCATGCCTTCTTTTGAGGTTCTTCAAATCAACATTTTTCTTTCTGATGGTAGACTTTGCCACTTCTTCGTGCTTTAGTGATGTTCTCCATGATCACTCCTTGTTCCTATTTTAGTTGACATTCCCCTAGTTGGAGGCTTCTTCATTTCTTCACTAGGTTCTTACCTCTTTTTGGGGGAGGGTTTTTCCCATGTGGTTTTCTCTCTTTCCCCATTTACAGAGGTTGCATCTCTTTGCATTGTACATGGGTACCTAACATGACCTTGTTGCTGGGACCCATTCTGTATTTCATCTTAGTTTTGTGAGATTAAGGCATTCCCCTAAGTTGCACTTAAGGGGGGCTGTTAGAGTAAATAATTAATTAATTATTGATTATTTATTCTATTTACTTAAGCTTACTTAGGTTAATGCATTTATTTAATATTTAGTATTTAATAGTTGTAGTGGTTAGTTGTTGACAACACGGGAGTTTGTTTTCTTCTAGCATATTCCACCTTTTTGTGGAAGAGTGCCTGGTTGTCAACCTTATCTTCTACCACCTTCTAGCTTGTTCCACAAGCTTCCTTGAGGCTTTTATAAGCGGTCTCTCTCTCATTATATCAACAACGCATTCCATTGTAAATACAATTTCATTGTTTTGCAATTCTCTCTCTCTCTCTCTCTCTCTCTCTCTCTCTCTCTCTCTCTCTCTCTCTCTCTCTCTGTCTCTCTCTCTCTCTCTCTCTCTCTCTCTCTCTCTCTCTCTCTCTGTCTCTCTCTCTCTCATGTCCATTTAGGGTTTTTCCAAGCTCCACCTCTTCCTTCTTGGTTTCCCTTCGACAGGTTATTTTGCATGTAGGTGATCTTGGTGATTGCGGAGTTAGATTTTATCAACTCCTACAACAACACCCTTATCAACTCATAATTTTTTTTAACCATGTAGAGATAAAGATAAAGAAAAATTCTTCATAAAGCATATGCTCATAATACTTGTGGGTAAAAGCTTAGATTTGTGTCACCATTTAGGATACCAAAACCTATTTTGGTCAAATCTCATTTCTCTATCAAAACTCAATTTTTTTCAAAAACTAAAAATACCGTTTTATAGACCTCAAATTCAATATCATCATTATATAAATTTATGAGTGTTTTGATTAGTTATAATATGTTATGATTTAAAAATATTATAAGTTGATATTTCAACTTCTCAGAAGATGCTCCCTCAGAAAAGGAAAAAAATAGTAAATCATATAAAAAATTTAAAGATAATATTTATCTCTAGAGGAGAGTGTCTTCTTCATGAATATGTAATTTTTTTTGAAAAAGGTGTAGATTTGATAGGGAAGTTTTGACAAGAGGAAAAAACTATTGGATTCTGATAAGGTTGAGCTTGAGTACTTATAACAAAGAGAATATACATAAAAGTTGATTATTTCTTTTTTTGTTCCCTAGCTATACATGTCATCTATAAGATATTTTAAAATTAGAACAAAAAAAGATGATTTTCATATACTTGTTTGACGAGAACTACACCCTATATTTTTTACAGTAAAAAAATGGTCTTCAAAATTAAAAAAAAGAATAAATTCTTAGTCAAAAAAATTATAAAAATTATAGGCATAAAAATCATCCAATTCTACACATTTCATCAGTTTACATCATCTTTAAATTTTAAACACAAATACCTTTTTTTTTTTTGTTATCGATGTTGAACTGTCGCATTCTGATATCCTATTTCTTTATAAAAGGTTACATAGGTAACCAGAGCCACAAAGAGGGATGCTATATCTAGGTTGGTCCTTCTCCTCCAATAGGTTTGGAAGTATTTTGAGATGAACATCTCCATAATACCACTCATGAATTCTTGGTTGTCAAAAAGAAAGATGTTCTTCAAATGCCTCGCTAAGTTCCTTCCTTCATATGCATGAGTTTGATTGTCTAATTCTAAAGAAAAGTTGGCCTCCATTTTCAGTCACTCTGCAACTTCTCCTACTAAAAAAAGACCCCACCCTCCTTAAAATCATGCCCTCGAAAGATCTGGAAGCCCATACTTTGAGAGTTGTTGATTCATGATTACAGATCCTCTGTCACATGTGAGGGATTACTTCATCATGAGTGTCCTTCAAAATAGAGGATCAAATTCATAATTGAGCGATACTCCTTTAAAACAATCATTCACTCATGAAGCCACTTCAATACACTACATCCTCATTCCAAATTGAGAAACCTAAGGTCTTCAAAAATTTCATGCTAGTTCCCAAAAGAGAGATTCGTTCCCAAGTTGGACAACTTATTTGCCACTTTGTTTTCCTCCCTGTAAACATGAGATATCTCGAATTCCTTGAACTCTATTAGTAGTCACTTTATCTGGCTAATGTGCTTGTCAAGATGTCAAGAATCTAACTTCCCTTTCTTGATTTCATTAATAATAATCTCTGAATCTCCTTCTAGATGCACTCAATGGATACCTAGTTTAACTCCTAATACTAAAGCCTCCATAGCTACTTCACATCCAACCACATTACTAGTTCCATCCCTTAATAGTTTAGCCACAAATGCTATGGATTTACCTTCGTGGTCTCATGCTATGCATCCACAACCTGATATACCCAGGTTTCCTCGAGCAACCCCATCAGAATTTTTTTTTATCCATCCTTCCTTTGGTGGTTGCCAAAATCAAATTTCCTTTCTTTGTTGAGGATCATCCCTTGAAGGTCCATTAACAGGCTTCCTTCTATAAGGATTGATATATTGTATATTTCTCTTATTCTTTTTGTTTGATAATATATTCTTGCGTATTTCAGAGCCAAACCCTTTCCTTCTCTTGCCTTTTTCTTCTCTATGATAGGTTCTTGCATACAAATGTTCTATTGGATCTATGGATTTTTTCTTATCAAATCCTTCAATATATAATCCATGTATTGCTCCTTATTAAAAAACTATCCATCGCTATCATAATCTTAATTCAAAATAGACTTAGGAAACTATATAAAAACAAGAAAACATGAATTGTGATTTTTTCACTATCCATTAAAATAACAAGAACTTTAAATCAACTATATCAATTTTTATATATAAACATATTTTAAATTCCACTTAAAAAATCATATTAAAAAAAAATATAAATGCATTATTAATGATAAATCCTGAAACATAATGCAAAACATATTAATTTAATTATATATTATTAATTTAAAAAAACTACCATTATGTATAATAAAAGCTCTGATGGAGCTAGAGTCTCTACCTTTTGTAAAAAATGGATGTAGATTTGTTCTATGGTTAGAGAAACATGGGCAAAAGCTTATGATTATGGAATTTAGTTTGATAACATAATTAACTTTTAATTATTTAATTGTATTAAAAAATCATTACACATATCTTTCATTTTTCATTTGAAGTATATTATTTCTTGTATTATATACTAATAGTGCAAGTTTCTATCATTTGTACTATGGATTAGTATTCCACATGTTTACCCTTTGCCAAACTCTTTGGTTGAATTGTACTATTCAATGTTCCCTATTAATTCTAAGAGCTATGGTAATGTGTCTCTCCTTTTCTCAAATACAGTTATTTATTTTAAATCAATGAGATAACATATTTATTGCTTAGCTAGTAACATGTGAATATTTTTGAAATATTAAGTAGCCAAAAGAAGTGGTCTAGCCCTTACAAAAAGTCAAACCAACCAATTACTAGTAGATTCCCAACCGAGCGAGTGGACAAAAAACAACCCCTAACCCAACTTAACACACCAAAAACATAACTTGAATAACCTAAGATAAAATTTCAAAACAATTGACAAAATATCTGAGTACCATAACCAACACCAGTTCAAACATAACAAGTTTTTAAACAAAGACATCATTGCTTTAAAACTAACTAGGTCAGTGATCCACCCAAAAAACCAAGAACATATAAAGAAACCAAAGGAGGGGACAAGGCACTAGTTAGCCTTCCCATCGCCTTTCCCCTTGAGGAGGACATTCGCCTTGTTTTCCACCAGGAACTCGAACAGTAATTTGGAGCCCTCCTTGTTTAGACCCTCATCCTCGTTACCTTGAAGCAATTGTAGGGTGGTAGCCATTACATGGGTCACTTTGATGGTGAATTTGGACAAAAGGCCAAACCTTTCCTCCATGACCATCATTTTCTCTCTTAGCTCCTTGACCTCCACATTCATAATTGCCACCGTTTCCTCCAGTAAATGTTACTAATGATACAAAAAAATTTGTTCACCTTAATATTTTTCACAATATTTTTTATATATCATAAAAAGAAATATGAAATACATTTTGTTTAGATTCACGAAAAAATATGAAATATCAAAATATTGAATTATTATTATTACTAAGTATTGGATTGTCATTTAAATAAATAGAAGGAAAATGAAATTTTAATAACGTTTTATTAAAAATTTGTATATTAAAATAATCTTTTACATAAATTATTTTATATTTTATTTTTAATCATTAAAATATCCATTCCACTACAATTATGATATAGATAATATAATCTATATTATATTTATTATGGATAGAATATATAATTTATTATAATAATAATATAGAATAGTTAATTATAATTAAAAGATAGAAGTAATTGTAATAATATATACAATTTTAAAAATTATTATAATATATAATTTCACACAAAATTTTGGTAGCATATTGTATTTTATATGTGCTTATTAGTGTCTATTAGAGATATCATTAATATCAAGAATTTGTTATATTTTTTAAAAGGAAAAAAATTGATAAAAAATATATTAGTAAATAGAAAGATACATTTAGTGTACACTATTTTCTAGGGATTAAATAATTGAATATTAGAAGTTTAAACATTAATTCATGTTTTAAAAGTGGGAAATTAGTAAAAAAATTTTAAAAAATTGTACTATCATAAATTTTGATTTTTTTTTCTAGAATTGCAAATTAATCAGACTAAGAGCTTCCTTGGAGACTAAGATTATTTGCAAGACAGATCTCCTCTTACTCCAATGTTAAGACAACCACGTTGGTCTATTCTAAATACAATATTAAGTGAGAGTGGTCATACTTACACCTCATGATAATTGAATGCTATTAATTGATACTTATCTTATAATTTCTATTATTTTTGAATTGAAAATTTAATAAAACTCATCAATTAGAAAATAGAAATTAAAAATAAGAAATAAATTTAAAAATAAAACACTTATCTCACGTCCCTAAACTTTTAGTTTTGGAAAAATTGTATTCTAACAATTAAGAATGATTTCTCCTTACAATTTCTTAATACATTGTACTAAAATACTCTTTTAAATTCATATTTGTAAAAGACAACTATATTAAATCCAGTGACTACCGATCAACGACCAATTGTACACATTAAAGAAGTTTCCATTAATGCCATTGGACCTTCACTTACTTTATTGACTTCCTCATTTTTGGTAGTCCACATGATAAGCAATTATTGAAAGGACGCAAATTTTCTCTCTTTGATTAAGACAATTTTGAGAATATTGTCTTACCTTCAACCTTCACTTTCTTTATTGACTTCCTCATTTTTGGTAGTCCACATGATAAGCAATTATTGAAAGGATGCAAATTTTCTCTCTTCGATTAAGACAATTTTGACAATATTGTCTTAACTTCCACCAACTCATTCAAAATTTATATGCAATCTACAAACATGGATTCAAAGGGAATTTTATCTTAGGTTTCCCATTTAATCTTGGAATAAGAGCTTTTAAAGGAGAAAATAATTATTTTAGATCTTTTATCTATCTATTATTAAAAGTATTAGATTTATCTAAAGTCATATTACAAATATGTTGTGACAAATGTCAATTTATTTCATCGGTATATATATCTTAAATAAATCTATCTAAAGAAATGAAGATAGATATCCACTACAAAATGATTAAAATTTAATTTACTACATCCAAAATTATTTGTATTTCCTTTTTCTCCATTTATTTTTTAATACTAACTTAATCTTTTTATTTTAATTTCTAAAAAAAATTCACGATTTGTATCTCTAAATATTGTAATTTTAATAAATATTTTATGTGGTGTTTATTAAATTATATTTAAAGTATAATCTGTTTATAATAAAATTTGAAATTTTGACATGTAGATGGTTGTCAAGTTTAATCTAGAAAGATAAAAGTTAACATTAACACACTCCAAGTCCACCCTTTCTTCATTGTAGAATGCCTATCAGAATTAATAGTTATTGAATTTAGTTAAAGTTATATTACAAATATGTTGTGATAAATGCCAATTTATTTCTAGGGTTTAAAATCTTATTTGATTTTAAAATTCTAATGAATAATTATTTTTCTTTATTTTTATTTTATTTAGTTTATGTCTAGAGAATATTTTTGACATGGAGTATTGATCTAATGTAAGTCAATGGATACATGAATTGAAAGTTGGAAGTAGTTCTTGGAATTGTATATAGATGAAATTAGATAAAGATCAAATTATTCACTATCTTTTCATTGAAATATGTCACTTTTACTATAATGATTATGCAAATGATAAAATAAAATTTTGAAAACTAAAATAAATGGAAAGGAGACAAAATAAAGTAATGTGAGCCCAAAACAAAAGGGAAAGTGTTAGATATACTAAAGTGTAAGAGATACTATTTTCACTACTACAAATAGTAAAGTATAAAAGTTGATAAAAAATATTTTTATTTATGTTTCATGTTAGATTTTTATTAATTTTAAAATATCAAAAAGTTCCCAATAGTAGAGTAATAGTAAAATTATTAAAATATACTTTCATTATCTTTTAATCATTTTATTTATTTTTCAATGAATTATAAAAGATAACAAACTTAGGAGATGATATAAGGTATGCATTTTTTATCGTTACACATAGTAAATGATAAGAATGATCAAAGTCCTCTATCATTATTTTGTAAAAGTACCAGTCTTATAATTTAAAGCATATAATAGTTTGAAGGTAAAATTTTATTTATTTGTTTATGTGGTATATCTTTGTCACAATAATGTTCAATTGTATTAGGAATGTATTCTTCAAAATCATGTCGAATAATTCAACATTCTTGGATAAAAAATTGAAGTATCAATGAGTGCCAAAGTCACAAGATAAATAACTATTAAAAGTGACTTCTAAATTATATAAATATTTTGTAAACATTACTTTTTATTTAATTTTTTATTTAATAATTTACGAGATAAGTTAGTGGTAGTTGCTTAAGTTGATTTGAAATGTCTCCTTCAAAATAATGTTTAATGATCAAATATCATATGGTTATGGATTCATGTATCATTGAGGGTCTTATTCATACACTAAATGGTTACTAAAATTAGTACAATGTCTTTTTTAATTGATTAGCTTGTAACGCCCCGCCAAGGGATCCAAAAGAATTAACCTAAAGTTTCACTAAGTTTGCTAAACATTTTTTTTAAAAAAAGTAAGCAGGTATAACATACACATCAAACACATAGTAGCGGAAGCAATAACATGTAATCATCGACAACATACATTGCAAGTTACATTTCCTAAGGATCCCAAGACGTTGAGTCATGTTTAAATTTAATTAATTCTAAGTCTAACAACTATCACATACATATGAAAGAATAATCAGAAAGTCCCATGTCCATAATATACATTTTTTTCGAATGCCTCTTGGCAAATTAATTCGGAATGCTCAATCATCCTCTGTACAAGTCACAGGGAATGAAAGGCTTAAAAGAATATACATATGTAAAGATAAAGATACAACATCCTCAAATCCATGATACAAGGTACAGTAAAAAATATATATGAATCTATTCACCATACATGATACATCCATACATCCATAATGATAAAACATCTATCATAAAATCTAACCATCCATCATAATAATCCAAGAACATAGTGAAGATAAATGCCAATCACGAAAACTCCAGCCACGGTGATCATGGAACGGATCTCAATGGTAAGAGTAAAAGCACTACCACCCGACCACGTGGAACCTAAATGGTCCACTCCCACCACGCTGAGGAGATAGTCTCAAGTCCCAAACAAGGTATCAAAACACAAAACACAAGTACTCTCTAAGTCTAGAAATCCTAAAAGTATGCTAACTCAAGGGTTCCTAAAAATATCGACATCTAAATCCCAGAGGTACCACAAGACACGTAGGAAACCTAATATGCAAGCGGGAAAGTGTCATCACAAAAGTCATGTAGAAGTTACCCGAGCAATCCCTTAGGAATCCCGAGTCCCTACTGATCCTTGCGGCCACTAGTATCCTCTCGTACTGACGAGGCATACTATGGAGTGCAAGGTCATAACCAAGCGTTCTCTCTACCCCATCCTAGTCTGTACTAGCACTCAAGGCATGGGAGAGAACATACAATTATCTTGTTAGGTTCATTTTCCCTCATTTAGTATAAATGTTTTCACTTATTAAAACAACTTACAATGGGTTACTCCAGGCAGCCTCTTAGGGCCTCGATCCCCATTGCAAGCCACTTCTCGACTCTACACATAGATAACCTACCCTAGGCTCATGAAATCATAAATCAAAGAATCATAATAAAACCACCTCAGTCCTATACAAGAAACTGAAAAGACATCATAAAAGATAAGCCACAAAACTACATCAGTTCTTCATGAGCAACAGATAAGCACCAAATAATAATCATATGACCATGACAGTTCTCTATCAGCAACTGAAGGCATCAATGATAGATCAAAAAATCTAATGGTTCTCCAATGAGCAACCAGAAAGTATCCCAATAGTAAATTACAATACTGATCGAAGACTCCAAAATGGTCAAGTCAAAACATGACATCATCAAGAACATAACAAACACTTCAGTCCTCTCAAGCGATCGAAAAGAAATCCAAGTATAACTGATCGAGACTCAAAAATGGTTATCAAATATAACTGATCGAGACTCGAAAATGGTTAAGTCAGGTATCTTAAATACATACATCTTAGCTTCACACAAGCAAACTGGAAAGCAATAACAAACAGTAATCACAAACATGTCATAGAGCATATCAACACATCAACAGGGTTGCGTTTAAAAGATCGAGATCAAAACAACATAACATCACATTCACATAATCCCCGAGCCTCTGGTAACAACCTAGGATTGGTCAATGCTAGGACAAAACCTAAACACCCCATAATACAGATAACACATAGAAATATAGAATAGTCTCACAATTTGATTTAATCTTAATAATATAATGTTAATTCAAATGTACGGGTTTCTATTCTCGTTTCCAGTGTATAATTTAGGTACTTATGAATTACAATATATCCCTTAACCCATCCTTATATTACCAACTTCTATAATTATCAATTATTAATAATTAATATAATTACTAATAATTTTAATAATTAAAATAATCTTATTTTAAATACATTATTATTTAAATAAAAAATAATAAAACTTTGTTAATACTTCCATTTAAATAATAATTAAGAATTATTAATAATCTTATTAATAATTTTATTTAATAATAATTAATAATATCATTAAAACATTTTTTTAATAAATATTATTAATTAAAATAATAACTAATTACAATTAATATTATTAAAAATACTAATAATAATCAAAAAACATAATTAAAACTTTATTTAATTAAAATAGGCCATCAGCCTTTTAATATGGCCGGCGCGGCAGGCCTGCTGACGCAGGGCCTGCGCTAGCAGATTGCCGGCGGCAGTCTTTAAAACAGGTATGGGGGGGTGTGGTTATTCCCGCCCCCTCCCTTACTCATAATATATATATATATATATATATATATATATATATATATATATATATATATATATATATATATATATATATATATATATATATATATATATATATATATATATATATATATATATATATATATATATATATATATATATATATATTTTAATTGTTTTAAAATTTTATATTATTACTTTTCAAATATATTTAATTTTATGAACATTGTTTTAGACTTTCTTTTTTATTTTTTTTTATTTTTTTAAATATATATATATATATTTATTTAAATACATGATTGAAATTTTAATTTGATAGAACTAATCACTCAGATCTCTATATTAAAATATTCTTTAAAAGAATATCGTCTTTTTTTTCAGTATAAAAATTATATAACAAATTTCTTTTCTTTCATTTTAATACAATTCTCTAATCAAGATTTTTTGTTCTTTCAAAAGCTCTCCCTAGTTTAATTTGTAAAAATCTATCATCTAGAACAAGGGTTTCAAATTGATTTATTCTTCCAATTTTATTATATAGGTGAAATACAATATAGTATCATAAGGTTCATAAGAGAGCGAAAGAATCAAACAACGAAATCCAGACAATTCGGATTGATAATCCACAAGCACGAAGAAGACAAGATTATCAAATTGCATAATTCAACCCATGATCAAACACAAGACCCTACCTCAACCTGATGCTATTATGCAATCTCCAAAAACTGTAAGAGAATTCGCTCCTCTTCAATAACCTTCTTCTGAAAATCTTTCTTTGGTATTAGCCTTCTGAATTTCGCTTCCAAAAGTTGTCTCCCCAAAAATTCCCGTCCAACTTCGTATATCCCAAAAATGAACCCCCCAAAAGTTGTGCTAAGCAATTTCTCCTCAAATCGGGGCACTAATTATGCGTTTACCCGAGAAGACTCTTTGCACAACTCAGTTAACTCCAAATTAACTTTTATTATCTTTTCTTTTATTTTGCATTCAACTTTCATGCACATTAAGTTGAATTATTAAATAACTTTATTTAATATTCCACTTGACTTCTATTTTAAATTAATTTATTACTTTAATCTTATGTGCACTTTAAAAAAATTTAAAATAACATTATTAATTTCTATAATTTAATCTTTTAATTTAATTCTCATATTTAAACTCATGCTTAGATCATGCGATCTAGAATTCTTAATAATTTAATATCTTTCAACTTTTAATTTATTTTAGAACTTAATTGATAACATATTTAATTAATTTAAATAACAATAATATTTAGCATTTATTTAAAAATGAACTCCGAATATATTATCATTAAATTAAATAAATATTATCCTGTTCTAAATTTATCTTTGAACTTTTATCTCTAAATTTAATTCTTTTATTTAATTAATTTCTCAATTAATTAAATATTAAAGACATCATATTAATTCTCTATTAAATTAAATCATTAATTAATCTTTTAATTAGACTTAATTAATAGAAAACACATCAAGGACTCATATAACAACATACGAAAACCCATCATAGAAAAACACATACTAAATCAAACAAAAAGGGTTATAATCACGAAATTACATCCTTTGATGCATTCAGAGGGTACTTAACTCAGATACTTGTCCTAATTATCAATTAGGACAATTGGCTAAAGGGTTTAGGATTTGGACTTAAGAGTTTATCTCCCCTCTCTTACCATTGAGACAATGCGATAGGGTACGCTCATCCTGGCAATTCATCGAAGTCGATACCCGGTACCTGCAACCTGCATAAAATCCACGCATGTACAAACACAATATTCTAAGCTAAACAGACAATGGCAGGAAGTGGTGCATCGTGTAGATCCCGACTAGCAGGTGACTACGACTCCCTTCCTTAACCACATCAGAAACACCATACATAAATAAAACAAACACGCACACCATACACATGCAATATAGGGTAAGTATCCATAAGAAGCACATGGAATAATAAACCATCTAACTAATCATCATCGATAACTGAAAATATTGAATAATCATCATACATGCATGAAATATAGAGTACCAAGTAATCTCATCATATAATAAACTGAGTGTAAATCAACATTTGATAATCTCTAAAATAATAATACTAATCATCAAACATAAATTGGCCTAAAAGAGTTTGGCAATGATATCAGAAATGTGACTTAGGGGCAGACACTACATAGCTAATGTAGACAATAATTTCATCTTTCTAATAGAGATATAAAAATATGTTAATAAATGGTTCATGGTCAGTAGCAAAAAATAAAATTATAATAAATAATATAAGGGTATGGGTTTCAACAAAAAAAGGTTGTGGTAACCCTCACGACATGTGGTAGCTTCATGAAAAAGTCCACGACACTACATTACTGAGAAGTTATAATGTGGTATTCATAACAAGCAAGTGGAAACTTTAGAGAAAGATTATTATTATTAGTTCCTGACATGATAGGAAATGCCACTAACTAATCTAACACAAAAAATGACATGTATATCTATGTATTTATGTATAATATGCCATGATAAGACATACATCAATAGCATGTTTTGAATTTTAAATCAAGAGGACTTGACAGATGTTTGGTCAGTATCATACAGAATTTGAAATATTTCTCCTGCTCAGATTTTTTTATGATATTTATTTACAAAATTTGTAGAGAAAATTTGAAAGTACATTTGAAGGCATTGGAGGGATGATGACGCTCATAGAGTGGGCACAAGGAGTAGGTTGACACTAAGAGAGGGAGGAGTAGGGAAATGAAACAAAAAATGTCCATTCAAAATACAGGGGTGCACTTCTTGTCTCTTTTCTATTCAAAATTATTTGCAGTTTTTTTTCCCTCTTTTTCTTAGTTTTCATTTAGATTTTCTTAAAATTCAGTTCTATTGTTTTCAAGATTGAATGAATGGGGCCACGTAAATAGTCTTGCACATTCTCATTGTTTTTTATAGGGTAGCATTGGCATTGATTCTAAACGATTTATTTGTAGAAACTATAGCTACAACAACCAAAGGGAAAAAAAATGCCAAACATGATACCATAAGAAAACAGAACATGGAGGCTCTGTTTTAGAACAAAGAGAACACAATATTGAACCAAATAAAAAAACTAACCTTTTTTTAAAATTGTAGTTGTCTCTAATTAGAGCACATATTAGGTTTGCATATAAAAATAAAATACAAATATCATTTTATCTATTTTGATGCCACCATAGACTCTAGCTTAAACTCCTAAATTAATTGAAACAAACTAGCAAATATTAAGCATGTGCATATGCTTTACTGGACTTAACTACTTGTCAACTATGCATGGGGAGACAAGCGTTTATTCTCCAAATTTGATTAAGAAAATTAACAACTACAATCTAAAACTCTCCTAAGAATGCACATGAAATTAATAATGCAGATTTGAGGCAAACTAAGTTGACGTGCAGTGGAATGGTGGAGTTGGAGTTTGCAACCATAGAGATATAGTCATCTAGACATCAATCTTTATACCCCCCCTTCATTCTAAGAGGACTCATAATATTATCTTTGAGAGTCAAAAAATGATCCTTTGCAATCACTTTCATGAAGATATCTACAATTTTCTCCTTTGTGCTGATGTAATTCAATTCAACCGCTTTCTTCTATACTAAATCTCTAATGGAATGCTATCTCAAATCAAAGTACTTGGTCTTGTTGTGATGAACTATATTTTTGGCGATTTTAATTGCATTGATGTTGTCGCAAAATATCACAGTAGGTTGAATCTAAATCTCACCAATTTCTTCAAGAAGTTTTCTGAGCCATAACACTTGTGTGTTTATTGAAGTAACTACAACATATTCCACTTCTTTAGAAGAGAGAGAAACCATGCTTTGTTTCTTTGAACTCCACTTGATTAAACTAGAACCCAAGGAAAAAAAATTACCAGATGTGGATTTTTGGTCATCTAAACTACCTCCCCAATTTGAATCATTGAAGCCAACAAGCTCAAACTTATTAGAAGAATAGTGAATGCCAAAATTTAGAGCTCTTTTCACATACCTCAAAATTCTCTTAGCCTCCTTCATATGTTCCTCTAATGGATTTTACATATACCTTGAAACCAATGAAATTGAATAAGCAATATCAAGCCTTGTATGAGTTAAAAACGTCAAAGTCCCAACAATACTTCTGTATGATGTCTCATCAACACTTTCAACATCATCATCTCTACACAAGACAACTCCATGAGCAATTGGAATGGAGAGAGGTTTACAATCAGACATATCAAACTTCTTCAACATATCCATTGCATACTTGGTTTGGCAAATAAAAATTTCATCTTATCTTGATAAACCTTCATGCCAAGAAAATATTTCATGAAACCTAAATATTTCATGTCAAATTCATTCATCATAGCAACTTTGAATTCATCTTTCATCTCTGAACAACTACCCATATATAGAAAATCATCAACATACAAAATCACAATGAGAATATCATTAACTTCTTGCTTGTAATAAAGGGTAGGTTCATTCTTACTTCTTTGGAAACCATTCTATTGAAAATATCCATCAATCCTTGCATACCATGAACATGGTACTTTCTTTAGGCCATATAAAGCCTTCTTCAACTTGTATACATAATATTCTTTGCATTTCAAACTTCAAAACCTTGTGGTTGTGCCATATATACCTCTTCTTCTAAGTACCCATTCAAGAATGCACTTTTCACATCCATGTGATGAGTAGTCCATTTATTTTGAGCTACAAGAGAGATTAACATTCTAATAGTTTCTCATCTTTCTATTGGTGGAAAAGCTTCTTCATAATCAAGTCATACCTTTGAGTGAAACCTTTAGCAACCAATCTTGGCTTGTATCTTTCAACACTCCCATCACTATTATACTTGATCTTGTAGACCCATTTTGTGCCAATCTTCTACTTCTCATGTGGAGCTCTACAAGCTCCCATGTCTCATTCCCATGAATGGAATTCATCTCTATTGGATCTTCTTCATGTGTTTTATTTTGACACCTCTGATAGATATTACTTAATCTTCTTACCTTTCTTGGAGGACTTGAACTTGGACTTGAGGATGGACTTGCACTTGAAATTGATGAGGGGCTACTTGGTGGGCTTGGTGACCTTGAAATAGATCTATTAGCTAGCTACTCATTATCATTATTAGCAATAATATCATCATCCAAAACTGATTTTGGCTTTTCAACATGAGTTTTTTGATGACCATAAACTCACCCTTCATTGAAAATCACATCTCTTGAAACAAGAATCTTATTAGTAATAGGATTGAATAATCTATAAGCTTTTCTTTCCTCACTATAACCCACAAAAATGAATGATTCACATTTAACATCTAACTTTTTCCTATTTTGATTAGGGATATGAACATAAACAAAACAACCAAAAAACTTAAAATGATTTACATTAGGCCTTTTCTCATATCATGCTTCAAATGGAGTCATCTTGTCTAGGACACTTGTAGGACTCCTTTTGAGAATATAGACTGTTGTAGCAACTGAATTAACCCAATAGGATTTTCTCAAACCCTTGGTTTGTAACATGCTCCTTTCCATTTATACCACAGTAGGGTTCTTCCTTTCAACCACTCTATTATGTTGAGGTGTGTATGCAGTTGTAGGTTGCTTTTTGATCCCATTCATCTCACAAAAATTGTAAAAATATTTTGAGCAAAATTCTCCTCCACAATCTGTTCTCAAACATTTGATTATATTCCCTTTCTCATTATCTACATGATCTTTAAACCTCTTGAATGTATCAAAGGCTTCATCCTCAGTCTTCAAAAAATGCACCCAACACATGTATGCGTAATCATCAATAAAATTAATGAAATATCATGACTTACCCAAGCTTTGTGTTTGCATAGGACCACAAATATTTGAATGAATAAGCTGAAGTGGGTGATGGGGCCTCTATGGATTTCCTTTTGGAAATGATTCCCTTGCATGCTTCCCTTTTGCACATCCTTCACAAATCTATTTATTCTCTTCAACCTTAGGCAATCCAAGAACCAATACATTTGATGTTAGAATCTTCAAGCTATTGAAATTCAAATGGCCATACGTGAGATGCCATAACCAACTTTTATCCTCATGCCATATTGACAAGCTGATTGTCATTTTCACCAAATTTCAAAGGAAACATCCTATTCTTTTTCATAGGAACAATTGTAATCACTTTATTTTCCTAATTCTTATAATAGATAGTACATTTCATATTCTCAAATACCACTCTATAATTCTTCTCACATAACTTCCCAACACTCAATAAATTATGCTTCAATTTAGGAGTATAATAAATATCTTGGACACTTTTTGTACCTTCCTTTGTCTGAACATCCATGGCTCCTTTGGCTGTAACCTCCACTATATTATTATTACCAAGAGTAATATTAGATCTATAACCATCATCAAGCTTTGAGAAAATTTCCTTATTACCAGACATATGATTAGAGCACCCATAATCTAAATACCAAACATTATTCACATTATTCTCACCTTTTCCATAACAGAAAAATAGATTAACTGAGGAAGGATCCTCATCTTGTTGAGCATAATTTGCATTATTGTTAATTGATTTCAATCTACATTCTTTTTCAAAATGTCCATACCTATTGCAATAATATCATTGGATGTTCCTTTTGTCAAATCTCCCTCTACCTCTTCCTCCTTGAGAACCTCCTCTTCCTCTGGTTCCTCTTGAATAATTCTGATTTTGACCCCTTCTTGAGCCTTTCTTGTTGTTATTTCTGCTACTAGCACCACCATTCTTTGAAATTTGCAATTAGGAAGAAAAATCCTTCTCATTAATGATGGTAGAAGTGTTCCTTTTTCTATCCTCATGTGATATGAGAGATCCAACCAGCTCATCATACTCTAGGTTGGCTAAATTTTTCTTTCTTCCATAATAATTGCTATAGTATTCCATCTTGGGGTTAGAGATCTCGATACCTTTTGCATCACATGCTCTTGGCTCATAGATTCACCCAAAGTGGCCATTTTATGAACCACATCTTTGAGTCTCACACATAAATCTCCCACATTCTCTGTTTCCTTCATCTTCAAATTCTTGTATTCTCTTTTCAAGGTTTGTAGCTTCAAAACCTTGATCTAATCATTACCATGGTAAGCATCTTTTAGAGTCTTCTAGGCCTCCTTTGTTGTTCGAGCATCAATAATTCTAAGAAACCATCTATTTTCAAGAGCCATTTTGAATGTGAAAAAAATCCATTGCTTTCTTCTTCTCAATTTCTTTCTTCAATTTCCTTTGATTAGCTTGGAGAGTATCCCAATCCACAAGCTCTTCATATCTAGATTCAACAATATCCCAATAGGGATAACTTTAAGAAACCCCCCTTTGGAAAAATGTATAAAATCGTGGCAAATCCAACATTATTTTAGGGAAAAAAATTGAATTAGCGATTTCTTTTTTCAAAATAGGAAAAATTTTAATTTTATTAGCGATTTTCCTATTGTATGATAATTTCTTTTATTAATTCATTAAATCATGACCAAAAGTAAAAATATATAGAAACCATAAATTTGTATCATCCAAGATACAATAACCCTATTTAATTACTGTTAGATGATCCTAAATCAACAGTTTAAATCCCATTTCAGGGTAAAAAGTTAAAGTACAACAAGTTTCAGAGAAAGTTTCTAAAATAATGACACTTGTCCACAGTATAATCTATTTCAAGCCAAAGATTAGAAGGATACAAATTTCCTAAGAAAGTCTCTGGAATAGAGACACTTGTCAAATATATTTACTTTACCTAGAACCTGACTTAAAGTTTTACCATATATTAGCGAATGTGACCATCAATTAAGACAAGCCTCAAAAATTGTAGTCAAATTTTTTTAATTTACCATGTGGAAAGATTAGATTCCATTGGTGAAGTCATCATCAAAATAAAAATGATTATGTATCATTATTGGCGATTGGTCTGAGCATGCGACCTAGTTTTCATTAATTATGGGTGATGTTGCCACCCAAAAAGTGCCAAAAGATTTGCCAAATTCAGGGTCCCTGATGAGTGAGATTAGCCATTTGGTGAATATTTACCACTAAAGTAAACCATGTCTCCCAAAAATATTTCCCAATAAAAAATGTCTTCATCTTGATTGACAAATATTGGTAATAAACTCCACCAAACTCTAGGATATGCAAATTATTTTCCATGCTGATGTCTTCCAAACACCTTTAGCTCTAATACCAAATGTAGAAACTATAACCACATCAACCAAAGGAAAAAAAAAAAAACAAAAAAAATTCCAAAGCTGACACTAGAAGAAAATAGAATAAGGAGGCTCCATTTCAGTATAAAGAAAACACATTATTGAACCAAATAAAAAAACTAACCTTTTTATTTATTGTAGTTGTCTTTAATTATAGCACACATACCTTATTCAAGGTTGACATTTAAAAAAAAAAAACAAATCTCATTTTATTTTTTAACCAACCATAATTATCTTATGTAAAGTTGGGTTTGTTCACATTACCTCTCTCTATTCATAGTCATTCCAACATATTTGATCCATATGTTTTGTATTCATATAACATAACAGCATCAATAATTATGCACCATTTCACATAATGAATAACAAGCATTACCTTTAAGGTAAGCTATATTAACTATGATTTGTTCTAATTATTTTTTTACTAACCATGATCTTACTAGGTACCTAGATGTGATATGTTATTCTTATGCTTGTAATTTTTATTATAATATAGAATTATTTATAAAGAGCTCAAGAAAAATGAATTTATGTTAATCTCAAGATTCTAGAAGAAATAACATATTATTCTAATCCTAAACAACATAAATAAAATAACAAAAAATTAAAATTACTTATCTACTAAAAAATTATAGTTAATAATTTATATTTTTAAAATGATTGACATGTTCTTATTGCACTAATAATATAAAGATTTAGAAAAATATATAATACAATTAAGTTATAAGTGTCTAGTATAAATATTATACATATGGTTATTGTAACAATAATAATGATTTGAGTATATAAAAAATGATTTAAATTAAAAAAAAATAGTGAAATTGAATATTTTAGCACTTTTCATCTATGATGATAGAGCATAATTTGAAATGTTGATGTTAAATTTTTTACACAATCTAATCCAAAAAAATTATCAAGATAATTTTGTTTGGATTGTGAAAATTTGATAGCATAAAAGACGAGATTAACATAACTTTCTCAAAACTCTATCGGATCCACCATGACACATTATCTTCTATAGTAGGCTAATATGTCATGTTTTCCATGTGTTATACTTATTGCTTGATTTCCCTCTTAGTATTTACATTAGAAGCCAAATAAAATGTATCCATTTTGAAAGACATCATGTTTCAAAATATATTGTGTTTGAGACAACACGTTTCAAAATATGTTGTATTTTAAAAAATAGATGGTTTTATGCTTATTTATCACTTGCTTGGATAACACAACATATTAGCCATAAATTTTTAGATAACAACATCTTAACCATTGATAATTAGATAACATGCCATGTTGGTCCTGAAAGAGTATTAGACCTATAATGAAGACATCTTAGTTTTGCGACTAGTGATGGGAAATTGCAGCCCATGCACATTTATCTCTTTATGGAATAACATGCCATGTTAGCCCTGACAGAGTTTTATCCCTGTAATGGAGATATCTTAGATCGATGATAAATGATGAGAAATTTCATCCCATGCACATTTATCACTTTCTTAGAGAACACAACATGTTGGCCCTAAGAGAGTTTTATCCCATAATGAAGATGCTTACCTGCTAAGCATATGATTAGTGTCCTTTAGTAGCCCATGGTTGAGTTTATGATGTTAAACTTCTAAATAATGTTTAAAGTACATCTTATAAATCAAATTTTTTTTTTCTTACATATGCTTAATAATTTAACAAAAATATAACATGAGTATGGTATTTACCAGCTTCAAAGAACTTTCAACATAACTTTTCCAAAATCTTGCCAAGGCCAACATGTAGCACTATCTTCCCCGGTGGGCCAACATGTCACATTTTCCCAATTTTGTAATTTGGAAAGGGTGGAAAGGTATCTTTGCAAAATGATGATATATTTCACCATTTTGAAATTAAATTCAATGAGCTAAAAGAAGTAAGTGAGAAATGGTGATGCATCTTTCACTTTAGAAATTACAAAATTGGGAAAACATGACATATTGGCCTTTGCAAGAAGATAAAATGATGTATTTCTCATGGTAAGTTTTTAGTCCATGATGATGTTTCAAAATTTTTATCTATGATATAATAGGTATCAACCCATCATAGATAACCAAATTGAGATAACTTCATAATGAGATCAACTCTTTTATAGTATGGGTTAACTCATCATTTTATTGATGGAGTAGAAAAACACATAGTGTTATCTCCATTTTTTCATTTGGTAGTTCTCTTTAGCCATGAATGCAAAATGGCAAAACCAACCAAGATTTTTCATGTGCCTCCAGTCAGTTTGATGATGCAGGCTAGTGCCTTATTAAAGGTTGTGCATCTTCATGTTAATCAATGACCATGGCTTACTTTTCTATTTTGTGGGTCTCTTAATGATGAGGTCAAGAGTGTGTGGTAGGGTGATAAGAGAGGGAGAGATGAACAAGATTGGGAGAGAGAGTGAGTGAAGGATAGAAGGGAAAATGGGAGAAAGTGAGGGAGGGAAAAGGAGAGGAAGTGAAAGAGAGAAAGTATTTAAGGTTTAGGGATATAGAGTGAGGGAAAGAGTGGGAAAAAAAAAGGAGAGAGAGTGAGGGAGGTGAAAAGAGAGACGCTCCACCCACTCTTAATTTCTCCCCTTCACCTTTCTACCTCTCCCTTTTCCTCTCTCGTACTCTCTCCTTTCTCCCCCATCTTCCTCTCACTTTATCTTTCCAAAATTTGGTGTGAAGTCCCACAATGAAATACTAAAACACAATTGAAAATGAAAACCCCCTTTTAAGTCAGACAACTAGCACAATTCCACACAATTAGTAGAATAAACTACATTATGGGATAATGCACAATGTTAAACCTACTACATGACATAATGCAATAATAAAATGGGGTTAACATAAATGGTAAAAAATGAACCTAAAAAATAATGAAACAGGGTTAACATGACGATTATCGATAATAAACATGATGCATTAACCCACAGTGACAAATTTTAGTCCATTGAAAATATCTTAGAACAACTATCTATGATGGACTGAAGGGGGGCAAAATTATCCAACAATTACTATGTATTGAACTTGATAATTTCATCTCACAAAATGGGATGCAATATTATATGAATATTACATCCCAAAGTCTATCATACATTGGAATACAAAAATCTCCTACAAAGTCTAGAATAATTATGGGATACTTGTTAACATGTTAGGGTTTCTTTGGTAAATCATCATGTTATCCTCATTACCGATCTCAAAAATTTTCAATGGGCTACAATCTCTCATAATGGGACAATGCGTCAGGTTGTCTTTGGTAACCTTCATGTTATTCCATCTCACTATTTTGTAGAGGATCAAAATGGTAGCTTGGGAAATGGGAAAACCTTTTTCTATTTTGTTGGGTTCTTTTTTTTTGCATTATTCATACTACTTGGACTCAATTTCAAGGTCCATCTTTTCTAATATGATGATAAATAATATGGGCGTTAAAAAGAGATTTCAATTAAAAAAAATTAGATTTAATGAATAATGCATTTCTTGTTATTACATATATGTAATAATTTTACCAATGAGAACAAAGAATAATGTCTATAAAACCTTTGCCTCAACAAGATCAATGATATCTAATCTTGTTGAAATAAATTATGTTACTAATGCTATTAAATTAATGCAATTTTGTCACATTTTCTACTCTGTTGCATATTTTGTATCCAAAAGTGATACTTCAATTTTTATTGTTTCATACCTTTCAACAAGTAACATTTAGCTTAAGTGGGAAATTCAATGCTTTGTATCCTTGTTAATATTTCACTTGATATTTTTTACAATGAAAATGAGGTGCCACAAATTTTACACCCTACAAGTAGAATATTGTACTTCAAATATTTCCTTAAGTATTTATATAATGTGGCATTTGGTATATGCAACAAGTTTTGTATTTCTAAATATTGAACTAAATGTGGAATTTACCATTTTGTAATCATTGCTGCAACATTTTATTATGGAGGATACTTTATTCATATTTTTGTATTTTTATTTGAAGATTCAACACATGTATATTATTATTTCAATTTCATTTTTCTATCTTTCTAAACATTATGATCATTCACACACAAATGTGTATACACACACATATAAATATTTATATGTATACATATATATATACATACATTTAACTAAATGTATATATATACATATATATATATGTATGTATATGTATACCTATATATATATGTATATATATACCTATATATATGTATATATATGTATATATATACCTATATATATGTATATATATGTATATATATACCTATATATGTATACATATAAATATATACAGGTAAATATACATATATATATAGGTATGTATATGTATATACATATGTATACATATACATATACATAAATGTATATGTTTATGTATACACACACACACATATATATATGTATATATATATATATATATATGTATGTATATATATATATATATGTATATATATATATATATGTATATATATATATGTATATATATATATATATATACACACATATGTATACATACATATATATACATATATATATGTATATATATATGTATGTATACATATATGTATATATATGTATGTATACATATGTATATATACATATATGTATACATACATATATATACATATATATATATGTATACATATAATATATATATATATATATATATATACATATGTATATATGTATGTATGTATGTATATGTATACATATATACATATCTATGTATACATACATACATACATACATATATACACACACACATATACATACATACATACATACATGTATACATATATGTGTGTGTGTGTGTGTATGTATATGTATACACACACATATACATACACACACACACACATATAATATATCATAAATTATGTATTCCCCTCTTGCCTCTATAATAATTTAATATTTAATCATAGTACTATGTAACCTCACACTCATAAAATCTTGGTGGATAAAGGGTAGCAGATATTATACTAAACTTGGATGAAGATTACAGAAATAAATTGCAAACTATATTAAAATCTCATAATAAAAAATTAATAGCCAAATATCAACTATTGGGAGTGCACCTATTGTATTGATATATAAAAAGGGTTACATTCATCAAGTTTCATGTTTTCAAACCAAAGTTATACCAACAAGTAGAAAATAGAAATACCTCTAATACAAAAATAATAAACCACTTATAGACTTTACTCTTAGCATAAGCTCCTTCACCAAAATGGAGCAACATGCCAATAAACTACTATGATCTAATACAAAACAAAGCATTTTGTATACAAGCTAACTATAAATCACCAATATACCAATTAAATAATAGGATCATAAACCCTCCTTTTAATCCCAATACATACCCAAACTATCTACATCACACCATTTTTAATTTATTTGTTTCCAAAATATAATCCTACCCTTGTAGGTGCACTCTAGATTGATATTGGCATGATCTCCTAGATCCACAACCCCCTTTATGGGCTCCTTTTTAGGAACTTCTCCTTGTACAAAGCCTCATCTTCTCCATCCTCCTCACTATCAATATTAAAATCCTAATCCTCCTTATTAAAATCCATCATGCCTAAACATCTTGGATGTAGTTTTGCAACCAATTGCCCTTTTACTCTTCTTCCAAACCCCCATTGGCTTCAAGAAAGCAATAGTGTGCAACACCAATTGCCTCCTATAAGGAGTAATCATTGGTTCAAGGTCATGGATGAAAATATATTTTCCACCTACATCACACACCTTTGAATAACACAAAATTAATTCAAAAGATGGATACCTAGGTTTTCATCTATATTTTCAAGTACATTTTCCAACATCTACAAAGAACTACCCCTAACTAGCTTCTTGAATATTTTCTTAACCATATTATTTGACCCAATGGATGTTGAAACATGGTAAACACATCTAAACTTACCCCATACTGTTAGTTACTCTAGAGGTAAACCACCCATAACATTATTCTTATTGAATGTAGAACCAAGAATGGTCTGATGCGAACAAAATTCCTCAAATAATTAACATAAACATAATATAGAAAGAGTACAAAATAAATTCAAGAATTCTAAATTCTTCTCTATTATTTCTTCCAAATCCTCCTCCTCCTATAATGAGAGAAATTACAATTTTAAATACAAATCTGAAATTACCATTTTTGGCAATTTTTCATAAAACTATTTTTTGCCATTTTTGGTAATTTTTAAAACAACTCGAAAAAAGCTGATTTTTTTCATGAAGCTTCCTAAAACTGAGATAAGATGAACTGCCAACTAACTTTCAAAATTGGAAGTAATATTTTGAGGTTATTAATAAAAACCAACTTTCTAAAAACTAAGAAAAACATTAAAAGCTTTAAAAAAACTACTAAAAGCTCCTGCATCATTCTCCTCTGGTTGAAAGAATGCAGCTCCTACAAGTTGTTTTTTGAATGCGTATAACTTCTTTTCTAGAACTTTTCTGTCCATTGTATCGAACATTGATTTTACTGACTCAGAGGAATTCAAGTTTATTCCTTTTTCCTAGTCTTCCAAATTTTTGACATGTTTTCATTCATCTTTGCATTTGTCGCTGGATCCCTCTTCCCCTTATTTTTCTTAACCCATATTCTACTCAACATCTTTTCAGCCCTTAAAATCAAAAATTCCATTCTTCTATATAAACCTTTGCACCATAACCATTTATATCTTCAACACATAATATATCAACATATTCTCCATTACCACAATTTTCATAATATCCTTGAAAAAATATATATTCCATATTAAAAAACAAATCTGAACCATCATCATTAGAAACCTTCTTATAAACATGCACTCCCACTTTCTCATTCTGAACATAAGATTCAAATACTTGAGAATGATAGGAAAGCTCTTCTATGGCTATGTTTACCATGTCTTCAATGCTTGATGTTGAAACAATCATAGGTATACTTTCCATTTCATTTTCTACCTCTTCCTCCTACAATCTTTTATTTTTCCATTCTTGCATTTTCCTCTTCTGAAAAATCTTTTTAACAAGCCATGTGATCTTCTTCTTGACTGGTAGGTACCATTTTTACATTTCTAATTCCATTAGCTTTCTTAATTGTTTCCAACTTTCTTGTAATTTTCTTAAAAATTCTTTCAACTCTAACCGCCTCATCTCTTCCTCCTTCCTCTTCCTCTCTTTCTCTTTTATTTTATTTTCTTCTCTCCTCTTATGCAAATACTTCATCAATAAATCTAGTTCTTCAAACGAGTCCATTAACCTTGCTTTTGCTTTGCCTTTGCCTCAACTTGGGTATTTTATCTTCTCTACCAAGTCTTTAGAAAACTAGTTCCTCTTTGTAACCTGCATAAACATAAACATAAACTCAAAACCACACAACCACAAAAATATCTCATTTTCCCAGACCTTCTATGCTCTGATACTAGATGATGTAGCCAAAATTCCTCAAATAATTAACATAAACATAATATAGAAAGAGTACAAAATAAATTCGAGAATTCCAAATTCTTCTTTATTATTTCTTCCAAATCCTCCTCCTCCTACAATGAGAGAAATTACAATTTTAAATACAAATTTGAAATTACCATTTTTTGACATTTTTTCATAAAACTATTTTTTGCCATTTTTGGTAATTTTTAAAACAACTCGAAAAAAGATGATTTTTTTTGTGAAGCTTCCTAAAATTGAGATAAGATGAACTGCCAACTAACTTTAGAAATTGGAAGTAATATTTTGAGGTTATTAATAAAAACCAACTTTCTAAAAACTAAGAAAAACATTAAAAGCTTTAAAAAAACTACTAAAAGCTCCTTCTTACAAAGCCACTAAAAGCTCCTACATCATGGTTTGATTTGAAATTTCTCCTTAGTCACTTACTAGAAATCCCTTGTAAAAAGGTTATTTGTCTCATTTCCCCTGCTAATCTCACTAGCGTGTCCATCATTGACAATCCATTTAAAAAGACAATGGAGCAAGACATTAACATACATAAAAAAATGGCGATAGATATCAAATTAAAAAGCACTTATATATCAAGAGTTTCATCCAAGGAAATAATATTTTGTATTCATTTCTCCCAAAGAAATAGTCCTGTCACATTCTATCATAACTTTCATCTTTTTGAAATTCTTCTATCATGTCATCCTTTTTTAGAATCCAAATATGAAGCATTAGGTGGGAAAGGTAAATGAGGACATGGTAATGATCTTCACCACATGAACCTTTAGTATCATTGTAAAGTGTTCACACCATTAGCTCATTGTAAATGGGAAACCCCTCTTTTTTTTTTTTTTTTTTATAGAAATAGGAGTAATGGTCTTAGTTCTTGTTAAATCTTAGAGATGAGTTTCAATAACTTTGGCTTGTTTGGTAGTCAAGTCAGTTATCAATATGAGTGACAGTTGGGAAAATCTAGTCAAGGATGTGAAGTTGAAATTAAAGGATTTGCAATTAAATTAGATGATCTTTGAAAATATTGTTCCAACTTCAATTTTGTCTTAGAAAGTTAAGAAAATTTGTGGAAGATAACATTGATGGAGGCATTTTGATTCTTGGTTTTTATTTAAAGTCTAGAATCTTTTAGAACCTCCCAAAATATAAGACCTTTTTTATAACTCCTATGAACCTTTCCCATAGCTCCAATAAAATATTGGATTTTGAATCAACAAATCTTTGGGGGGATTTTCATAATCTCAATATTCTCAATCTTGAGAATATCAATATAACGCCACTCCTAATAATGATTTTTAAAAAAATTTTAAACACCCACCCTAGTACAAAGGTAGTTCAATGAGAATTTAAAGTTTGAGTTTACCAAAATTATGATGAAAAATTATAGGCCAAAAGATGAAGATTATAGTGGGGAATCTTGACATCTCCATATTTATACTTGTGTTGTTTCACAATGCACATCCATTTAGGCTACTTGGCCTAATGAGGACCCACATTTTTTTAAGGTCTTTAGCCTTTTTGGGTGGTTTAGAATTGATAGGGTAAATCTAGTTTTCTATTTAGTGATTTAGATTATGGGCTCGAGTGTGCTCCTAGTACCTGGATACTAACTAGGGTTCCCTATTGGTCTCTTCTTTCCCCCTTTTTCTTCTTGTTTTCCCTAGGTGTTATCTTTTTGTTAGATTTATCAAAGTCCTTTTGGGATTTAATCATCTTTCGCCTTTTTGAACTTTCAAAGGTGCGGGAATATTGGAACATCTACAAAACTAAAAGTAAAGCTTAAGCTCAAGTTTAGCAAGGATTTTTTGTTTTGGAAATTTTCATTCGAAAACATTAAAACTTAATGATGACTTCTGATTTCATCATATTCCAAGGCTTAAAAGGGAAAAAAATTCATTTATTTTGGTTCTCTACAATTTTGTGTCTTCAAGCTTTAGTTATCTGAAGACTTTGGTGACCTCACAAACCTAGTTTTCTTCCACTTGCATTACATCTAATAAGTTGATTTACATAAAAATAAGTTTCTAGAGCTCCCTCATCACAAGTTTATATGTATTTCCTTTCTTGTTGAGGTAGGGCTTCTTTTTTATTGTTTTAGGTTTTTTGTTGTCTTTCCCTTTTTATTTTAGGGCTTTTTTCCCTTTTTTGGGGGGTTTTTATTTTGGTTTTAGGGTTTTCCTATTTTTAGGGTTTTTTAGTTTTGTTGGTTTCTAGGGTTTGTAGTTATATATATATTTTAGGGTCTTATTTCTTGTTGTAGTTTAGAACCCTCATTTTAGGCTTTCACAACCTAACCCTCCAACCTTTCACAATCCCTTCAAAATGGCTAACTCAAACTATACTTAGGATTGTTGCATGTCACACTTTGACACCCTAGAATAAATATCAATGTCTAACTCCCTTCTGACTAGAAATGGTAACTTCATGCTTTACTTACAACAACCCTTGGATCATCAGAGTTTCAGACTTTGATGCCTCAAAGGGGTAATAAACTATTGACCCTCTACAACTAGCTTGCCAAAATGACTAAATTTAAAGTCATTAGACTTGTTAGTGTGTTGTACCTCTATACTCCAAAGAGTATACTGATCCCCAACCCTCAAATGACAAAAAATGACACTTATTTTTTCGCACCATTGGGGTCAATATAGTTCTAGTCTTTGAACTCCAAAGGGTTACAACTAAGACTTTCCAAGCGTAAAATCATTGAGTCTTCAAACTTTCTAAGTGTGAAGACCTTTTGGACTATGAAGGTCTGAAGCCCAAAATAATTTAGAGAAGGAGAAGTCCAAGAATAATTTATATTTTCTTCCATTTTCAAGGGGTTCACTTATTTTATTGGTATTTAGGTCATTTTATGACATATTTAGGCTAATTGATTACATTCATTTTTGTCAATTAAATGTATCTAATAATTTCTTTTGTATTTGTAGAATTTGGAAGTATGATAATCCACCTTCCGATGAAGTACCATTGTAAGGGGTATTATACTTCTACCAAGCTCAAAAAATTACATAGTGAGATTGCTAATACTAACATTAGATATATAGACTATAATATCTTCCTTTAGAAATGTGTAGAGCCAATGATCATTCTTTTGTCTATATAGCCATGATTTGGGTGGGATTGGTAAATGCATCTATACATCCAGTGTTAATCTTGCTACTTGACTTGATAATGACCCTCGTAAACAACTATGTACTAGGAAAAAGGGTAGTGAGAAACACAAAAAAGAGGCATGGTCAACATATACCAAAATTTAATTAAGGAAGTATTTCACATAACTATTTCAAATAGCTATTTCCCTTTCTAAATAGAGTGAGGTTGGAGGTGGTTCAATGACACCCCACACATGTATGATCTCATCAATTTCAATTAATTCATTCATCTTTACAACATCAACATGTTGGAGAGGATTCATATGCACAAGGGGAACCAAAATGATGATATGAGGAATGGTTTCACAATCTTGAGAAGAGTTTGGGGCTTATTGTAGACAAAGAAGCTATAATCATGGATGATCCGACTCATTCAAAATATCAGAAGCAAGAAGGTTAGAATATACTTGGGAACAATAATAAGAGACATGGTCTATGTGAATAGATGAAGTAGATTAAGGTCAACCCAATGTTTTATACTATATCATGTGTTACCTATCTATTATCTTCTTGAGCTAAGTACCTGAGCATAACCATGAAAGTGACCCTATGAGATAGGAACACATACCCCGACACCGTATACCCTCAACTAGTGAGAAGGGAAAAGTTAAAGGCATAAATCCCTAAATGTTTTATAGTGAATAATTTCTTTGTCTTGTTGGCTATAATCCCTGCATAATGAAAAAAGTAGGCTATAACCTCTAAATCTTATCCCAATGCAAAAAACACTTTGATATCTAAAAACCCTTTCTTTTCCCTCCTTCACATCTAAACCAAGCATTCTTAGAACATAAATCTTAATAGTTTCACTATTTTTTCATCTTTCTATGATGCAAAATGTAAATCTTTGAATCAATTGCATAAGAAATTGAAGTAACTCTCTATTCGATCAAACCAAATATAGATGAATACTCAATTTGATCACCATATAAAAATAAATGAATGGATTAAAGTTGAAAGAAGAGATTAAAAAATAATGCATCCATTCCCTCTTCACAATTTTCTAATTCCCCTATTGCACAAAGTTTCCCACCGGATGTCTCCCTTAAAACCACATTGGAATACTCTCCAAGATTGAAGAAAAATAAAGGGAATATACAGGTCAGAACATCTTCTTAGTAGTGAATCTAAAATAGTAACACAAGCCATCATCAACAATTATTTTTCATAAATCAACTAGCATTGATGTCATAATTTGGGATTGTAGCCTTCTGGTGTGGTCCTTCTATTATGGTCTCTAAATTTGTAGAAGGGATCCACAAAGCTCTTAATAAATAGGTAAGTATCACTACCCTTTCCACTAGTTTTTCCTATTTAGAATGTATAGACAAAAAAATTAGGGAATAAATTCTAAGTATTCCATGGTTTTTGTGTTAATTTTTTTAAAGGGACATATAACTTTATCCCTAAGATTGTTGAACCAAATTTGATACTCACCTGAATTTCCTTTAAATATTTCCCAGTAGAACTCATGTTGGTAGCTACAAGTATGATGAGGTATTAAGAGGGGGGGTGGGTAGTAATCAGTACCTTATGTATTTAAGTTTTAAACACTTTCTTCCTTTAAATTGATAGTTAGCTTGAACATTGATCCAATAGTTTTATTTTTAATCTCATTAGTATACCGATGGTTAATGTACCTTCAACAATAAAATAAAATAAACATTCAAACCATAAACTTGAAACACTTGACATACTAATTTGGTATTGCAGAAAACCCTTGGTTAGACAAATAGATAACATAATAATGTCATATTTTGAATGAATACATCTTGTTAAAAGTCTCTAATACCCTACTAAATGTTGAGAACAGATTGAGGGAGATTGTTGAAGAAGGAGACTATTGAGAATAGATTGATACAAGTATGATAAATATGTTTCAATCATTATTTTGTCACTAATGTCAAACTTACTATTTTCTGGTAAGACAATTGCTTATATGATTTAAGTACTATCACTTATTTGATTGATGAAGAGGATTTGATCAAAAAAATGTAACAATAGCACATAGAGGAAAGGTTGAGTTATGATATAAAAAGGGAGTACAAGAAACAACTAAGATAGTGATAGTATAGTGCATTGATAATCTACTTAAGGTTACAAAGGTTGGTTACACTAAGAAAGTTCAGAAGAACAAGTTAAACAAAGTTTGTCTACAAAACTTGACTGAGTGGATAGTGAGAGTCGAGCAAAGTCAGTGCAAGATGAGTAGAAAATCAATTGGAGCCAAGTAAAAGTCTATTCTAGTGTATGTTGAGAAAAACAATAGATGTTGAGTAAAGTTTAGTTGATGTCGAGCACCAATAAACTTTAGTTTGTTTTAAGTGATTTTCTAGAGGATGTCAAGAAACACAGCATGTGCTGAGCATTAGAAGCTAGTTAATGATGAGTCTCAACATTATTAGAAAGATCACGAATTCAATGAATCTAAGCTAACAAATTTTGTTTTCTTGAAAAATTTGAACTAGGTGGAAGATAAGATTGATGAGCTAGTGGCACAGAATTCATGGTAAACCATTTTGAGATGAATTCAAAGAGGATTAAAGAAGAAGTTTCTAGAAGTGATATTGATTGAGGGGTAGATTCATTGTATCCTACCTAATCTATCCTAACCCTAAATTGGATGATGGAGAATGAACGACAAAAGATCTTAATTTCCTATTTATAGGAATGGCTGGTTAGAAGCAAAGGTTGTCATGTGCGAGAACCCAAGGAAGACAAGGAGTCAAGGGTTTTGCTTCATCAAGTGACCTAAGAGAAGAGTCTGCATTAGCATGTTAAGAAAGAAGGCTTAAGGGTATTAATGCTTGAAGGGTGAACAAGCTATTAGAGCTAAAGTGTTTGAAAGTCAAGCAGAATGGAGGACTAAAATAGAGATCTATAATCTATAAATGAAGTTATAATTTGTTATCAGATCAAGCCTTACTATTACTCTCTAATAATTGTATCAATCTAGGGTAAATCCTTTGGATTAAGGTTGACCTAAAAGTAATTTGTAAATCCTTTAACTAGGTGACATTCCAAGTGAATGGTCTAAAGTCCTCTAACAAGGCTCACTCCTAATAGGGTGATTGAAATCCTTTAATAGGGTCACATTTAATAGTGTGTATTGTAGCCTTTAACAGGGCTAGCCTTTCATAGGGCATTACTTCAGAATAGTGAAAAAGAGTAGCATGTTACTAGTGGTTTTTCCCAAATTGGGTTTTTACATAAATCATTGTGTCAAGTGTGTTACTGAATCTATTATGTTTCATGTTTACATTTCTATAAATTGATTTGATAGTAACCTACAAGTTTTAAGTGATTGCATAATCTTATGGATGCATGCATGCTGATGATAAATGTTATATGGGTTCACTAAGTTGAGAAAAGTTTTATTTATACATTTGGATCTTGCATAACTAATTCACCCCCCCTCTCAGTTATTGTAAAGAATTCCAACAATTGGCATCAAAGCCATCTGCTTAAAAGGACTAGTTTTGAAGGTACTATAAGCACAAAGATTAAGATGTCAAAAAAAGATGTACCCAAGCTTAATAGAGATAACTTTCCTGCATGAAAACATTTGATGAAGCTACACCTTGGAGGACTTGGAGATCATGCACAATCTACCATTACTACCAAGCATGTTGATCCCTTTGGAACCCCAATAATCGAGGATATGAAAAAGAAGAAAGAACACAACTAGGCAATATTGGAGATTGCCTCTGCCCTAAGTTATGCTGAATTTAATGATATCAAAATTCTTGACAGTGCAAAGAAAATGTAGGATGCCTTAACCAAAATCTATGGAGGAGACACTAATGTTCTAAGAGCCAAATCTAAAAGTCTCAGAGGTAAGTTTGATGATATGAGAATGCAAGAAGGTGAAAATATTGCTCAATATGCCTCAAGGATAAAAGATGTTGTTAATGCAATAAGAGGATCTAATGGTAAAATAGATGATGATATCATACTAAGAAATTTTTTAAGAACATTGTTGCCTATATATGTTGTTAGAGTTCTACAATTCAAGAACTGAGATGTATACTAGGGAATAATCCATCTCTTGAAGGTCTGGTAGGTAGGATCACTAATTTTGAGCTATCTAACTTTGATAATCACAAACCTAAAAATATTGAATTTTCTTTCAAAGATATGTTGTCATTGAAGGAACCTAATGAGAAGAAGAAGAAGAAAAAGAAAAAAGAATGTGTCTAGTGATAGTGATACAGATGAGGAGGATGCAAAACAACTTGAAGCACTATTAGTAAGAAGATTCCATAGAGGTAAAGGCAAGTTCAAAGGTATATTACCTATCATTTGTTTCAACTATAATGAAGTTGGTCATATTGCAACTAGATGTCCAGAGAAGAAGAACTGCAAAGGTGGTGACAAGTACAAAAGTAGAAGAGATGAAGACAACAAGGACTACAAAGACAAAGACAAAAAGTATTTCTATATTGCAAAAGAGGAAACAAAAGATGAATCTGATGAACATGATGATGAAGTGGTGTATGTTGCAATGAAGGATGAATCTAATGAAGATGAGGCAATTGCACTTGTGTCTTATATGAACAAGAATGATAGATGGATCATTGACAATGGATGTTCACATTACATGACTGGAGATAAAAGTAAGTTCATTACCTTGAATTTTTATGATGGAAATAGTGTAAGATTTGGTAATGATGCACCATGTTTGATAAAAGGAAAAGGTTCTATCAAACTCATAGAAAAGATTTTATGTGACAATGCTTATTATGTTGAAGGACTTAACTATAATCTATTGAGTGTGTCACAACTGAAAAATTTAGGAAGTAAGGTTGAGTTTGAAAACAAGATTGCTAATATATATGATACTAATAAAATATTGATTGGAAAAGGGTGATTAAACAAGGATTAATCTATTCTATCTTGATATAGAGGATGTTACTTGTTTAGTTGTAAAGTTTGATAATATGTGGCTATGACACAAAAGGTTATGTCATGTTAATTTTGATAACTTGGTTAGTATTAGTAACATGAGAAAAGTTAGAGGTTTGCCTAAGTTGAAGAAGCCTAATAACATAATATGCAAACAATATCAGTTAGGCAAAATGAAAAAGTCAAGTTTTAAGAGAAAAACTTATACCTCTAAAGGAATACTAGAGATTGTTCATACTAACTTGTGTGGACCAATTGAAGTGCAAAGCTAGAAAGGAGATAAGTACATTATGCTACTTGTTGATAATTATTCTAGAATGATGACAATTATGTTTCTGAAAGATAAATATGATGCTTTCAAAATATTAAAGTGGTACTTAGTAAGAGTTGAGAAGGAAATAGGTAAAAGTATAAAATGTTTGAGATCTGATAGAGGAGGAGAATTTACATCAAATGAGTTTGAGATGTTCTATAATAATAGAGGAATCAAAAGATAGACATCTGTCCCTAGAACCCCTCCACAAAATGGAATTTCTAAAAGGAGGAATAAGTCTATAATGGATTGTGCTAGGACAATCATGATGGAGAAAAATGTTGCTTTGAAATACTGGAGAGAAGCTATAAGTATAGCAATTTATGCCTTGAACCATGTACAAGTCAAGAAAGGTACTCATTCAACTCCTTTTGAACTATGGTATCAACACTCACCCAATGTAAATTTTTTTAAGGTATTTGGAAGAAAATGCTATATTCTCAAAGACTTTAGGAATGGTAAACTAGATGCAAAAAGTCAAGAAGGTATATTCGTAGGTTATTCCACAAGAAGTAAAGCTTATAAATGTTTAAATACTAATACTAACAAAGTTATGGAAAGTACAAATGTGAAATTTGATGAATATAAAGAAGTATATGAGGCTGAACCTATGAAAGAACTAGAAGAATACAAATCATTTGTATACTTTTCTGAAGGTATGCTAGTTGAAAAGATGTTGCACACCAACAACACATTTTAGTGATTTCCGAGTCACATATAATGAATGTCGAGATGCATTTAGGAAGCTAGCTACATTCAGATGACGAGTTACAAAATGAAGTTGAAGCATATTCTGATTTTGAAATTAGTATACATGAGAGAGATGCTGAACTACCTAACAGAGATGTACATAGTGACTCTAAAGTTGTAAGAAAAAATGAAGAAACCAAAGCTAAATCAAGATTGTCTAAATATGTCAAGAGACATCATCTTGCTACACAAATTATTGGAGATAAGGATGCTAGACCAATGACAAGAAACAAATTGAGAAAAGATACATGTTTATTGAGCATAAAAGAACCTAAATTAGTAAGAGATGCCTTAGAAGATGTAGACTATAGCGAAGCCATGGAAGAAGAGATTGAATAGATTGAGAAAAACAAAACATGGACTCTAGTTCCTAGACCAAAAGACAAAAATGTGATTGGCACCAAGTGGGTTTTCAGAAATAAGCTAGATGAAAATGGTGAAGTCACAAGGAACAAGGAAAGATTATTATGCAAAGGATATGCACAAAAAGAGGGAATTGACTATGGAGAAACATTTTCTACTATTGCTAGATTAGAAAGAGTAAGAACTCTGCTTTCTTATTCTGTATACAAAGGTTTCAAAGTTTATCAAATGGATGTTAAATCTACATTTCTGAATGGCATATTAGAGGAAGAAGTTTACATAGAGCAACTAGAAGGATTTTTTGATGTTAACAATAAGAACATGGTATGCAGATTACACAAAGCTTATATGGTTTGAAACAAGTGCCAAGACCATGGTATGTGAGACTTCATAATTATCTTGTGAAGATTGGATTTAAAAAGGACTGATGATAACAACAATCTGTACATGAAGAAAAAGAAAGGAAAAGGTATTTTGTTATCTGAATTTTTTTTAGATGATATCATATTTGGAGGTCAAGATGCTTTATGTTTAAGGCTTTTGCAAATAAAATGAGGCAAGAATTTGAGATGTCTATGTTTGGAGAGATCAAGTTCTTTGTGGGTTTGCAAGTACATTAGATGAAATATGGTATATACATCACTCAGTCAAAGTATTTCAAGGAAATATTGAAAACTTTTGGATTGGAGGATTCTAAACTAGTAAGTACACCTATGGTAACAAGACATAAATTGTCAAAGAATGATGATTCAGTTGAGGTGAATCAAACATTATACAGGTCTATGATTGGAAAATTACAATACATAGTACATAGCAGACTTGATATTACATTATCTATAGGGATAGTTGCAAGATTCTCTGCTAATCCTAGGGAGAATCATTTGATGGTTGTAAAGAGAATAATGAGATATCTGAAAGGAACAAAGGAATATGGTCTATACTATAAGAAAAATGAGAAATTTGAATTAAGAGCCTATACTGATGCTGATTGGGCTGGAAACATTGATGACAAAAAGAGCACCAATAGAGGAGCATTTTTCTTAGGCAAGAGGCTAGTTACATGGACTAGCAAGAAATAAAACTGTACTTCACAATCTACTGCTGAAGCTGAATATGTTGCTACTTTTGTAAATTGTACAAACATTGTATGGATCAAACATCTACTCAAAGGTATGAAGGAAGATATCACATAACCATTAATACTTTACTGTGATAATACAAGTGCTATAAATATATCAAAGAATCCTATGATGCACACAAAGACTAAGCACATTGCAATCAAGTATCATTACTTGAGAGAATTAGTTCAAGATAAAGAGGTGAAAATGGAATATGTCAACACAAAAGAGAAAATTGTTGATATCTTCAAAAAATCATTACCTAAGGATGCTCATGAGTATCTAAGAGGTAAACTAGGAGTGATACCTCTATCAAAGGCTATCTAAGTAATAAGAGGAGTGCTCTACATCAAACAAGTTGATTTTCTTATATGTTACAAATTGATGTAGTGGATCTGACTTTAGGAGCTGCCTAAAGTAATCAAAGAGCTGGAGTTACTAATCAGTCACAAGCAAGGTGATAGAGGGAGAAACTGAAGAAGTTCATATCTGCATATTAAGATGACAAGTCTTTGGTATTGTTGTCAAAGAGGGAGAGATTTATTGATCAAAGGGAGAGACAATTATTGATCAGGAGAAATATTTACTACTCAAAGGGAGAGATAGTTACTAATTAGGAGAAATACAAGAAAGTGGAGATTGAACAAAGAGGGAGAAATGAAGTGTATCTGCTAGAGAACATCTACCTAGTAAGAGGGAGATAATTGTAGAAAAGAAGTAATTCAAAGGGAGTTATAAGAATGACACAAAAGAATTTTGTAACCTATTGAGAAGATAAAAGTTGCTAATAGAGGGAGAGATTTCAATACAAGAAATTATTTTCTTTTTGGTATTTTTTTGGTCTTACTATTTTAACCTAATCAATTTGGTTGATTAGTTTTGTTTCACATCAATGCCAGAGAGGGAGATTGTTGAGAGTAGATTGAGACTTATTGTTGATGAAGGAGACTGTTGAGAATAGATCAATATGAGTATGATAAATATGTTTCAATTATTGTTTTGTCAGTAATGTCAAACCTACTATTTTCTAGTAAGACAATTGCTTATATGATTTAAGTACTATCACTTATTTGATTGATGAAGAGGATTTGATCAAAAAGATATATCAATAGCACCTAGAGGAAAGGTTGAGTTATGATCTAAAAAGGGAGTAAAGGAATCGACTAAGATAGTGATATTATAGTGCACTGATAATCTACTTAAGGTTGCAAAGGTTGGTTACACTAAGAAAGTTCAGAAGAACAAGTTAAAAAAAGTTTGTCTACAAAGCTTGATAGAGTAGATAATGTGAGCCAAGAAAACTTAGTGCAAGCTGAGCAGAAAATCAGTTGGAACTGAGTAAAAGTCTATTCTAGTGTATGTCGAGAAAAATAGTGGATGCTAAGTAAAGTTTAGTTGATGTCAAGCACTAGTAAACTTTAGTTCATGCCAAGTGATTTTCTAGAGGATGTTGAGCAACATAGTATGTGTTGAGCATCAGAAGCTAGTTAATGCCGAGTGTCAACATTATGAGAAAGATCATGATTTTGATGAATCTGAGCCAACAAAGTTTGTTTTCTTGGATTATGTGAACCAGGTGGAAGATAAGATTGATGAGCTGGTGGCACAAAATTCATGGTAAACCATTTTGAGGTGAATTCAAAGAGGATTGAAGAAGAAGTTTCTAGAAGTGATATGGAATGAGGGGTATATTCATTGTATCCTACTTAATCTTTCCTAACCCTAAATTAGATGATGGAGAATGAATGACAAAAGATCTTAATTTCCTATTTATAGGAATGGCTAGCAAAAGAAAAGGTTATCATGTGCGAGAACCCAAGGAAGACAAGGAGTCAAGGGTTTTGCTTCATTAAGTGACCTAAGAGAAGAGTCTACATTGGCATGTTAAGAAAGAAGGCTTAAGGGTATGAATGCTTGAAGGGTGAACAAGCTATCAGAGCTGAAGTGTCTGAAAGCCAAGTAGAATGGAGGACTGAAATAGAGATCTATAATCTATAAATGAAGTTGTAATTTGTTATCAGATCAAGCCTTATTGTTACTCTCTAATAATTGTATCAGTCTAGGGTAAATTCTTTAGATTAAGGTTAACCTAAAAGTAATTTGTAAATCCTTTAATTGGGTGACATTCCAAGTGAATGGTCTAAAGTCCTCTAACAAGGCTCACTCCTAATAGGGTGATTGAAATCCTTTAACAAGGTCACATTTAACAGTGTGTATTGTAACCTTTAACAGGGTTGGCCTTTCATAGGCCATCACTTCAGAAGAGTGAAAAAGAGTAGCATGTTATTGGTGGTTTTTCCCAAATTGGGTTTCCACATAAATCATTGTGTCAAGTGTGTTACTGAATCTATTATGTTTCATGTTTACATTTTTGCAAATTGATTTGATAGTAACCTACAAGTTCTAAGTGATTGCATAATCTTATGGATGCATGCATGATGACTATAAATGCTATAAGGGTTCACTAAGCTGAGAAAAGTTTTATTTATACATCTAGACCTTGGATAACTAATTCACCCTCCCTCTCAGTTATTCTAAAGAATTCCAACACTAAAGTATCAAAAGTCCTATTACAAACTACTTTATTAAGAGATTTGATCCCACTATTTTAGTGTTCACCCTATTAAAGGATTTACATAATGAGTTCAAAATAAGAACTAAAGAGTCATGTTAAAGACTACCTTGTAAACGGATTTCACAATCTTGTTGAGTAATTAATTAGGAAAAAAACAACAAGAGATTGACGTATGTTTTCCTTTTTGCTACTTGATAGGTATGTTGCTTCAAAATATTCTCCTTCTAATAACTTATTGTACTATCTCTCTACCAATAGCTTATGTTATGTCCCTTCACTGATATATGTTCACCAATACTATTTCTGATAATGTTTTCTTCACTAACTCTCTCTCTTTTTCCTATTCTCTTTTTCTCTTATCAAGCATCCTTATTATTTTCACTTTTTGACCTAATTAGGGCTTCTAGAGTCTTCCATAAGCTTCCTTTAACTTCTTCTTCCTCTTCATACCAATAGACTTGTAACTTTTTGATAAGCTAAGCCTTGTTATGTCCCCAATAACACATTAGTTGTTCACCAATACTATTTCCAATAATTTTTTCTTTACCCATCTCTCTCTCTCTCTCTCTCTCTCTCACACACACACACACACACTCTCTCTCTCTCTCTCTCTCTCTCTCTCTCTCTCTCTCTCCCCCCCCCCTCTCTCTCCCTCCCTCCCTCTCCTATTCTCTTTTTCTCTTATAAAAAATCCTTACTATTTTCACTTGACCTAATTAGGGTTTCTAGAGTCTTCCATAAGATTCCTTCAAATTCTTTTTCCTTTTCATACCAATAGACTTTTAACTTCTCTAATAATTTAAGCCTTGTTAAGTAATCGATAAGAAATTAGTCTCTGATATCAATCTTCTTACTAAAGTATGTCATATAACATGATATAAAGTTTTGACCAAAAATCTTAACATTACAAAAAATCATACCAACAAGGTTGTAGGATTTGGTCCAAAGTAACAACTCATGCATTTCAGTATCCTTAAAAAAAAGTGTGATTTAATAGGCCAAACAATATGGTTTGAAGGAAATTTTCTTTTGTTTAATGAAATTAAAATACTTTTTAATATTAGATCAAAATTGAGAAATCCTAAACCCTTAAAGATGATAAAAAACTACTCTCTATATAAGTTATGCCCAATTTTTTTTGAAGGTTATATTCAAGATATTGCAATATTCAATTCAAATCCCAAAGGGGATTTTGAAATGAAAATTACTACATAGTTGACAGGTAATATAATCTTAATTGTAATCCTTTCCACAAGTCTTAAATTGATTATATAAAAAATCTAAAATATTCAATCAAACCCTACAAAAAAATCAAACAAGATAGCAAAAAGAAATTGAAGAAGGTAATTTTTTAGATCTTAGCCATGAAGTTGTAAAGGATACACTAAAATCTTCCCTTTGTTAGACTGATATCAATATATTGGAAACCAATATTCATATCAGTAATAACACTAAAAGAAATCAATCAAGGCCTAATTTAAGGACTAATGCAGAAATTGTTTAAATAGGTAATACATTGAAAGATATCTCAAACTTTGAAAACTTACAAAATTGAATTATATTTATGGAAAATCTTGAGCACAACATGGAAATCCAAAGAACATTAATGGCCGAAATTACTATAGCACATAATGAGGTTTGTGAATAATTATTGGAATGGCTCAATTTTTTTTAAAAAAATTTTAATCCCTGAGTTAACAAGTAAAGTTACTCATATCACACCAAAATTAGAGACTTTATATAATACAATCGAGATCCCAAAACCTCGTAATAAAGAAGCAACAATAGAAGACTACACATGAAAAGAGTATTTCACTTAAATTAAAAAGTAGACATGATTCATAATTGGGTCTTTGATGACACCATCAATATAGATAATGGAACTATCTTTGAAATGGAGAATAATTGTGACAATGAAAATTAACCCACTTTCTAAAATCTCAATTACAGACTCAAAAACAATGGAACTTTTAGAACATTATTATAAGCTAGAAAAATTTGCAAATACAATAAATACATCTATAAGCAAGGAAATAGATCTAGAATCAAATTACCCTAATAATTCACAAGATAACTCTATTCTCAAGACCATTATAGGTAAGCTTGGTATTGCAGTAGATGAGAATGGGTTGGATAATCCAATCATCTCCAAAAGATCAAAAAGGAAAATAGGGAGGAAGTCTCTTATTGAACTTGGAAATATAGATGGATCCAAGTATAACTTTAGTGGCTAATATTAGCCAACTAGCTAATCTCACTCATCAAGGACCCCAATTTTTTTTTCCTTTTTGCATTTTTGGTTTGGTCATGTCACCTATGCTTCACAAAAAATGGGTCCCATGCTTAGGCTGAATGCCAATAATAATACATAAGTATCTATATTTTAGTGATGACTTCACCAATGAAATCTAATTTTTCCTTGCAATAAATTAAATATTTTCATCTACAATTTCCAAGGTTTGTCTTAATTGATGGTCATTTCAGCCAATATTTGGTAATAATTTAAGTTAGGTAACAAGTTAAGTAGTAGATTTCACATGTGTCCCTATTTTAGAGACTTTCATTGAAACTTTTTATCCTTTCTCACTTTGGCCCAAAATGGGGTTTAGGTCATTGATGTAGGATCATTCAATGATTATAAATAATAGGGGCAATGCCCCCAAGCCACCATTCAATAACTTGGAGGGAAACTGTAATGATAAAATGGGCTAAATTTATCCATCAAGTTTAATAATTAGTTAGGCTACATATAATAATAATAAAATCAAAATTTCTAGGTACATGTTCTTTTTTCTATTATTTTCTTCAATAATAAAAGATTTGCCAAGATTTTATAGAATTTTCACATGATTGAAAAAAAATTGCCAATAAAATTAATTAATGACCTAATTTAAAGAAAAAAATTGCCAACAGATATTAAAATCCCCTCCTCAACTAATGGTCAATTTGCCAAAATTTTATACTTTTTTCCATAATGGGGCTTCTTAAAGTTATCCTTGGTTGGATCAACAGAGAAGTAGACTAAACCAATTGATATTCTTCATTTGTGGGGGGGTGGGGAGGGGAGGGGGGGTCCCTCCTATGACCCAATGAAAAATTCATCTTTGAATGTTAGGGGTATCAATTACGCTAACAAATAAAGACTTCTCAAAGAAGTCTCAAATTTATAATTTCTAAAATAATTTTTCTTCAGGAAACAAAACTAACTCCAATATAAGAAAGTTTTTCCAGAAATAGGTTTTTGGTAATTAGATTGGATAAAATCTATAGGTGCTTCTGTAGGTTTAGCAATCTTTTGGAACCTTAGGAAAATGATTTATGAATCTATAGCAACATACACTGATTAGATGTGTGGTAAAGTTAGATCTATTAATAGTAACTTATCACTATATCTTTTCAATGTATATGGTCCCACAGGAAACTCTAGTAAAGCTGAAGTCTAGAACCAAATTTATAATATCATAATTTCTCATAATATAAATAATGGTATTATAGGTGGTAACTTTAATGCTATATTAGATAATAGTAAAAAAATTGAAGGCAACAAATACATGTCTCAATCATAGAAAAACTTCAGTCAATGGGTTACAAATAATAATTAGTAGACATCAAAACCTTCAATGGTAATTTCACTTGGACAAATAAAAGGATAGGTTTCAACCAAATAGCAAAGAGATTAGATAGGTTTTTTTCTTAGGTGACATCCATTTCTGACTTCTCTTTAAAGCCATAGTTTTAAATTTTTTTTGGGTCGGATCACTTTCCTATTAGATTAGAATTTTTCTATGATGTGAAACTTTCTATAAAATCGTTTAAATTTGAAAATCTGTGGCTTCAACATAAATATTTTCTTGGCCTCACTAGGGTATGGTGAAACAAAGGAAAATTTAAAGGATCCAAAAAGTCTCATTTTATTTCAAAACTAAAAGTCATTAAAAACAAATTGCTAGAATGGAATAAAGAACACTTCCACAACTTCTTTGATGATAAAGCTAATATAGAACAAGATTTGGTGGATCTAAATGATAAAGTAATATGGTTTAGAATGAATGATGTTCAATTTTTAAAAGAGAAAGAATTACTAGCTAAGAAAGAAGATATTTTAGTAGAAGGAGAAATATTTGGAAACAAAAAAACTAGAGAGACATGGCTATCCGAGGGTGACAAAAATTTAAAGGATCCAAAAAGTTTCATTTTATTTCAAAACTAAAAGTCATTAAAAATGAATTGCTAGAATGGAATAAAGAAAATTTCCACAAATTCTTTGATGATAAAGCTGATATAGAACAATATTTTCTAGATCTAAATGATGAAGTAATATGGTTCAGAATGATCGATCAATGTTCTCTTTTTAAAAGAGCAAGAATTACTAGCTAAGAAAGAAGATATTTTAGTAAAAGGAGAAATATTTTGGAAATGAAAAAATTAGAGAGACATGGCTATCATCTAGGAAATTATAAAACTATTAAACCTTCTTGTTATAAGATGTGAAGCTACTAGATCAGGTCCTTAGGACACCACCATTTCCTATGTCATAAATATGGAGAATGGTCAAACTCCTTCAACTATTATTAAGCATAAAGACAAATTATTTCTTAAACTTTTCAAGGCTATAGATGGACACCATGTTAAGGACCATAAGTAAGGGTGTGAAAAGGTAATAGGGAAATTTCATGAACACCTTATCACTTAGACTTTGGCAAGGCAAAGAGTTGTTTGATTTTTGGTACAAATGAAGAAGACTAAAGTTGGGTTAGTAAGAACAAAAGAATAGGAAAACCTTGATACATGCAGTGTAGATGAGATTTTAGCACCCACATCTTTTTGATGAACTCCAAGATGAGGCTCATGCCTAGTGGGGGAGGATGTGAGGCCCCACTCAACCTATCATAGCATAGATGATCTATTTGCATTTTGATGCTGCTGACTCGATGTTTTGATACACTTTTGAGACTATATGGTTATGCTATTTTAATATCTTCATTTTGATAATATGCACTTATGTTTGCACATTAGGACCTAATTGATATAGTTAATGATTCCATTTCATGTTCATAATTATTGCATATGCTTTGATAGAAACTGAATCATAGAAATGCTTGAAATGTTAAATTATAATGTTTAGGTAAAAATTAGTATAAGAGGATATATTATGATATTTCAATAAACTATAATATTTCATGTGCTATTGGAATTGATGGAATATGAAAATCTAATGTTGAATGTGATAATGAGTTATTTGTATATTATATATTTCTTATATGATTTTTCTTGGACTACTGATGCTGGAGTTTACTGTGTAGGAAATTTAACCATGCAATTAACTAGGGAATCAAGGCTCAAACCCATGTGAACATGACAAAGCCAATGTTGAATATTTGGAAATATTTGAACCTCATTGTAATGTGTTTTATTTTTTAAACCTAAATTTCATGTGTGTAATAGTTTTAAATTCATGTATAATTAGAGACATGTCATTATAAATGTAATGTGTTTCTTTTTATGTCTCACTTGACACTTGTGTTGCCCATGTGGAGATGACTTGGCATTTAGGGTTTTGGATAGGAGTAACTTAACCTAAACCCAATCCTCATTTTATACTTAAGAAAACACACTTGGGAAAGTGTTAGGATGGGTCAACATAATGCACATTTTGGATTTAAACTTGACAAGGATTTTAGAGGGTCAAAATGTAGTCCCAAAGTGCCATTTTGTGAAAATAAGCCACCCATATGATAACATAACATGTTAGTGGCCTAAATTTAACCATTTTGGTGCCTTGCTAGCTTAAGGGAGCCATTAACCAATGCATTCTCCAAAGAATTCTAAATTAGAGTTGTCTCATGAGTATACCCACACTTTTCCACTTAGTCAAAGTAGCAATTTTGGTATGGACAAGGGTGTAAGAGATAGTGTCTTGATGTTTTTGCCAAAAGGGTGATAGTGGAAGAGCCTTTTTAGTGGACATGGAAAAATAGTGGGTGTTCATCCACTCTCTAAGTTTAGAGACAATTAGGGTTTTGAAGGAAGAAGGCTAGGGAAAAGAGCTCTTCAACAACTATAATTTTCCATTTTCTTGGATTCAAGGTTGGTACCCATGCCATTGTTTTCATTGAAGTTGTATAATGGTGTTGAATCTATATTTATGTAGAAATATAATTATGCATTGTGTTTTGTGTTGTAAATTTTGTGATGTGCTGTTTGTTGCATTGGTTTCCTTGATTTTCCCTTGTTTTCCTTGTTTTTGACATGAGTGTTGTTCATGGGTGTGAGGACTTCACTCACCCTTTGGGAAGGGAAGAGAAGTCTAGGGTGAAGGGTTTAGTTGGGCTTGACAATATAGTTGATAACCTTGGAGTATGGGTTCCATTTTATTCCATAATTATTCATATATTTCTTTGGGAGTGATAAGGGAAGTATGGTGGAGAGATGAAGTTTATGGAGAATGGGCTCCAACAAGGCCATAGTTGATGGCAGTGTGTCTGGGAATTTATTGTGAAGGGGAGGATAAAATTTAAATCCCCAAAAGGTCATGGAAATTTATGATTGTGAAATCCTTGAAAAGACATGGAAATTGTTCATTATGGATATTGTTTGATATGGAAAGTCCCCTCTTTGAAAAACCCACCTTCACCCTATGTTCATGGTTCCATTTGTGAACCATTGTGAAAATACCTTGGAATGGGAATTGTTCAAGTGTTACATTGTGATGTATATGCATTTTCAAGAGTGGATGTGATACCTAGTTTGAGCCTTGTTCCCCTAGCTTGGGGGTGGTCTATTTGGAGGCCTATGATTAGGAGGAAAGCCTCCATGGTTCTTTTTTTTCCTTGATGAATTCATAGATTTTGTGCTCAATTATTTCATGGGAAAAGCTTGGAGTTATTCATTGTGATGATGTAACATGAAGGAAAGTTGTCATTATGAAATGCACTTGAAAAGGAGAAATTTCCACCTTATCTACATTGTTGTAATACATGATTGAATAGTAGAAGTGAAGAGGTTGTGAAAGAACCATAAAAAAATGAGTCATTTCTTTGTTGATATGCATTTGTATGTAACTGGAATTGAAATATTAAAGCATCAGTGTAGGTATAGTTGGACTTTAGAAGAGATCATCTCAAATAGATAATCCATTTCTCTGAATTCTCATCAGAATGATTAGGCATTGGTTGAATCGTGTTCATTCTTGAATCATTAAATGAGATATGGAAAATGCATTCTAATATGATTGTACATATAAAGATTTCAATAATAAACTTGGTTCAATAAGTAATTTCTTTTGAAGTTTCAACATAAGAATTAAATTCATAGATGTTATAATTGATCTTATTCAAATTAAATGTAAAAGATAAAATTGATGTAGTGTAAAAACTTGTATGAACAATTTTTTAAGTTGCAAGTTTATATTCCTATGATTTCAAGTGATTTTAATAGCTTTATCAATCTTGACATATTCATTAGAATGTTAATAATAACATCAAACTAATTATCAAAATCAAGATTCATGTCACAATATTTGAATAGAGGAAATAAATTAAGTAGAAGTCATAGCACCCAAAAGAAAAATTATAAGCAAACAAACTTGTAAGTGGATATCCAATTCTCTAAAATTTGTATGAGAAATGGGAAAATCTCCCACTACCTAATACAAGCCAATATAATGTTCAAAAAGAATATTCCTTGAGATCCTCTAAATAAGAAAATAAAATAAACATAATGAAGGTAATAAATTATAAAACATCACCAAGACAAGAAATCCAAGATCGAAATAAGTCACAAAGGTCACGTGACTAAGTTTGGGTACATCAGTCACCCTCATAAAAAACAAAGAGATATATAATGGTATCAAACCTTATTATAATATATTTCAAAAAAAGAAATGAATCATTTATGGAAGAGATCTTGGGCTTGCTGGAAATCATGTATGTTGGAGGGATTTTAGCTTGAAGTTGTGGACTTAGTCACCAAAGGAGTGGTGCTCAGTCATTATTGGGTATAGTTTTGGTTGAGGAGCTCGATCATTAAAGGGGCTCAATCACTGAAGGATTTTGACAAATACTATTCCTTGACATTCACTATAGTGCTCGCCATGTGTTGGTTGCTTGGCATGCATTGGGGGCTTGGTTTGCACTAGGAACTCATTTATGCTTGGAGTGGAAGGCTGATGCTTGACTTGGTTTTTGTGACAATTAGTTTGTTTTGGTTCCTGTGGTGTTGAGTTGTTAGTGAGACAACTTTTGGAATTTAATTTATGTATGGGTATTTAATTTATATTGTAGTGAACTTGTGGCTTATGAAAATATTTAATGTAAGGGTTTATTTTAATTTGTAATGGTTTATTTTAATTGATCTCGATAGATATTGTTGCTTGACATTCACTATAGTGCTCGATGTGTGTTGGTTGCTCAACATGCACTAGGAGCTCAGTTTTCTCTAGGCACTTAGTTATGCTTGGAGTGGAAGGCTGATGCTCAGCTTGGTTTCTTTAACACTCAGTTTGGTCTTGGTTCTTGTCATGTCAAGTTTTCAATGAGTTAACTTTTGGAATTTAATTTATGTATGGGTATTTAATTTGTGTTGTAGCCGACTTGTGGCTTATGAAAATATTTAATGTAAGAGTTTATTTTAATTTTTAATGGACTAGGCCGACCTATGGATTAGTTGGGTATAAGTAAGGGGGTTTTATGGAGTCTTAAGTCAAAGAAAAAAAGATCATCTAGTTGGGAGAAAAGGATGAAGTGTAGGAGCAAACTTTGAGAAGGGCTAGTAGTTGTCTCTTGGAAAACTAGGAGATTTCTTGGTGAGCTTATGAGCACAAGTTGGGATTTCCTTGGGGTTTTCTTCTAGAGTGTAGACCCAGACTTGCTGGGATTAGAATTGTGAGTTAGATCTTGTGGGATCTTGTAGAACTATTTTGTAATTGCTATTGTATTTGGTCCTAACCCAGAAGGCCTTACAACCGGGCATATTGCATGTAAAAAGTTATATTTATAAATAAAGTATTGTGATTTGGTATCAGATCTTTCTTTGTTGTTGTTTTTCCATTGTGTAGTTATTTGAAAGAATCTAGATTATCTCTAGTAGGGGTACCCTTGGATTCTCACTTCATTAGGTGGTATTAGAGTGAAGGTTGTTCTTGAGTGTGTAGACAAATTGCCAAAGTTGAGGTAGTTTGCACTAGGATATTGGGTTGAAGAAGGTTGATATTGTGGAGTTGATTGATCTTTTGGAGTTGTGGATTTATTGTAGAGGGTTTAATAAAATCTTGGAAGATGCTTCCAAGAATATTGGACCCTAGGATGATTGATGATCTTAGTGATGTTGTGGAAGAAATGATCTGAGAGAATGTCAAAAAAAATTTTAGATCTAAAATGGAGGAGGTTAAAGCTAGTTTCAGATCTTAGATGGCATTGATGAAGAGTGGCATGATTGTTCAAATTGTGAGTGCTATAGGTGGTGTGCCTCCACATGTGGCTACTAAAGGTAGTTATGAGGAAGTTTCTGAAGATTTTGAAGTTTTTGATCAAGTTGAGAGACGCATTGGAACTAGGGTTGGTTAGTTTGATAGACCTAGATCTTAGTTGAAGTTGAAGCATAAGATGGAGGTTTCTAATTTCTCAAGCACTTTCAATCCTAAAGACCTGATTGATTCAATTGGTGAATTGGAAGACTACTTTGAGCTTGAGGATATTGAAGATCCACTCAGAGTAAGGTTGGCACAAACTAAGTTGAAGGACATGATTCTCTTTGATGGAAAGAAATGAAAAGAGACAAAGAAGAGGAAGGTAAAATGAAGATCACTAGATGGAGGTTGATGATAATTAAGTTTAAGGCTAAGTTCATTCCTGCTGATTATGAACTTTGAGTTATTTAAGAGTTTGTAGAATCTAAAACAAAAAAATATGTCTATGAAAGATTACACCAAGGATTCCTACAAGTTGACTATTTGATCTGGACATAGAGAATTGTAAAAGAAGAAGGTATCTCAGTACATTAATGGTTTGAGATTCAATATCCAAGATGAGGTTGGTATGTTGAAGATTGATACAGTTGAGGATGCTTATCAATATTCCCTAAAGGTAGAAGATAAGTTGAAGAGGAAAAGTCAAGGTAATCCTAGAGGAAAGGAGAAGCAAGATAGCTCGACAAAAGATAAACTGAGTGTAGAAGATGAAGGAAAACCTATTCATCAGAAAAGAAGGCTAGGTAGAGGTGAGTTCAAAGGTAATTTCTATAGACGTGGTGAGGAAGGGCATAGATATTTTGAATTTCCTCATGGTAGGAGAGCTATTTTGTGAGTGAAGGTGAACATTATGAGAGTCAAATTGAGCAAGGAGAGAGTTGACTGGCTCGATGAGTACTGGTTGTTTAGAGGATACTAGATTCTTATTAGGGGACTAGTTTGTTTAGGACTTGTTGTAAGTATGGTGGTAAAATGTATAATCTAATTGTGGATGGTGGCAGTAGAAACAACCTTGTTGCTAAGGAGATGGTTTAGAAACTTGATTTGATGAGACTAAGACATCCTTATCCTTATAGGATTGGCTGGTTGCAAGGTGAGAATGCTTTGGAAGTAAGGGAGCAGTGCCTTGTTGATTTCTAGATTGGGCAATATAAGGATCAAGTATTGTGTGATATTGTGGACATGAACAATTGTCATGTATTTCTTGGTAGAACTTGGAAATATGATTATAGGGCTATACATGATTGTGTCAAGAATGTGTTTACAATTGTGAAGGGTGGCAGGAAGTATTCCTTGATTCCTTTGCAAAATGAAGAGCTTAGTAGGAGGAACTTGAGTATTGGTAGCCAAGTCGAGTTGAAGGATTATGAGAGGATTAGAGATCAACATGGAAAGTAGACATGTGGAACATTGAGGATGGATGTAAAGAAGTAGAAGAAGAAAAAGGGAAAGAGTGTACAAGTTGAGGACATGGAGGATATGTATGTGAAGATCCAATTTGGGATTTATGTGCTAAATCCAAGATGTTCTTCTAGCTACTAAGAACATCTTTTTGACCCTGGTGTGTTTGATGTAGGAGCATCCTGGGCTTGCTAGGAATACTAAATGTTGGAGAGATTTTAGCTTGAATTTTTGGACTTAGCCACCAAAGGGGTGCTTCTCAATTGTTATTGGGTATAGTTTTGGCTGAGGAGATTGGTCATTGAAGGGGCTCAGTTATTGAAGGAGCTTGACAGATATTATTACTCGACATTCACTATAGTGCTTGGCATGTGTTGGTTGCTTGACATGTACTAGGAGCTCATTTTTTACTGGGAACTTGGTTATGCTTGGAGTGGAAGGCCAATGCTTGACTTGGTTTCTTTGACACTTGGCTTGGTCTTGGTTCTTGTGGTGCTGAGTTGTCAATGACCTAACTTTGGCATTTAATTTATGTATGGGTATTTAATTTGTGTTTTAGTTGACTTGTGGCTTATGTAAATATTTAATGTAAGGATTTATTTTAATTTTTAATGGACTAGGCCAACCTATGGCTTAGTTGGGTATAAGTAAAGGGGTTTTGTGGAGTCTTAAGTTAGAGAAAAAGATGTCACCTAGCTAGGAGAAGAGGATGAAGTGTAGGAGAAAAATTTGAGAAGGGCTAGTAGTTGTGGCTTGGAAAACTAGGAGATTTCTTGGTGGGCTTGCAAGCACAAGTTGAGATTTCCTTGGGGATTTCTTCCAGAGTGTAGATCTGGACTAGTTTGGATTAGGATTGTGAGTTGGATCTTGTGGGTGTTGGAAATATATGTGATAGGCTAAGTTACTGAGAGGGGAGGGGTGAATCAGTAACCAATAAAACTTAATCCTTAATTAGAAATTAATCCTTCATGTGTATTCTAATATAATTGCATGCATGAGAAACTAAAAGCATTAAAGCATTCATAACACTTTTGACACACAATTTGGTGACCTAGAAACCTTCCAAATAGAAAGTAAAATTAGGGTGGGGATGATACCTACAAGTTTTAGTACTACAATATAAAGTTGGTCTATTAAGGCTTACAATGATCACTTATGATGATTTTCCCTATTAGGAGCAATAAGGACTGCTAGGTCCACCTTGCGAAGGGATTTACAAACATACATTGAAGTATGCACTCGGTAAAGAGATTTACAAAAGACTGTTAAGTCTACCTTGTGAAAGGATTTGACTGATCCACCTATTAGGATGAAATAGTAGCTGATCTTTGATCTACAACTTGGTTTGCTGAATGAGATTCCTTTGAATATAGTAATCACCTTGCTGTGATAGATAAATCTTTTCTACTCCTCATACTACTGTAGCCTATGTAATTCACTCTTTTTCTCTTCTCTACTTATAACATTTATTTTTTATATCATTTGGATGTGATACAATACATTACATATATACTGATCTAATTACAAATTAACAAAGTCGGCTATAATACAAGTTTACACAAAATACACAAAGTTGGATCAACTATAGAAACTTGGGTTCTGAAGATTAGCCCAGTGAGGTTTTAATAATCGACATCCATTGTCAATGCTCGACATTGTCACACACTTGGTAGATGTAGAAGTTTGATCCATACTAATCACTTCCAAGTAGTCTTGAACTCAATTTGTAGTAGTGACTCAGTGAATACTATGAAACTCAACATATAATTTGAATCACTGGATTCACACTGCATAGCTCGGTTAACACTAGATTCACATCACAATAACTATGAACTTGATAAGCACTACATAACTCGGTTTGCACTAAGAAACTCAACATACACTGAGATGCTCGGTTTACACTGCCAATCATCACCATGGTTGAAATTGCTCGACACAAACTGAATATTGTCCCTTGGACTCGGTAGCAACTGTAGAACTTGGTAGAGACTGGAATGCTTGGTTAACTTTTTTAACTGTACAATATGCTCAGTAGATACTTATAATCTAAATAAGTGTGTGTCACTAATAGCAAACATGACTATAATGTCAACAATCTCTCCCTTTGGCATTAGTGACAAAAAAACTTATTAGTCAAAACTAAATTCAAAAGGTTCAAGAACACCTTTTATCCATCACCTTGTGTCTCTAACTTGGTAGAGTATTCTATTTTTGAGATTTTTTTTCAAAATTGGTTTTGTAAGAGATGTATCTCTGAGTCTCTATACATGAATTATATGATAATGCTCCCCCATACATAATATATAGTATACTCTACATCTTTTCATATCTAATATATATATTTTCTCCCCTTTTATAATATACATCTTCTTTACAATATACATCTTCTCCCCCTTTTTGACATTAATGCCAAAGATGTATGATATATACTATATAATAATTCCAAAATGTGACAAGAAATTTGAATGTACCTTTAGAATCAACACCATTGTCTTGTCCTAATTTTCTTGCAACACCTTGCATGTGTGAAATGTAATTTGAACTTCTACTGAAAGTTCTATCATGTGATCTGCAATTGAGAAGTTGTTATCATGGACGAGCATTTTGGCATGTGCAATGTGTGTCTATAATGCATCCATGTTTGGGAGAATCATGCACTGTATATTTATGAATGCTGATCTTATTCTAGCTTTTTGTCTCAAAATTTTTGCCTACATATTAGTTAAGAATCTAATCTTTGTGTAGTGGGTAGAGCTATAACATGGGTCAAATTGCAACTATTGTGTACTTGCCTTTAGATCTTCATCAATATTTGATAGTTTATCTCTTATTTCCTTGGTGAAAATTGAAATATCATAGAGTTTACCAAATAGTAAAGACACATTATTGCAAGAGGTCTCCAGTGAGCCTAGAATAGTAGATAATTCTACTTGATGAATAGAAATCTGTTGAGTAATAAGTTCTAAAACTTTATTCTCAAATTTCTTCTCAGATCTCTGCAACAATTTCTCTTGTCCATTGAAATATTCATTGAATTTATGGACTACCTTTTCTAACTGATTCAAAATTGGTTGAGAAGTATTAACCTCTATGTTTAGTTCCTTTGCTAGGATATTCTTTACATCTTCAATTATTTGGAATTCATTATTTCTTTCATCTCTAAGCCTCTACTGCTTAGCTTTCTTTTGAAGAAGTTCTCCAAATATGTGCATTTGACCAAGATTAAGATTGGAGATGTCCCAATTTGGAATAACAATCTCCTCATCAAGATCAATTTCTTCTTCCTTCTCTTTGCCTTTACCCAAAAATTTTGTACTCGGTTGAGACTTGGTCTCAACTGTCTTTGCACTTATTATTTGCATGCTAGGAATGGAAACAATGGTAGATATAGTAGGACTAGCTAAAAAAGTAGATAGTACACTTATTGCCAAAATACCTATTATTGAAATACTTGGTGTAATCAAAACTAATGTAGAGGGATGTGTTGTCTTCTCGGTAGATGAAGTGCTTGTCACTTCTATCAAATAAGTGCTGAGTTGGATAGGTGCAAAAATTGATTGAGTGTTTGTACTTATAGTGTTTGACACAATCAATCTTGTAGTAGCTTTCTTTGGGCTTGATGTTTTTAGTTCTTTGCTCAAAAAATGAGGAAGTGAGGTTATGACCATTGCATCAATTTTCTCTGGGTGAGTCTCCTTAGTGTCTTGAACATTAGGTAAATATTCCTCAGTAGCTTCCTATCCTTGTTCCTCTTCCTCATCATCTACATATTCATAATGTGTAACTTCTTCATCATCAATTTCCTCATCTTTTTCATGCTCATCATCATCCTTGTCACTAACATTGATAAAAAAATCACTTTTCTTGTGAAGAACATAAATGTTCTTCCATGTGTTGGTGGCATTTTTTACTACATGTTCAATGTCATTCATCCTTATAAGACAAGTGTTGTATCTTAAGATACGTTTTTCTTCATTCTTATTCAGAGATTCTTTTACTTCCTTGTCACTTAAACTCGGCATGAGTTGCCTTAGGGTCTACTCATATATGTCTTTAGCAATTTTGATGGCATTCTCCCATCTTGTCTTGACCTTCTCCATTAGATCATTTAGAATCCATTGAGCTATTTGGTTTGGGGAATACTTCCACTTACCCATTTTAGACATTATTATGTCTTCTATTTTCTTCTACTCCTTTGCAGTCTAAGTCTCATACTTTAGTGATTTGAAGTTTGGTATGCCTGATCCTAAATTTATTTGTTTCAACCTTTCCTCAAAGGTAGGTGGAGGTTTTTTAAAGATTACATCTCCTCCTTCTTTCTGCAGTTTCTTCCTAGATGCCCTCCTTGTGAACACATCACTAGATGGTTTGGCAAGCTTGGTTATAATAACCTTGCCTTTGTTCTTTAATGGATCTTCTTCCTCTGATTTCTCTTCATCTTCTACTTTATCTTCCTCAATGTCATCTCCTTTGCCTTTAGTCAACATAAGAGTGGAACTGGTTTTCAATTTTGCAATACTCTTCTTCCCTTTGTTGATTGCCTAAGGGAGTTTGATTTCCAATTCAATTCTAGCCTTTACTTCATCATAGGTGCCAAAGTATGTAGCTTTAGGGTCAATAGACTCATTAATCAGTTCTTCAATATTGTCCTTGCTTTCATCTATGTTTACCTCATAACCTAGAAGTTTGACCCATACAATTCTTGATCTAACTACCTAAATATATACTTTGTCACTATCAACCATGAAATAAACATCATCTTTGTAATCATCAACAAGTTTCTATGGTATCCTGAATCTATTATTCATCTTGTCTTTAAATGCATCAAAGTAATTATCCATAATACTCACATAGTTTTCTCCCATTTCATTTATATATTCATTAATCTGATAAAGAATGGGTACATCCTTCCTCCATACGACTGTACCTTTGGATGGGAAGAAATTTTGCACATAGAAAAATAGAAAAGTTAGGAGTGAACTAAACTTACAAGAAATTTTCTTTGAAGTTCTTATACTTTCCATATTCTTGTTGAACTGGTTCAACATCAACTCGGCAAGGTCAAGTGATAGGTTATTCTTGACCACTTTGTATGAGAGATCCACTACTTCACATGACATGCTATTGAGTCTGCTCAAGCTATAAATTTTGTGAGCAATGAAATGTATCCTAAACTTCAATTCCATATCTGTAACACAACTGATCTTCATTCCCCTTCCATCTCACTTGGCAAGGGTTTTCTTTTCAAGCTCAACCCGACTTAGGGTTTTGGTTGTTTTTTCTTTTGCCAACATAGGAAGACCAGTGATCCTAAGGATCACCTTCTTGTCTAAGAATGAGTCTTATCCATTTGATCTAAAAATCCCATGGCATGTGTGAAATGTGAGCTAAACCTTTCGCTTCAAGGTGTTGATGTTCAGGCTTTAACACACCATTCACACATAGGTTCTCTAGGGTTTCATCCATTTCCAATGTTCCAATATCTTGAATAGCACACTTGAAATGCGAATGAATATTATTGATTAACAGTACCTTTTTGGAATTTATGATTGAGCTCCACTCGGATCTAGGGTTTCTGCGATGACAAGACTTTGCTTAAAGTTTGGTGCCTTCCACTCCATGCCTCGAACTAACATATCTGAGCTTTTCTTAGATTTGCTGCTAGTGGATGCCATCTTTTCTCAGTAGGGTTTGAGAACAGATGAAATTCATTAATAACTCACTCAAATTTCTTGAATGCTCTAATATTTGCTCTGCATAGATAGCTCTCAAAAGTTCACAGTGAGAAAAGACTTTGATTTCACCCTTTTCATCAAAATTTTCCTTTTGATCACCATAAATTCTTGGTACGATTGTTCTCTCAAATTGTATACTATCATCCACCTCACTTGCGATGAAATCTTGATAGAGTCATTCATGACTCAATAACCACACAAAGCTTAGTTACTCTTGACCTTGCTTGGCAGGGTCTTACAACTTGACCTTTCTTGGTAAGGACTGTAACTTGACCTCACTCGATAAGGACTATCATCATTTGAATACTCAATGATCCCTTTGCATCTTGAATGCTGATATGGATCTTTCATTCTACTAACTAGAACTGATGTGAGATGTCTTCTTCAAATTCCTAGTCCTAGTTCTCTTTTGAGAGATCAAGTAGAAATGCTTGAGTCACCCAAATCTTGAGTGACATGTTTATTATTGCTTGGACTTGCATTCTCTATAGATTTTGGAATACATTGTTGTCTTATCTTCTTTTTGATGTTATCAGCCTTGGCTTGCTTTTCATCTTCTATTCTTCCAGTGTTTATACAGTTCTTGGAAAGATGACCAAGTTTTGTACAATGAAACATCTTCTGGTAGTGTCTCTTGTCCTCATGTGATGTTTTACACAAATTATTCCAATGTCTCCAAATTTTCCATAGTAAAGACATCTACACTAGGTGTTATAGTCCCAACCAGATATAGCTTTTACAATCTATTCTACTGGGTTCAATATCTTAGTTTTACATTCTAAGGATTTCTGCCCATGCTTCTTACATTTGTGACATTTGATTTCAAATTTAGGTTTCTCTTTGCATTCATTAGGCCTATGACCATGCTGATTCCAATTGTAGCATTTTCCATTGAATTTGGCTTTCCCATTGCTCCAAAATTTGTTTGATGTATGACCTATCTTACCACAATGATTGCAAGTAGGTTTTTGATTCTTTTGAGCTCTTTTCTTAGATGATTCACCTTCTTCTGTATATCCAATTCCTACTTTTTCCTTTTGTCTGTAATGGCTTTGCTCATTCAATTGAATCATGTCTGCTTGAGATTTTATCATCCTCTCATTGGTTTGTCTTTCACTGTTTAGATCATTCTACAATATTTCATTCTCTAATCTTAGATTCATGATTTCTTCATTTGCATTGGTGAGCTGATCAATGAAGTTTGTTTGCTGAAGGAATAGGTGCTAAATTTCATTTTTTCCTCTTCTATCTCTTCTTTTATCTTATTTTTCTCTTCCATAACTTCACACAATCTCATTGACTAAATTTATTACTCTCTTCTCAGTTTCCTTACTTCTTCTTGAAGAGTACCATTCTTTTCCAATAGTTCTTTGATTGCTTCATTAGCTTCATTTGAATTGCTTGAATGGATGTCTTCAATTATTTTTTCATTGTAGAGTTGGCCATTCATTTTAATTGCAAGATATTTTCTTCTTTTTAGGGATTGAGAGAGTTTCTCATTTTCTTTCTTGAGTTGTCCAATAACCAATTCCAAATCCAACTTCTCATTGTCAATAGCCTTGTCAAGTTTGAATACCTCGATAGCCTTTGATCTTTTCTCAAGCTGTTAAAGTTTTCTTTGAGAACCACAATGCCCTGATATCAATTGTTGGAAATATATGTGATAGGCTAAGTTATTGAGAGGTGAGGGGTGAATCAATTACCAATAAAAATTAATCCTTAATTAGCAATTAATCCTTCATGTGTATTTTGATCTCATTGCATGCATGAGAAATTTTGACACACAATTTGGTGACCTAGAAACCTTCCAAATAGAAAGTAAAACTAGGGTGGGGATGATACCCACAAGCTTTAGTACTACCATATAAATTTGGCCTATTAAGGCTTACAATGATCACTTCTAATGATTTTCCCTGTTAGGAGCAATAAAAACTACTAGGTCCACCTTGTCAAAGGATTTACAAACATACAATGAAGTATGCACTCAGTAAAGAGATTTACAAAAGACTATTATATCTACCTTGTGAAAGGATCTGACTAATCCACCTATTATGATGAAATAGTAGCTGATCTCTGATCTAGAACTTGGTTTGTTAAATGATATTTCTTTGAATGTAGTAATCACCTTGCTATGATAGATAAATCTTTTTTGCTACTCATACTATTGTAGCCTTTGTAATTTGTTCTTCTGCTCTTCTCTGCTTATTACATTTATTTTTTATATCATTTGGATGTGATACAATACATTACATATATACTAATCCAATTACAAATTAACAAAGTTGGCTATAATACAAGTTTACACAAAATACAAAAAGTTGGCCCAACTATAGAAAATCAAGTTTTGAAGACTAGCTCGGTGAGGTTCAGATACTCGATATCCATTGTCAATGCTTGGCATCATCATGCACTCAATAAACATAAAACCTTAGTCCCTATTGATCACTTCCAAGTAGTCTTGAACTCAGTTGCACTGATGACTTGGTGAATTATGTGAAACTCAACATATAAATTGAATCACTGGATTCACACTGCATAGCTTGAGCAATGCTATCACTATGAGCTCAGTATAAATTGAATCAATTGGTTAACACTGAGTGGCTCAGTTAACACTAGATTCACATGATAGTAATTGTGAACTTGTAAGCAGTGCATAACTCAATTTGCACTAAGAAACTTGACATACATTGAGATGCTCGATTTACACTGCTAATCATCACCATGGTAGAAATTTCTCAGTGCAAACTAAATATTGTCCCTTGGACTTAGTAGCAACTATAGAACTTGGTAGATAATAAAATGCTTGGTTAACTGTGTTAACTATACAATATGATTGGTAGATGCTTAGAATCTGAATAAGTGTGTGTCACTAATAAAAAACATGATTGTAATGTCAACAGTGGGATCTTGTAGAGCTATTTTGCAATTGTTGTTGTATTTGGTCTTAACTTGGAAGGCCATACAACTGGGCATATTGCATGTAAACAGTTATATTTATGAATAAAGTATTGTGATTTGGTATCAGATCTTGCTTTTTTTTTATTTTTATTGTGTGGTTACTTGTAGCAATCCAAATTACCTCCAGTAGGGGTACCCTTAGATTCTCATTGCATCACACATGTACACTACTCCCTTATACGTATCACCTCTTCCAAGTTGATGCACACTAATAAAGCAACAAGTCAATCTTCTAAAAATCCATTTTAATAATTTTCCCATACCCATTGTACACTGCATGAGGGTCATGGTCAGGCATTAGACATGTCTTAACCCCACCTCAAAAAATTGTGCACTCCCTGTATAAATGCTTTAGATAGGCCCTCCACTAGTTAGGAGAACCTAAGATTAAGGGGTGGGGTGGGTAATTGAATATGGAAAATGATGTGGGGAAAGAGGTGCATGGAACGAGGGAATATTTTGGCACATGGGTGGGGGGAAGAATTTAGGAATTTGGGAGGTAAAGTAGGGTTTTTAGGGAATACTTTAAGTGGACTTTTGGGAAATGGGATTGGGGATAGTATGCGGCTATTTATAATTTTTTATGGGTTAGTAATTAGAGTTAAGTTGTTAATTGGATAATGATTAGTATGGCTAGTATGTGGATATGATAAATTGTTATGTGGTGAGTTATATATAAAAAAGTGAATCGACATATGGGTAGTATTTTACATATTAAGTTTAATAAGTAGGGACTAGAGTATAAATCTTTACAGTGATAGTAACATAGATAGTAGTTAGTTAGTAATAACGTGGTAAATTAGTTAGTAATAGTAAGATGATATAAATCAAATTATTTGTTCATAACTATGTTAGTGTTGTAATAAATAGTGATAAGTGATAAGTTAGTTAGGAAGTAAAGTTCATAAGGTGGTGTATGAATAAGCATAGTTTATTTTCTAGGAGGCATAATAAAATTTAGATAGTAGAAAGTGACTAGTGTTTTACTAGGAAATAAGTGACATCTATAAAAAAAAGGTTATAGGATAATTGGGTGGTGGATGTTTTTAACTTGTAATAGGATATTAGTATAATTTGGGTTTGAACTTGTTACTATTATTTTTATATGGAATAGAATACACACACACACATAGTATATAATAGTGTTTGGAGACCAACATATTTATGTGCAATATTATATAGAGAGCAACTCCAAAAAGTATCACTAGTACATTAGGCCCCTATTTTTGACCAAAGGCCTATTTGGGTTGTTAAATTCATTTAAAAAAAAAAAATGGGCCCGATATCATCAAAATTTTGACCATGGTTAAATTGATAGTCAAAATTTTGACCTTCTAAACATATGATGTAATAATAAAAAAGGGCAAGGCAGTTTTCATTTTGTGTTCGTGCACATGACTACAGTGGGTTGGAGTTTAATCCTTGTGTCTTTCAAGTGTACCTTTTTTGTGAGCTCTCTAAATTATTTGTTCGATGGGCTACTCATCAATCACATTGCAATTGGATGGTTATTGTCTTCTCTTCTTGTCATCAATGTATGGTTTCTTTGATTCTCATTGGCATGTCATTGCAAGGCCCGATTTCTCCTTGTCTCGGTAATCTCTCTTTTCTTAGAAGGCTTTCTCTCAAGAATAACAACATTAGGTTTATATTTCTCTCAAGAATAACAACATTTAATGGAAGCCAATAAATGGTTTTGCAGATGATTTTTATATTGCATAAACAAGAATAGAAAGATGTAGTAGAGTCCTATGCACTTTATAAAAGATGAAATTATGCTTTCCACAATCATTTGAAAATGATTGTGGGCAGCTTTTTAATATTCCTCTTCTTGTCTTATATATCAATTCTCTTCTTGTGACTCTCCCCAAAAAAATTAATTCAATTGAATTGGTTTTCAAGACTGAAAAATGTTGAAACAACAAATTCTGATTGTTGTTGTTCTTGGTGTGTTATTCACATTTGTAGTGGAAAGCAATGCAAGAGTGCACAAAGAAAAGCCTGTCCATACAAGTGCATTGAATATAGAGAATGAGTACACCAAATGGATAAGATGGATGGGTACTCTAAGCCATTCATTGTATAAACCAACAAAGAACAAGCTTCTTCCTTCCTCTTACCTTGTGGTGGATTCTACAGATGGAGTAGGGTACTTCACTTCTATTTAGGAAGCCATTGATTCTCTACCTCTCTTCAATATTGTTAGAGTTGTTATCAAAATCAATGCAGGAGTATATGAGTAAGTATGTGTAAATTAATGTGGTTTCAAAAATAATTGTGTGAGTTTCTTTGCATCAATGCTTATGCTCAGTGATATATTAATAAGATGATGAAATACAATTTGAAGATTGAAAAGTTAGCTGAGTTTGAAGATTGAAGAGTTGGCTTACTTCAAAAAGGATAAAATGGCACAATTTTATCTTTTGATCTGTTAAAATTGTAGTTTACAAATTTGGATTGGATCAACCTTGTGGGTTAGCTAAAAATATTTGGTTTTCGTATTTATTTTGGTGTTTGACAGGGAGAAGGTTAACATACCAATGACAAAAGCATTTGTAACTCTTGAAGGGGTAGGGGCAGACTCCATAGTCATACAATGGGAAGACATGGCAAGAAATTTAGGGCTAGATGGAAAGCCATAGGGCACATACAATAGTGCCACTATAGCAGTTAATTCTCCTCATTTGATTTCCAAGAACATTACTTTTAAGGTGAGGTTTGCGATTTCTTACTTCAAATGCTTTCTATTCAGAATTGGGCTGTATCTAATTTTTGTGCTTGGAATCTTGGATGATTTTGAGAAATATCACAATGTATAATTGATTCATAAGTGATAATTTTAATAGGTATTTGAATATATGTGTGGGTGTTCAGTTTGATATTAGTATGGTTTGATGGCTAAATTGTAGTGTTGTTCTTATTAATAAAGTTCAAATTCTATGAAAGAACATTTGTTGATGTTGAATATTTTTTTTAAAACATAGAATACAACACCTATTCCTCCACCAGGGGAAATAGGGAGGCAAGTAGTAACTCTAAGAATAATAGGAGACACAACAAATTTCTTTGGGTGTAGCTTCCTTGGAGCTTAGGACACCCTTTATGATCACATTGGACGCCACTATTTCAAAGACTGTTATATTGAAGGCTCTATGGATTTTATCTTTGGGAATGGCCTTTCACTCTATGAGGTACATACCCTCTTTGTAATTTGTGAGAAAGATTCTTAGAACAATTTTTCATATTGAACATTTTAAATAGTAGATTCTAAAGTTTCATGAGGTATACTCTTACATTTTGTTTGTTTTAAGTGATTCATTTGAAGTCATAGTAATGATGAATCTTATTTAAAAAGTTCAGTAATTTCTTATGAACATCATAAATAGATTAGGTAGTAAACCTAAATAGTACTAACTATTATGATTTATATGAACAACACACTAAGTCCTATTTAGAAACTATTATGGTTTATATGAACATCATACTCTTTATGGACTATCTAAAATTATATTAATAAATAGGTCTTATCAAAGAGTTTATACCAATAAATGGATATTATTGGAGAAGTTAAACATCATACTCTTTAATTAGTTAGATTAAGTGGAACATCTAAAATTATATTAATAGATAGGTCTTATTGAAGAGCCTAGACCAATAATCAGATTGTCTTATCAAATTTTTGAATATAATCAGTCATTTTATCATATGGTCATTGTGTCTTATAGAACATATTCTTGAATCCAAATATCATTATCATTGTCAAACATAACATAGAAATAAAATCATTTTGGTTATTCACTTGTTATACAAGTTAGTCTTATCTTTTTGGTTTTCACAAGTCATGCACTTATGCATCTTTGAGATATCCACAAGCTATTAGAGATGTTTGGATGGTTCATGGACTTATTTTTTTTGTCTGTTGTTTGTAGGGTTTTTTCCAAGAAGTCTAAGGATAGAGATGTTGGATGTTTGTGCTAGACATGTCCACCTATAAGAAAAGTATCAAATGAAAAAAAAATGCAAAGAAAAAATAATGTTCATGACTACTACTACACATATCTCAACCCTTAATACCCATATGCTTAGATGGATTGGCAAACATTCCTAGTCTACTATAAGTTCTTGTTAAATGAAAAGGGAATATTCCCTCTTGATATGTCAATATCTTGACCTAGACATACCCATTTTAAAAAATAAAATGGCTCTGTGATGAAAAATAATTGCTCAAAAGGAATTGTTGAATTGTGGTTAATAATATCTTATTTACAAGTTCTTTCAGTGTGACTAGTTTGATTGAGGACCACTTGATTAGTTTCCTTTTACATCCAGACCTTTCTTGTCCAACCAAACTTTTTATTTGCTTTTCATTTATCAGTTATAGTTCCTATTCATCCTATTTCCACTTACCTTGTTTTCGATCCTATTCGCATCCACAGTTTGTTGAAGTGCAAAATGTGGAAAACTGGTCTTAACATAGCTTGCAGGGAATGTGTATAGTGGATTTGCATGATATAGGCAAAATGGATTTGTTGAAAGGGAATTCCACAAATTTCAAGAAAATTTAATCTGCATGCAAATCAATTTGGATTCTTTCATCACAACATTTCTAGATTTTTGAGTTTGGTGCAGAGATCAAGCTCATTAAAACCCACCAAAGTATTGGAAACTATGATTCTATGATCTACCTCTGTCATAGAGGAAGCTCAAAATCTACTTTGTTTGGCATGAATTTATATTTGTGCGTAGATCTGCTAATGGAAGTGGGGATACTATCTTTTATATGTTTAGAACTCCGTCTTAGAAGCTCCAAAATGATATGGGCGTTGTTCAATCCTCTGATAACTTAGAGATATAAATGCTTCTTTTTCTATTTTTAAGTCCAATCCCTCTCTATACAGTGTTTATTAAACCCTCACAGGTAGCTTTAGAACCTCCTTATTACTGTCTTAAAAAATTGTTATTATGTACAGGACAAAATTTATGGGAAACATGGAATTAGTGCACAATTATGTATTATATTAAATCCTCTTTTCACAAACAACATCCAAATTTTAAAGTAATTAAATAGTTATGGTCCATATAAATTTTGATACAAGAGATAATATTGATATGTAGAAACTTAGAAATAAAGTGGATTCAGTAGGTTTATGCTTTTTGGAAAATTACATGCAGCTTTCCAATAGCTCTCTTTGCACTATCCTATTTGCCCTTATGGGTCTGTCAAAAGTAAAAGAAAAAAATAATAGTAGCTTTGGCTAAAACTATAGATTATCAAATTTCATACAATCAAAGAGAATTCTTTTTGAGGGATAATGCACACAGATTGAAAATCTTGAGATTTTATGACATGAAAGGAAAGATTGGTGTTATATGGTGAAGTATTGTAGGCATTATTACATCATCAATTGGGAAAATTTGTAGAAACACACGATGATATTCATGAAATATTATCTTTGTTTAGAGTTTTCTTACAATGTCATGTTCATTGGCAGTGGGTAAGAAGATATCACACACAAAGAGTTATCAGTTAAGAAGAGGATCTATTTTATCTGGAGCTGGTTTATTTGTGCCCATGTGGTTTGATCATGTTGATTTGAGCTACATGTTGTGGGGGGTTTGAGAAATCTTCCTATATTGTTTCAGGCTAGAGATTATATTAGGATTTCCAATTATTAGGTTTTGTTATTATTCTATTGGATTTCAATAGATACAGGAGAGGAGAAAGGAGGTAACAATTAACCACCCTATAGTTTATGGCCACCAACATCATCTATTCAAAATGCATTTGTTTCACTTTTGGGGTTTTGAAACCACCGTATATGTATGGTGCCTATCAATAAATCTTTTAGTATCTTAAACCGTGTCATTAGAGTCACCTTTTCTTTGGAGATGGCCTTTGAAGTTAACATCACCATTCTCAAGAGCAACACTAGATCTTGGGTACATTCTCTTCTTCTTTCTCTATAAGAGCTTTTTTATTAGGGAAGCACTAGTTTTTGTCTCTTCTTCTTTCTCATTATGGATGATAATGAGCATCTATTTGTCATACATGGAGAACCGCTTTTTTTAAGTCTTTCAATTTTCTAGAATCATATCAGTTATCTCATCTAATGCATCACACTGTACAACAAATGGTAGTGAGAAATTTGGATGGTAATCATAATATAGAACATGAATTTGTTACCTCCGTGAGATTCTTGAAGACCTCTTGGGAAATGTCTCTTCCATGAGAATTTTCACTTTCTAATCATATTAGTTATGGGAGTTTTTGATTAAGAGTCAAAACCTAACAAACCTCCTACATTAACTATAAAGGCCAGCACATCCTCTTAACCATGTCAATTCAATTAGTAAGAGGCCAATCCAAAATGGTTTGGATTTTTTATTGATCTACCTGAAAACTTTGAGCACTAATAACAAGGCACAAGTAGATAAAATTTATAACCCCAACCTAGCACTAGCCCACTTCTTTAAAAATATCCTATTGCTCTGCTATTCCAAGAGCTATATTTAAATGCTTTAGATGGTATTGCTATGTTATGTGTAAATCAATATATCATAAAGAAAAAATATATTACTTGATTATTGATTGGCAATGGGTACATGAAAAGAAAGTCATTAGGGCATTCATCAACCATAAGGCATGACCAAAACTCTTAGTACCCAAAATAGAATCTGAATGTTGTCTTGTGCACATCCTTATTGTACACATGGATTTAATGATATCCTAACTTGAGATCAATCTTTAAAAAATAGATTGCTCTATGCAACTCATCGATAAGCCATCCATTGTGAGAGACAGATACCTATTCTTGATGGTAGACAAACACCTATTCTTGGTGATTCTTCTGCTCAAGGTTCTGGGGTCTATGCACATCTCACATACCATCTTTTCTCTTTACAAGAACCACATATGATTCAGAAGAGCTAGAACTTGGCCTGATGTGATCCATCTCCAGCAATTCCTTTGTAATGTTTTCTTTTTCTTCTCTATACATCTATGGATGGTAGTAAAGGATGTTCATGACAATCTTAGAACCTATTTCCAACTCTATGATGCATTGAAATACCCTATCCAATAGTAATACTGGATACAAATTACTAAATAGAACATTATGGCTATCCAAAATTATATGAATGTTATCATGGCAAATGAAGCTTACCCAATAGGCATGCCTTTTACTAGAGAGTAGTTGGCTACCCATGCAATTTGTCCTTTGTGGAGAGTCCTCTCCATCCCCTAGGAGTGACCACTCATACTGATTAATCAAAAATGCCTTTAGGCACCATGTATTTCCCTTTGTATTTGAATTTAAATTCCATATACTGATAATATTGTGTAAATTCTCTGATGAATTCAACCATTGGCTAGTTCCACAAAAAAAAGTTTATAAATAACTCACCACACTAAAACTATAGGATTCTTATTGACACAACATGCTGGGCTACACTAATCAACAATAGCATGCAACCTCTTGCAAATAACCTACAACAATATGTAGTATCCAATGAGTAGTTCTCAAAAATTGACCCAATGTTCACTCTCTATTGCTATTTAAGTCCCAAAAAACAACTAGCCAAAAAAACTGAACAGATTCAACCCAAATCAATAGCTAAGCAATAAGCCCGACAAACATATCAGAAAAAGGGTAGTCTTCTAATGGCCATATGCCTCAATTTATAGTACAAAGGAGGTCTCAAATCCTAGTGATGCACATAAGCTAACATCATTACTAGAATAGCAATTGTTATTAAAGGTTCCAATCCAAAGTAGCACTCCACTTTTTCAACATAAAATCATCTTAGAAGTCACTCTGTAACTCCATCATAATGTATTGTTGGAAACTGACATAATTAAATGGAAAATAACTTTATAGAAAAACAAAACCATATTCAAAGATGCTAAGAATTAGATATTATTTGACCATTTTAATAAATTTATTTCCACATCCCAGATTGAGAAAAAAGGAATATGCTTTGGGTCCAAACCTATCTCACCACGTGGTTCCATGAAGCGGGGATGGGGGAATAGGAAAATGGATTTTTGGGATGTATTTTAATCCTGGAGTAGGGGACAACAGGAAATTGTAGTGGGGGCAACTACATTAAAAGTAGGGAAACTTTATAATATATATGGAAACTTAAAATATAAGCATGGAAACATGGATAAAGTATGCTTATATATATTATATAACCTTAATACATGATATTTGTGTTAGATAAATCAAATTGAAAGTTCACTTGGGGGTGGAGATCAAACAAATGATCAAAATTCAAACATTAATTTTAATGGACATTAGATTCCATGCTTCTACATAGGGAATCCCATATACTATCTAGGCATCTAGTTTGAGTCTAATGATTAAAAGTAGCCATTTCCATACATAACTACTTCCTAGCATCCCTTACTTGTGTCTAGGCTTTCCAAATGGAGGAAAAAACATTAGATCCAAAAACCTTGATTTCAAAATCACCAAGAATAATATCAGCAAAGTCCCTCAATATTCTATCAAGCTTTCTAGTCTAATAACTGTTAAAGAGCCAAGCAAAAGAAAAATATATTGATTGTGAGGAGAGGACCTTTTGGACAATTTTTTCTCTTCCAGCTAATGATAAAAGATGATACTCTCCTATGAGTACTTGGTACTTGGGGTACTTGTACCTGGTACTTGTGTATGGATACTTGGGTACTTTCACTTTACAAGTTCTACGAGTGGTAGACTTTTCTATTAATTAGTATTGTATCAAAGTTTCAAACTAATTACGTATTGAATTAAGCTTGATAAAAAACAGGCTGATGTGAAAACAAGAAACCGAAACAAAATTAGAAATCTTAATTAAGGCCCTTAGCTATGATGCTCTCCAATGAGTACTTAGTACTTGGGGTACATGTACCTAGTACTTGGAAATGCGTACCCATGCAACCAAGTTAGATTTATATTGGAGGAAATGAGTTAAGAGGTCTAAATATTTCACAACATTTGGTAGCATCCTCACTATTTGTGCCAAAATGTGAGCTTTAGTTTGAGTATGGACATCCCTCAAAGCATAAATAATAAATATTTTGTTGCATGTTGCAGCTACCACTAGCCTGGTGAACATGTATGCAAGTTGTGGAAGAATACACATGGCATGTATGTGTGTGTGTATGTATGCATGTTTTTTTTATGTATATAGCTATGTGTGTACATGGATGTATACCATTTTTAATGGAATGCCTCAAAGAAATGTGATTTTATAGCATTCCATAATTGTGGGATATGCACAAATTGGGATATATATGTGGATACATGCATGCACTATGATCACATGTACGTATGTAGATTTATATGGGCATGTGTGTTGTATCTATGTATACATATGTGCATACATACACACATAAATATATATGTATATGTATGCACACACATATATAGAATTTTTGTGTTTATAATCATATTCAAGAAAATGCAATTGGTAGATGTGAAGCTTAATTCCACAATCTCTGTCAACATTCTTCCAGTTTATGCGAAGCTAAATTCCACAATCTCTGCTAGCATTCTTCCAGTTTATGCAAAGCTAAATTCCACAATGTCTACCAACAATATCAACATTGCAAGCCCACATATGATCTACACTACCTGGGTAAGGATGTGTACTACTTCAAGTTTATGTGATTTTAAAATGTAATTGCTTGAAACCTAGTTCATGTGATTTGAAAATGAAATTGTTTGAAACCTAATTTTATCTAAAAATGAAATTTCTTGAAACCATAAAAAATCTATGTAAAAACACCATCAATTACACCCTAAGAACACTGCAACCCTCGTCGCATTTGAGTAGCACAATTTGTGGCACCAATCTTTTTGGTATTGACTTCCTGTTAGCACTAAGTTGCAGTACAATTGCAACTGCCTACCCCAACTGTACAACATTCCCATGACATTCATATATTCATTTAGTATATCTAATGACACAAATTATGGTTTTTGTTTGCCTGGTTTGTGAGGTTTTGATGTATAAAGCTATGTGGGATTTGATGAGAAATAGTTGGGATTTTTCCAAGATGGGTAAGAATATAAAGTCATGAATGACTAGGCACTGAACAGTGCAATTCGTTGTTGTACATGGATTTGATGTGCTGTTCTGACTGCAGGCTCTTCTATCTCTCCTTTTTGCATACACACAAATTAATGATAAAGAGAAACTAGGGGGCTGCACAATGGAAGCTTTTGTTGAGTTGGGGGAATGGAACGGGAATTAAAAGTCATTATATTTTGATTGATTGTGTTATAACTTATGCCACCACATAGTTTTTCCCTTCATTCATTCATTAATGATTCAAGGGTGGATATATATTTTGTCTTTTGCTGTGCCCTTGTGATCTATGTTTTTGCAGTGATCATTTTTAGTGGAGAAGGAAGAAACGTAAAAGGAAAAAGGAAGGGTCTTGTATACACTATGTAGTAGAAGTGGCTTACATATAATACTTTAGTTGCCAATAGGAGTAGCAGGAGGTTAGGTCAGTGAGTAGTAGTAATAGTACTAACTATACCATGCTATATTGTGTAGAGGTAGACTATGATTCCACATTTTGCATGCATGTCTACCAAGCTAATGGAAACATCCAACAATAGTTCTCTATCATTTATGCTTTGAGAGATGTCTATAACCCATTTCAAAGGTTCCATTTTGGCACAGACGAGAGATGTTGGCAAAGCACATATATTTAACTCATTTTCCCTGATATAAATATACACATGCATATGTCCATACATGTGTGTGTGTGTGTGTGTGTGTGTGTGTGTGTGTGTGCGTGTGTGTGTGTGTGTGTGTGTGTGTGTGCAGATATATTCAACAAATCAATATGCATATCCTGTAATATTGGCTTGCCACTAGACAACATTTTATGGAGGCAGTCAATAAAATAGTTCAAATGCCTTACCTATGATTCCACATTTTGCATGCATGTCTACCAGGGCAGTTGAAACTTAAACAAATATATTCTCTCAATATATCTATTTTGTGCATATCCAACAAACATGGCTTTTGATGACCACATTACATTCAGGCATCCTGTCAAATAGTTCATATGACTTATCTATGCTTCCATTTTGCAAGCATATACACTCACATATACACTAAATAGAGACACACAATCAGACTGAGGCCAAAATGGAGATGCAAAAGTATTAAATTTTCATCCTTACAATTACACACACACACATTCATTTCAACATGTATGTGAATTTCTTTGTAAGGGAAAATAAAAAACTTTCATAAAATAGAATATCTAGGCTAATGAAATACGTAAAAGAAAATATCTATGGTAATAAAAACAAATGAAGCATTTAATAAACCACTAACTTACATATATCAATAGTTTTTTAATGTGATAATTTTTTTGTTGTAGCTTATGTTGTCTAGATTAGATTTGAAGTGCATATTAGCTTTTAATTGCATCATGCTATGTGGTATTAGTTAGGCATGGCACTGCTAGCTTATTGAGATTTGTTGAGATTAATGTTCTTGTATCATTGTTTTCTTAATTCTATTGAAATGTCAAAATAAAATAGATGTCTATTGTTCTATTATCTATAAGACTACAACATATATACCTCTTCTTCTCTTGAGTTAGTTTCTCTACAAGAAGGGACTACCTCATTTGAATTTTGCATTCAATGGTTTCTCTAGAAGGAAGATTTTTTTGGACATTGTCAAAGTGAGTCTAACACCTTAATCATATTTTGTAGGTTACCTCATGAAGAAACTTTTCTCACTGATGTAATGAGCTATTCACTTTGTGGGATGAGTCATACTCTATTTTCATAGCTTCTTTTACCTTTTGAAGAAAATTGTCCAAGGTGCCATTATCTACCAAAAGAAAGTGGTTCATCTATTGTATTGAAGTACATTGATTTTTTTTTTCACATAAATTTACTGTATTCTTGTGTACTCTAGACCACTAGATGGAATGCCCTTACTTTTCACAATGTTATAGCTGCATTCTCCATCCTTAGCTCCAGTGTTTCCATTACTAGGATTTTGATATCTACACCTTTAAAGAGAAATGCAAAGCTTGATCTTTGTATTGCCTTGTCTTAGGTTTAAGCTCTGTATGACCAGTTTGGGGTATGGGTTCAGATTTACATTGCATTTTTCCTCGTTCATCATTTCACACAAGATCAATGAGTCTAGTGATGACAAGGAGTGCAAGCACTGTAACAATACAAAATGTGAGTAGTATATTTGTCAATCATGTTTTGTTGTATTTCATTGTGTAGTATTTTAACATAAGCCCTTTCTTGTTAAATAGCTATTAAATGTCCATTGCATTTAGCAATGCCATTGGAGGAATTTTGCACTTGAAGTTAAACATTTCTTCTATGTCATATTAAAATAGGCTCATTATCTAGGATTTTAATTTTTAAATATTAATGCATAGACTTTTTTGGGGGTCTTATCAGGGTTTATTTTCTGATCAATTTTGAGATATTTCCCCCCAAAGCTAATGCTAAATTTCAAATTTGTATATAAGATTTGTTTCAAGTTTAGATTGAACTAGTTTTTTTTTTTTCTTTTCCAACATAGAAATAGCCATAATTCAAAAGTACAGCTGGTATAGTGCTCCTGAGTCAGGTAAGGATTTTTTTTGTGAATCCTTACTTAGGCTATGAAGTTTGAAAATATCTAAAAAAATTCATTTCTTTTTCTATTCATAATTCACATGATGCATTTATTCTATTTATTTTGATTTTCTCAATATAGTTTATGACATTTCTTTGAGGCATTCCATAAAATAGTTCACATGCCTTGCCTATGATTTTACATTTTGCATGCATCCCACACTCTCTCATCTAGCTGATGATGGATTATAGAGAGTGATCTAAAATGATGATGCTAAAAAACACACACAATCAAATCCAAAATGAACTTGCATTACAAATGGATTGTGGAAATTTGATATTGTTAATTTTGCACGCATGTCTACCGGGACAATCACAACTTAAACATATATATAATAGATCAAATCTATTATATAGATTTGATCTATTATAAATATGTTATAATAGATTTGATCTATTATATATATGTTTAAGTTGTGATTGTCCCGGTAGACATGCGTGCAAAATTAACAATACCAGATTTCCACAATCCATTTGTAATGCAAGTTTGTTTTGGATTTGATTGTGTGTGTTTTTTAACATCATCATTTTAGATCACTCTATTATATATGATAGATTTTATCTATTATATATATTTTAAAGTTGTGATTGTCCCGGTAGACACGCATGCAAAATTAACAATATCAGATTTCCACAATCCATTTGTAATGCAAGTTTGTTTTGGATTTGATTGTGTGTGTTTTTTAGCATCATCATTTTAGATGAATCTCTGTAATCCATCAGCTGGATGAGAGAGTGTAGGATGCATGTGAAATGTCAAATCATAGGCAAGGCATGTGAACTGTTTTATGGAATGCCTCAAATTTTTTTTGACCAAGCATTGGTCAAAATTTTGATCAATGCTTGGCAAATTTCCACCAAGCATTGGTTGAAATTTTGACCAATGCTTGGTAGTTTTCCACAAAGCATTGGTCAAAATTTTGACCAATGCTATGTAGTTTTCTACCAGCATTGGTCAAAATTTTGACCAATGCTTGGCATAAATTGTGCGAACAATTTTGAAAGTTGTTGACCAACGTATTGGTTGAATTTTTGACCAATCAGTAAGTTGGTCAAATTTTCGACGAGAAATTTTTTGACCAATTGGTTGGTCAAAATTTTGACCAACCTAGGTCAAAATTTTGACCAATAATGGTCAAAAAATGAGCCCAAATGTACTAGTGTATGTATATAATGTGATTTTAGTTGCATATTAAATCTCTAAATATTTATGCACATACTAATCTAACTCATTTAATCAATGCAGGATTAGTTATGTGAAAACAACACACTTATTATATGATATCTAGTATATATTGAGTAATATAATTTCTAAAAGTCATACATTAAATAATGTACTATTATATTTAGATATTAAATGAACATTTTATCATTTATGGAGATATGTAGATAAGTTGGATAGGGTTAGTAGTAATGCAATAGGATAATATTTTAGGCATATGCATCAACAAACAAAGATACCATGTAATCCTAACCTAGATGCAGAATTCTAGTTCATACCTAGTTGAATGACTTGACATGATGTTTAGTAATCCCTAATGTAGTCCAAACATCAAGGACCTAAGGATGAGTTATTTCTATATATTTCATGTTGTTGTATCCACTAACCCTTGGCCAATTAGAGTTTAGGTCTTTGTTCCTTACCATCATCTCTATCTAATCTCTCACTCAAATCTCCTTTCACTCTTTACTTGTGATTGGCTGACTTACACCTCCTCTTTCCCCTTCATCTACTCAGTTTATTTGGCTCAACTATCTTATTTCACCTTCTTCAATTTCACATTCACAACAACATCAACAACATAAGAAACCAACTTTATAATCAACAACCAACCACATAACAAAATCAATAGAATAAAATTGTCTTGATCTCCTCCTTAAATAGTCATCTCCAAGATTCCATATTCTTCCATCTTCTGTCACTTGATCACAATTGTTGATCTTAGGTTCATGCCAAATTTCTAAATTCAAAACTTCATACAGTGAATCTAGACACTCAGAAGATATAACTTTCTTAAAAATTTGTACACATCCTTGCACTTCTTCAATCTCCATCATTAGATCTTTTGATTGAATTTTCCCAGTCATTGATCTGGTAAAAAAATTTGACTCGTACCTTAGACCATCTTGAACTTTCCAAATTTCCATCAAAAGTCGGCCTTGAATTTCAATTCCCAAAATTGTTCATCTAGATGCTACTCAAAAAACATAACATTTACTCAAGTAATATAGAGCTCAATTATTACTAGAGTCTCTTAGGAAATACTATGTTTTCTCATTTTCTTTTCCAATTTCTTAGGAAATATTGCAATCACTCAGTGAATACAATTTCCCTTCATTAAACTTGAAACTCAATTAATCTTGTGTTATTCAATACCTTGCAATAATATATGGCTACAAAACAATTAAACCCATATTAGATTATCTCTATCCAACTCATTCAAGTGCCCATTGAATACCACACTTATCAAATTTGTCATAATCATTCTTTCTTGAAATCCTCTTCATCAATCAAATGATATGACACTTTACTAAGTTAGCATAATAACTAACCAACTAAGACTCTGACATTAATGACAATATAACAACTGATGATATGCCTCTTTCACATACATTCATAGCATTACCTATTACATTATCAACTGGGGCTAACAATATCCCCCTTTGGCATTGATGGAAACACATAACATATGATTTTACATTACTTAAGATAATCAAAGGTATGAATTGACACCAATACAACTTTGTAGTTCTTGTCTTCATTTGTAGGTTCTTTGTAGCTCATTCGGCATCTTCAACAGAAATGATCATCAAAATTTCTCCCCCTTTGGTAATACTTCACCATTTGATAATCTCTCATGCTAATACTTCACCTTATTTTTTAGTCTTCTCCCCCTTTAATATTCTTCTCCCATTCTTATACGTCTCCCCCTTTGACAATAATAGTAAGGGTCATTACAAATTTCAATGTGAAATTTACAAAACCTTGTAGTTATCCTTGTATCTTGCATGTATTGATTACATCAGTTTCATCACATTCACTTTCACAACTTCAAAAATCTTTCCAAAGTCTGAACTCTTGCATCACCTCCATAAATATTTTGCAATTCATTCATGAGTTGATGCAACATACATTTTCACCTAGTGAATTTTGGATAGGGGCAGGACCCCCAATTTACGTCTTAGATACTCAAAAACATCCTTAGGCAATGACTTGGTAACTATATCAATACTTTGTTCCTTAGACTTCACATGTTCAAGCCTCACTTGTTTCTCCTATACTTGCTCCCTCAAATAATGATATTTTGTTGATATGTTCTTTGTTTTTGCATGCATCACCATAATTTTTGAAATATTTATGGCACTGGTATTATCAAAGTAAATAGTAACAAGCTCAAGTACATCTTCTTGCATTCCTTCCAATAGCTTCTTAATCCATATATTATTTGAACAATTGATTGCAACAACAACATAATCAACTTCAACTAGAGATTACAAAATACAACTCTATTTCTTGCTTATCCATGTTGTCAATATTTCTCCTCAAAAGAAAGCACAACCACTTCTATTTTTTCTATCATCAACATTCCTAATCAAATCAACATATTTGTAGGCTTTAAGATTAACATCATCTTTTGATAATTTTACTCTAGTCACCATAGGTGTATCGACTAGATTAGAGTCATCCATGTCCCAAATGTCTTCAAAATTTCTTTCACATATTTAGACTAAGTCATATATATACCTTTCTCTATTTGATAGACTTGCAATCCAATGAATTTTTTTAGTTCACCATACACAAACATCTAAAATTCAGTACTCATTTATTCAGCAAATGTCTTACTCAATAGGTCATTTCTAACAAATATTATGTCATCAAAAAATATTTCAGCAATCAACTCAATATCTCCAGATTCATTTTCCAAATATAGATTATTGTTTTCACTTGTTCTATCAAATCCAACCTTAACTAGATCAAAGTGTATTCTTTCATACCACACTCCTGGGGCTTGCTTCAATCCATACAATGCTTTGTTCATCTTGCATACCATGTTCTTCTTTTTAGGTTCAATCAATCCTCTAGGTTGTTCAATATATACTTCCTCTTCAAGTATTCTATTTAGAAATATAGATTTTACATCCACTTGATATACTTTGAACTTATTGTATGTAGAATAAAAGAACAATTTTCTTACTCCTTCCAATCTTTCCACTGGTGCAAAAGTCTCACTATAATGAATTCCTTCTTCTTGTGCATAAGCTTTAAAAACTAGTCTTCCCTTGTTCTTGACCACTTCTCCATTCTCATTCAGCTTGTTTTTGAAAATCATTTTGGTTCCAATGGCATTTTTGTTAGAAGGTATTGGTACTCATGTCTAGGTATTTTTCTTCTCAATCTAATAAATTTATTCATTCATAGCATTGACCCAACATTCATCATCCAATGAAGCCCATATTGTTGCTGGTGCAAAATTAGATATTAAACAAGTATTGTCTCTTAACTTACTTCTTGTTTGTACTCTAATACACATGTTTCCAATTATCTATTTAGGTGAATATTTATTTCTTACATATTTAGCCAATATAGGTTCAATTATTCAATTTTCAACATTTCCTTCACTTGGTAGAGGTTCATCTTTCTACTCAAGTTAAACTATATGGTGCTTGGGTAGATTATTCTATAACTTGGGTGTCATTGACTTATTCTTGATAGCTTTGTGTTGTGAATCAAGTAGAGTATCAGGTGTCTCTTTACAGACATATACAAACTTGTTGTAATCTTTAGGTTCCTTCTTGCTTTCCAAGTCATTCCTCTCTGCAAACTCATCAAATCTCACATTTGCGCTTTCAATAATCTTGTTAGTAGCTTTTTTCAAACATTTATAAGATTTATTCTTAAATGAATAACCAAGGAATATAACTTCATCTCCTTTAACATTAAGTTTACCATTCCTTGCATCTTTGTGAATATAGCACCTACTTCCAAAGATTTTAAAATCTATTGCATTCTATGTATGACCATATCAAAGTTCATAGGGAGCCTTGTTCGTTCATTTCTTCAATTAAACTCGATTGAGAGTATAAACAACAATTCTAATCACTTCTCTTCAAAACATCTAAGAAACCTCCTTCTCAATTATTAGTGTCCTTACACAATCCATAATTGATCTATTTCTCCTATCAACAATCCTATTTTGTTGGGGTGTCACCCTTGTAGGTAGTTGTCTTATAATACCATTCTCAGCACAAAAGTTAGTGAAATCAGAAAACATAAACTCACCACCTTTATCAAAATTTAAATGTTTTAAACATTTGCTAATTTCCTTTTTTATTCTATATTTATACCATTTGAACATTTCAAAATCACGTGATTTAAATTTAATGAATATTATAATCATCATCCTTGAATAATCATCAATAAACAATATGAAATATTTACCACCATAGTAACTATCAACACAAATTGTGCCACATAAATTTGTATGCACCAATTTTAGGATATCATTTGAGGTGTGTGTCTTGCTCAAAAAACTAGATTGTTTCATCTTACCAAGTTGACAATCTTTACATAGTAATTTTTGGGTTTTGCAAATTTGGTAAGCTTCATACTCTCTTCTTTCTACTAATTCTCACCATGTTCTCAAAGTTTACATGACACAACCTTTTATGCCATAACCAAACATCTCCAACTCTAGAAAATAATCATGTCTTAGTAGTAGGATCAAGATAGAATAAGTTACCTTTTGTTTGCATTCATGTTCCAATCATATTTCCTTCATCATCAAAGATATTTACCTTTCTTTTCTTAACTTCTAGCTTGTGACTTGATTTATTCAATTATGAAACACTCAAAAGGTTATATTTAGTCATTGAACCAAATATGCATCATCACATATGATCTTATCATTCAACATTAGTGATCCTTTACCTTTCTCCAGGCATGGAACATCATTGACTAGCTTAAGCATTCCACCATAATCAATTTCTTCAAATTTATCAAACTTACTTAGATTGCCAGTCATATGATGTGATCATTCACTATGAATAATCCATAACTCATTCTTACTAACATGTGAAATAAGGACAGTTTCACTATCATACCTTTCACCATTTGTATCTTCCTTGATTGCAACATAAACCATTTCAGCTACTTCATTGTCATCATCAGAACTAGACTCAGTATGCTCTTCCTCAACTATGTAGCATGACTTCTTGCCTTTGTCTTTTTAATCTATGTTCTTCTAGTACTTGAAATATTTCTTGTCATCTATGTCACTCTTATTTATGTTAGGATATTTAGTGGAAAAGTGACCAACCTCATGACATTTTAAATGAATCAAGGGTAGTTTACCTTTGTATTTAACTTTAACTCTCTATAACCTTCTTGCAAGAAATGCTTCAAGCTTATCCAAATCATCTTAATTAGAATCTCTCTATTCTTTACTTTTCTTCTCTTTCTTTGAGTTGTTGATGGTTAGTGAAGACTTAAATACATTTCCCATTGTAACCATATTGCTATCATAATTTCTCAACTAAAATTCAATCAACTGACCAAGTAGACTATCAAGTGTCAAATCATTACCAAGCATAGGACTTCTTGAATTGCAAAAAAATTGATAGCATAAATAGGTAGAAGAATTCTACAAACTTCACTTACAATTTCAGAGTCGAGAAATTTTCCTCTAACATCTCTAATTGCACTTACCACTTCTTTGATTTAGTTTACATATTGTGTAGCATTATCACCTTCATTCATTCTCATATCATCATACTTTCCTCTTAACCTTTTAGAATTAGTTCTTACCACATTTGCATCTCCACCATGTACAAGTTTTAGTTGATTCCACATATATTTAGAATTAGAAAATTTCTTGATATCATCAAACTCGACATCATTAATAGGAGATGCAATATCAATCATTAGACTATTGTGGTTCATTTTCTCATTCATTTGTTCAACACTCAAGGGACCAATAGGGGTATCATATTCATGTTCCAATCAATGTGTGACATTATCTCCAATGTTAGAAAGATTGATCTTTATTTTGTCTTTCCATGAGGAAAAGTTCTCCTTGTTTAGTTTTGGTACTTCTCTCTTATACATATTTGATATTTAGCTCAAGTTTCTTTAAACTTCTTTCTCCAAGCACTATTCTCTTATACTAAGTTTTATGATAACTGAGGGGCAGTGGGGTGGAGAGTAAATTGAATCAGTTATGTCTAGTTATTATGCAGTACTTCAAACAATTCTAGTACCAATAGAACTTTATAAACTTCAATATAAATCACTTGGTGTAAACATTCAACTTATCATTTAACTCTTTTGCTCACCTTATTCCAAATTGTTATCTTATTGTTCTTTGTATTACCGAGTGTTAGTAAAATAACTCAGTTATTACCTTGCAATTACTTAGTTTTTATTGATTTACAGTAAACTATAAAACATATAAAACAACTTGCAACATAAATAATATTCACATATTTGACATCGTGATTTTAACCTGGAAACCCTGTAAAGGGAAAAATCACCTAGGACTAGAAACCCAAATATTTTCACTCCTCTAAAGTGAGCTCTACTAGGAGCCAACCTTGTTAAAGGTTACATAAATCTTATTAATGTGATCTTGTTAGAGGATTTCACCAAAATATCATCTAGACATTATCACTCCTTGATCTTGTCTAAAGAGTGGTCTACTCTAAAGAACTTACAAACACCACTAATTGATGTTACCATATATGATTTCATAGACATGTTAGTTCCACTCAACTTTGCGATATTTTCTACTACAATGGTTTAAAAGTGATGCAAGGAGGGATTGAAGAGCTAGGGCTAGATGCACACCTAACTATCCAATCCCCTTGTTGAGTTACACAACAGAAGAAAATAACATATAGAACAACACCAAAGAGAAAAGGAATAGTAACACTTTATTTACTCATCATATTATCAACATACATGCCTAGCTATAAGGCCTTATGGGTTACAACCAAATGGAAATATAACTTAAAGATCTACAATCCAACTTCAAATTCTCTATTCTAGAAACATCTACTTTGAAATCTCTCCCTATCTTTAACCTAAACCTAAATAACCCTATATATACTTTCCAAAATGGCTTACATAAGACACTAGATCATTAAATAATAGAAAGGCCAACCTTAAAATGGTTTTTACACATCCCAAGCTAAGATTTGAACATTAAGTTTGAGATCGAAATCAATTACATAAGTTGGCTCAAACTAAGAACCAATCACAAAAAAACTTAGTTAAAGAAGGAATTGAGCATCAACAAATATCAGGCTCACTCAACATATAAAGGAAGACTCAACCAACAATTTATAGCTTGGCCAACACTAGATAGCTCGACCAATACTAGAAAGCTACAATAAGTCGTTCAACACTAAACAAATTGACAACAAAAATAACTTCAAAACCACTGGCATTTGGCTCCAACAAACTAAATGAACAAAGATGAGCAAGATAGAAATGTTGATATAAAATTGTTTTGAAGTGAAGAAGAGGATTTAAAAAGAGGAGATAACAATAGCACCTAGAGAAAGAATGAGTCATTTGGTATGTAAAAGAAGCACTAAGACCAAGTAAGACATTGATACTATAGTGTATTATTTATCTACTTAAATTTTGTAATGAAAAACTACTCAAGTTAAGACTGGAAGAAGATCAAGTATCAAAAGTGTTTGCCATGCCTCATCAAGCAGTTAGCGCAAGCTAAGCAGAAGTCAGTGCAAGCTGAGAAGAAATTAGTAGAAGTCGAGTGAAAAATAAGAGGTTCCAAGAAAAGATGAAAAATAGTGCAAGTCGAGTGATTGTTAGTATATGCAAAATAAAGTCTAGTTGGTATCGAGCATCAGTAAAATTTAGTGCTAAGTGAATTAGTTTTGGCCAAGTGACATAATAGTATAGATGTCAAGTGATGACATATTGATGCCAAGTGCTAGTAAATGTGTTAAATCAAAGATTTGATGAATCCGAGCTAACTATTTTGTTCTCTTTGATTATGTGAAGAATTTAGAATATAACTATGATGAGCTGGTGGCACAGAATTCAAGGTAAACCATTTTGAGGTATCTTCAAGGAAGATTGTGGAAGAAGTTTCTAGAGGAACCAAATGAAAAAATGGGTAGATTCACTATATCCTACCTAATCCAACCTAATCCTAAAATGGGTGATTGTGGTTAAATGGAAAAAGATATAATTTCTCTATTTATAGAGATAGTTGGTTAGAAGCAAAGCTTTTTATGTGCAAGAACCTAACAAAGACAAGGAGTCTAGGGTATTGCTTCATTCAGGGACCAAACAAAATTGACTACAGTTGGCATGCAAAGAAAGAAGGCTTAAGAGTATGAATGCTTGAAGGGTGAACAAGCTATCAAAGCTTAAGTGTATGAATGCCAAGTAGAATGGAGGACTAAAATAGAGATTTGTAATCTACAAGTGAGTTGTAATTTTTTATTAGATCAAGTCTTACTATTACTTTCTAATCATTGTATCAGTCTAGGGTAAATCCTTTGGATTAAGGTTCACCTAACATTCATTTGTAAATCCTTTAACTGGGTGACATTCTAATGGAATTGTATAAAGTCCTCTAACAAGCCTCACTCCTATTAGTGTGATTAAAATCCTTTAACTAGGTCACATTTAATAATGTGCATTGTAACATTTAACAGGGTTGTCCTTTCACAGGGAATCACTTTAGAAGAGTGAGAATTAGTAGCATGTTCCTGGTGATTTTTTCCAAATTGGGTTTCCATGTAAAATCTTTGTGTCAAATTGTGTAAATTTTCTTATGCTATTTATGTTTACATTTCTACAAAGTTTTTTTGACCTAGGACAATAACCTATAAAGTTTAAGTATTGTATGATCTAATAGATGCATGCATGACAAGGTTTTATGGATATGGGTCTACTAAGCATTGAAGTTTTTTATTTGTACATCTAGACCTTTGATAACTAATTCACAACCCCCCCCCTCTTAGTTATTATAAAGAATTCAAAAAATTTGTATCAAAGCTATAATCACCCAAAAATGGTCATCTGGACTATAAGCCCCCTTTCTAGCATTTTTGCTTAATTTATCTATTGATTCTCTTTGATCAAATCTTCAAAAATCTATTTATCCAATTATAACCTATGGCATGACCACGTTATCCCAAGTGTCTTATTTAATTAAAATAACATGCTATATTTTAATTAAATAAAAATCCCCTCTTCCCACTTATCCTAAGTGTGCACACATAAAGCAATATCCATATTTTAAAAATAAAAGAAAAGACATTTTTTGTCTACACATGAATGCACAATTTTCTATGTGAGAGGAATCTTCTCTTTTTTAAAATAACTTTAATCCTCCTCCACACATTTGAAACCTTCTCAAAAGCCAACCATTAATTGTGATTAGTTGAGATGCTTGTGCACATGGATCATTCAATATGCATTCTCCTTCCTTGATGATTCCTCTTTTTCCTCTTAATCTCTACCATCCATTTTTTCTTAAAAGGAAGGGCTCTCTCCTCATTCAAAAATCTTAGTCTCTCATGCTATTGTTATGTTGTAGGTTTTCTTAGTGATTTTGGGAGACTTGGAGCATTCTTGCATTTTTGCATTTTAGCTTAGCTCTCATTCTACTTACATTATGACATAATTTTTAGCTTAGTTATTTCATTTAGAATAGCTTGCATTTGTATTGCATTTTATTCTAGATTCTTGGATATTGACACTCTTGCCTCTACTCTTTGAATCTCTCATTCTATGGTGCACCTTGCAAGGGTTTTATAGTTTGGTTCATTTTAGAGCTGCCATCTCATAGTCTTTTCACATCATAGATAGAGAGCTATAAGATGGCTTTTGAGACTCCCTCTTTCAGGGTTTCTCTCAAGAATAATGGTTTATAGAAGTGCAACACTTTTTGTACACACATTTTTGGCATCCACCGTGGGGCTAGAACCAAGTTTCTAGCTCCATTTTCTTGTTTGCATTTTCATTACATTATCATTTCTAATTTTTTATAGAAATTTATTAGATCTAATCAAGTGGTTTTATAGGTTTCTTACATTGGTTTTAAGGCCAAGCCTTGTGCAAATTTGTTTGAAGGCCAAAACCCTAGTTTTGAAGGATTTGAGCATATCTTCCAAACCACTTTGAGTTTGGATTTGAATTTTTTTTGCAAGTTGGGGATACATCTGAGATGTCTTAGACCAATTTTCAAATCATTTTGATTTGATTTGTCTACGTTATGATTTTTTCTTTATTTTTCATAAAAAGTTATTTTTGGTCAGAAATTAGAGAATTTTTCATAAATATTAACATTTTTAGAAAGGTATCTGAATTATATAAGGGTTTAGTTCTTTGTGTTTTGAATTTAGAGGTCATATTAAGGGTCAATAACATGATTTGATAAATCTAGTCTGTTTTGACAAAATGGGTCCCTAGGGCACAAATGAAGAGATTTTTTTGAATTTCTTGCATTTTTGGAAATCTCTCTAGTTTTTAGTAGAGGCCTCTTATTTTTATTTCTTTTTTTGGATTTGAAATCATAGCAAAGAGTAAAATTGAGAACATTTGTGATTAGCTTGCACTTTCTTTGCATACACTTGGATGGAAGATAACTTGGATTTTTGAGGAAACTAACCACTTTGTGTTGTAGGTCTTACTTGGTTATTATGCTGTGACCTTGGTTGTTTTGCATGGAGTTTCTCATTTCATTGCTAAAAACAATGCATGTCAAAGCTTCAAATGTGCAAGGGCTACTAACATTTGTTTGTAGGGCTGCCCAAAGCATAAAAACCAAAAAATAAAATGCTTGTTATTTCCTTTCATTTTTAAGTGTGGCATTATACTAGTTTCTCATTTTATTAGGCACTTAAGATCTTGTCAATAGAGTCTTTTTGTGGTAGGAAAGTATGCTCTTCATCCTTGTGGTGAATCAGAAATCTTGACCCACCTCTAGATTTTGAAAGTAAGAGGGTTAATTGAACATTGTTTGGCATGTTTGGGAAAGGCTTTTGAGATAGTAGAGTATTCTCTTCACTCTAGTGGTGAATTAGAAATCTTGACTTTCAAAAGTTGATCCACTTCTTGTTTAGTCTAGAAACCTTTAGAGGGCTTGCTCTTGGGCAACCAAGAGGAACGACCCAAGTGGGAATAAGAAAACTCGGCTATTCCAACCCAATATAAACTCAAGGCTATTGATGACACAAAACCTTGGTAGACATAGCACTTATCTTACCTAGTGTGATTTTTGTGGGATTGCAACCATGAGGAGATCACTAGGGAGGAATGCTTAAGGTACTCTTGTGCTCACAAGACCAATTACTCACCACAAGGTGAGGTGTCCTATATCAGGAGCAAGAGGAGTGCTATGAATTAAAATCCTTTCTAAACACTCTAGGTTAGTATCTACCTTATTTTTCCACTCAACTTCTTGGTGCAAGGATCAATCCTAGTGGATTGCTCAGATCACCTCAAGATTTTACACTCATCAACTGTGTTCCCTTGGTTATGCTTATGATGTTTCCATGACAAAGCCAATATCTCTTGTGGGAAACCACTTGGTATGAGGTGAAAGAGCACTCAGTATGGGCCAAGTTGTTGAGTAATGAACTGTGTCCTGTAGGTAGAATTTTCTTGATGTGTCTTCAAATGTGCTAGACCTTTGAAAATCTTTCAAACATACACATGATGATAGTTCTAGGGATTTCTTTTGAGACCTCACATATGCTTGTATAATGCAAGGTTGCTTTGTCCCTTGCTTTATTGTTTGAAGACTACTCCATGTGTCACTATCTTGCTTGGAATTTTTTTCTTTTGAACATTACACTTGCAATGTTATCAACTATTGTCAAACTTTGTCAACCAAGTCAAAACATTAAGTGCAAACATTTTCTTGTGTTTCTTTCTAAGGGGAGTCTCATCATTTGAATTTTCTTTTCCATGTCTCTAGTTCTTGAACATGCTTAAAGTGAGTCTTTGGTCTTAGTGCTCTTTGTCTTTCTATCTTCATGGTCTACGTCCACTTGCTAGTTATCTTTTGGCTGAAATGGTTACCTTGATTTCTTGACTACACTCTTGGGTTGGAAAATTTGTTCACTTGTCACCGCACTTGCTCTATCTATTTGGCTATTTGGCTTCTTGCCTAGCTCTTAACTTGAATCACTAGTGTCATAAATTGCTCAGACACTTTTCTTGACAAGTCACTTTACTCTATCTTTACTATATTGGCAAGTGAATAATCTACCTCTCTAGTTTGGACATCAAGTTATCTTGTGTCAACTTCTTAGCTCCCTCTAGTCTCCTTCATGCTTGATTATCTATCTACCACTATGAAATTCAAGCCTTGTGCTACTAGACTTCAACCAAATCTAGATGATCATGATATCCTCCATGCCATTAAAGAGTTTCAAGATCTATATGCTCAATACAAAGAACTAGAAGAGAAAAATGATCTTTCTTACCTTCATCTCTCTAAGTGCATGATAGAAATGAAGTCTATACTTGAAAAAAGGTTAGAGGAGAACATTGTATTCTTAAATGAATCTCCCTTAAGACCTTTACATACACATGGGTCATCTTATTCAAGGTCTACATGTTCTACTCCAAGACATCAAATATCTTCATCTTCTAGATCTAAAGACCTCTTTAGATAACAAACAATTGATACCTCTTTTGAGCCTATGCCAAGTTTTTGTAACAAGCACCCTATCTTTGACCAATACAAAGATGAAGACATGGCAACTTTTTATTTGCTTGAGAAACAAAAAAATGATTCTAGACATGTTTTTGAGAGAACTTTTACTCCCATATAAAATTCTTACGATGACATTTTGAGAACACTTCTTGGCACCAAGCTCATAATGTTGCCTAAGTCTAGCTCTTATGTAAATCCTTTCTTGGATGATTATTGTGCTTATCATCGATCTAATGACCACACTACTTCTAATTCTATAGATCTGAAACATAAGATACAAGATCTTATTGATGATGGGATTATTGATACCTCTAATGAATCATGTGATGAGGAAACTTCTTTTGAGAAAGATCATGTTGATGAACCTATGTCTAGTGATGGTCTCCTTGACACCCCTACTTCTTCCAACACTCATACATATCCCAACACTTCAAAGGTTTCCAAAATGAATCCATCAAACAAAGAACCTAGTGCTTACCATGTGGAATATGTATACCCTCAAGGGCTACTTCTAAAAGAAACTCAAGCTAACCTTCACTTGGCTGCAAACCTTTTCCATCCAACTAAAAATTTGCAACGTTCATACAATTATATGCCTACTATTCCTACTCTAGCTAGTCCTTCATTACCTCTTCAAGGTCCTATCTTGAAATCCATATTTTCTCCCTTGTCCTTAGAAGTGGCTCCATGTCAAGAAGATTCTCAAAAATAAAAAGCTATAAATGTCAAGAAAGATCAAGATCAAGCACCCTTTTATCTCCTTCAAAATGTCACTCCTCCATATCCTATGTCTTATCCACCTCCTAAGTATGATGAATACACCACTTCCACTATTTACCTTGAGCTTACTGAAAATTATGAGAAAAGTTCTCTTCCTATGCTATCCAAAGCTACTTGTCAAGATCAAAGTATTCCCTCATGTTCTACTTCTCCATATCCACTTCAAAATTGTGCTCAAGCTTCATGTGCCCCTATTAAAAATGTTGCTCCTATCAAAGCTACTCATGAGTCTATTGATGGCTTTGATCATGTTTCTCACTCTAAAGATGTTTATATCCCTTTCCACTATCCATTTGCATCTTTGAAATCTATCCTTGGTCCTTATCCATCTAATCTAAAGCTTTCAAAAATTCCATCCATATTGGGACCTTATGTTCCTTCATCTCCTACATTTTCCACTCCTAGCTCTCCCATCATACCTCAAGATCAACAAAGACACTTATCCTCAATGAATTTCCATCCATATATCCATCTAAGCCAGTAATATCATCCTTATTCATCCACAATTCCCAAATCTTTTGGAAGAAAGAATAAACATAAGAATCCATTGAAAAATGAAGATCATTATGTCCCGTCTAATCGGCATGTGGATGCTAAGAAAGAAAAAACATTCAAGAGACGGCAAAGGTCTACTATCCAAAGAGCTAAATCAAAGAAAACATGGGTTACTAAGCCCATTATTGAAGAAATGTGCTCTAAAGTATCCAAAGGAAAATCTTAAGCTATATGGATTCCCAAGTATATTTTGAAAGACTTGAATATTGAAAACACTTTAGAGTTGACATTCAAGCTTCCAAAGGATTCCACTCCATATTCTTCCAAACATCTTCATTAAAAGATTCCAAAGGCTTCCACTCCATCTTCTTCTAAAATTCTCTTACCACCTCATACATCTAAAACTCAAGCTATTTAATCCATGATTCCCCCATCATTCCAACACCCTTCAAGATGTGTGTCAATGTTGATCTTGCCCAATATTTTGGCTACCCTCATGAAATCCTTTAAATCTTACACTTACTTGCTATCCATGCTCATTTAGTTCTTTCAAGACATGAACCCTTATCCTTTATATACTCCTACTATCATCTCCCTTCCATTGCCCTATCAACATCTTTGAGCATACCTTTTTATGGTCTTGGCTAATCACGACTTATCCTTCTAATAGGAGCACTATCTAAATTTAAAAAAATCTTGACCTATTTGTAAAAATGAAAAAAAAAAAATGAAAAATGAAAAAAATGTGCCTTGGTGAAAACCACTTCTTGTGGCACCCTAGTACCAAAAGTAAAGAGAAATAAATTCTTCCTATGGTGAAAACTACTTCTTGTGGCATCTTGGATATGTACCATGACAAAAACCTAGCAAACAAGCATTATGCATAATTCTTCCATCATCCATGTATTCCCTCTTCCTCTTTGATCTTGAAATTGTTGAGCTATCCAAGTGTATTGGTTATCTTATCCATTAGCTTCCCTATTGTTCTATGTCATTCATTCATAGCCTTCATAGCTAGCTTCATTCTTATTGCCGTATCCCATCACTATCCTATCTAGTTCACTCCTTGGTCTTGATCACAATAAAGAAAAATATGGTTCACATTGGTCTCTTGGCATGCCTACTCTTTTGGATTACATGCTTTCATGTTATATTTATTATTGGACTCCACTACTTATCCTATATGCTATCTTGCTTGTTGGCTTCACCACTTATCCTATACACTATTTTGTTTATTGCTTTCATTGCTTATCTAAAACCTGCTTTATATGGCTATCTTTCCCTAGCTTGGGTAGTCTTGAGGAGTCAAGTCCTTAAGGATTTCTTTCACTTGCTTCATACTCCTTTCTTATCCATCTCTTCTTATCCACCATCTTTTTGCTCCATTATGTCCTACACCTTGCTAGACATTGGAACAAAATGCTGTGATCTTTCTTGAGAACTAGTAATCTCTAAGTCATTCTAAAAATCCAAAAAAAATATATGATGCTGAAAAAAAATCCTAAAAAGCATAAAATGTCTTGAAGAAATGATCATCTTAGTGAAAACCTAGCAATAGGCACTTTGATGTATCAGAAAAAAAAATCAAATATCTCAAAAATACAAAATAATTGAAAAAAGTCCTCACAGAAATCTGCAAAGTGGTGAAAAACCTAGAAACATGCACTACTTGAGACCCTGGCACCTATGTCTACCACTCTCACTCTTTCACTTTGCAACACATTTCCTAGCTTGGAATTATTTCTTGTCCTTGTCTTGAGGGCATAGCTACTTAGCCTATTGAGGTGTCCTTGTGCATTAGGGTTTCTTTGACAATTCAAAAAATAGTGTTTCTCAACACTAACCCCATTTGCCATCAAGTGTTTCTCAACACTTTTTAGATAGTCTACCTACAATCTTTGATGTCATGATATTTCTCACTATCAGAATCAAATCTTGAAGAAATGGCCAAGCGAGTTACACACACATACTTAAACATTTAAACAACTGAGCTATGCTGATCTTTATTTTCTTTGTGTTTTCTATGATGATTTCTTTGCTATATGTTCCCTCCCTAATAGTCTTTCAAGGATTTCATTGACTAGAAGATTGGGGGCATGGGGCATGTTTTCTTGCATTCTCTTTGTGGGTATACTTTGTTCATCTATAGTGTTTAAAGCATTCATGCTTGTCCTATTTGACATTTTGACTTACAAACATATCATCCTTGACTATTTTCACAAGACTGCACTCAAGGGTTATCCTCGTGCTTATGCCTTGATATAGGTGTAATCTTGCTATATTAAACTTAGGGAATCTAAGTGCATAGTCATCTTGACCTATATGTCTTCGATGCTTTGGATTCCCATATTTCTATTTGATATAGATCATATTCATATCCTCATAGTCATACTAGTGTTGATATTATGATCTTCCAATTTCCCTAATAAGGCTCAATGATAAAAACTAGGACCTACTTATGTAACCCTTGAAATTTCACCTTTTCATACTAGCTTGTATTCTAGGGTTCATTCTAGCTTAACTTTGCATTTTGCATGTTGAGAGAGCTCTCTTCTTTATCTTTCATGGATGTGTCAGCTAACTATGTTCATCTTTTCTTGCCTCTTCTCAATATTATCTTATCTCTTCTTTCCTATTTCTCACTTCTTTTCTATCTTACCATCTCATCTATACTTTTGACGTATCTTTTCTAATCTTGACATCCTAGAACCATTTTTGGGATTGAAATCCAAATTTGAGTTTATTTTGCTAGTCAAAATTTCTTCCTTCTTCTATGTAGTTGGCTGACCTATTGAGGCTTAATCTTTAAATCTTGTTGGGGCAATCATAATTTCTTCACTTATACTCTTTTCCACTCTTCACTTTCATTTCTATTTCATCTCATTTCTTCTTTCTTCTGTCTTTGACCTAATTCTTATGCTTTATCTTTCATGGTCAAACTTAGTCAAACTAGGGCATATCTTCATTGCTTGGTGGTCACTCGTTCTTATTAATCTCTTATCTATCATCTTAAACTTTTCTTTGTTCTAATTTGATCAAATCTAGCTTATTTTTGCATCTCCTCTATCTCATTTCAATTTCAATCCTGAGGGGGGAGGAATATTCTATCATTGTTGCAAATTTCATTTCTTCTACAACTATCTATTTTCTCTTTATCTATCTTCTTTGCTTGGTGTTAGTACTTTTCTTTAGTTCTAATATCATCTCTACCCTAGTGTTCAATATTGCTATTAATAGACTATACATTTAGGACTTGCTATCTCTTTTTGCATTTCATTTTTCGAAATCAGATCTCTCTATCTATTGCTGCCTACTTGGCTTATGTATTCTTTGATGTCATGTTTTCTCATATTGATCACACATTATTCAAAGAGGGGAAAATATAATCAACCAAAAATGGTCATCTGGACTATGAGCCTCCTTTCTAGAATTTTTTCTTAATTTATCCATTGGTTATCTTTGATCAAATCCTGAAAAATCTATTTATCCAATTATAACCTATGGTGTGACCACTTTATCCAAAGTCTCTTATTTAATTAAAATAACATACTTCACTTTAGTTAAATAAAAATCTCCTCTTCCCACTTATCCTAAGTGTGCACACATAAAGCAATATTCAGATTTTAAAAATAAAAGAAAAGACATTTTTGTCTACACATGAATGCACAATTTTCTATGTGAGAGGAATCTTCTCTTTTTAAAAATAACTTTAATCCTCCTCCACACATCTAAAACCCTCTCAAAAGTCAAGCATTAATTGTGATTGGTTGAGATGCTTGTGCACATGGATCACTCAATGTGCATTCTCCTCCCTTGATGATTCCTCTTTTGCCTCTTAATCTCTACCATCCATTTTTCTTTAAAATGGAGGGCTCTCTCCTCATTCAAAAATATTAGTCTTTCATGCTATTGCTATGTTGTAGGTTTTCTTGTTGATTTCGGAGACTTGGAGCATTCTTGCATTTTTTTCATTTTAGCTTAGCTCTCATTCTACTTACATTATGGCATACTTTTTAGCTTAGATTCCTTAATGCTTTAGCTTAGTTATTTCATTTAGAATAGCTTGCATTTGCATTGCATTTTATTCTAGATTCTTGTATATTGACACTCTTGCCTCTACTCTTTGAATCTCTCATTCTATGGTCCACCTTGCAAGGGTTTTATAGTTTGGTTCATTTTAGAGCCACCATCTAATTGTCTTTGCATGCTATAGATAGAGAGCTATAACTTGGCTCTTGAGACTCCATCTTCCATGGGTTCTCTCAAGAATAATGGTTTAAAGAAGTGCAACACTTTTTGTACACACAAGAGCTATAGTGCTTAAAAGGACTAGCTTCAAGGTACTAGAAGAAAAATTTCAAGATGTCTAAAAGAGAGGTACCCAATCTTAACAAGGAGAACTTCCTTGCATAGAAAAGTATGATGAAGCTACACCTAGGAGGTCTTGGAGACCATGCACAATCTACCATCACCACTAAGAATATTGACCCTATTGGAGCCCTAACTACTGAGGATCTGAAAAAGAAGAAAGAACACAATTAGGCAATGTTGGAGATTGCATGAGCCCTAAGTTACTTTCAGTTTGATGACAACTAGGGTTGTGATAGTGCAAAGAAGATGTGGGATGCTCTTTACACAATTTGTGGAGGAGACACAAATGTATTGAGAGCCAAATTTGAAAGTCTTAGAGGTAAGTTTGATGACATGAGGATGCAAGAAGGTGAGAACATTGTTCAATACTTCTCTAGAATAAAAGCTGTTGTTAATGTTATAAGAGGAGCTAATAGTATCATTGATGATGACATTGTATTAAGAAATGTATTGAGGACATTGTTGCCCATCTATGCTATTAGAGTCTCTCCTATACAAGAACTAAGATGTATACCTAGTACCAATCTATCTCTTAAAGGTTTGGTAGGTAGGCTCATTTATTTTGAACTCTCTAATTATGATAACCTCAAATTTGAGAATGTTGAATATTCTTTCAAAGCTAAATTGTCACTAAAAGAACCTAAATAGAAAAATAAAAAGGTCAAATGTGTTTCTAGTGATAGTGATACAGATGAGGAGGATGTAGAATAGTTTGAAGCATTACTGGCAAGGAGATTTCACAAAGGCAAAGACAAACTCAAAGGTAAGTTACATATTAGGTGTTTTAATTGCAACAAGGTTGGTCATATTGCTACTAGATATCTAGAGAAGAAGAACAATAGAAGTGGAGACAAATACATAAGTAAAAGAGATGAGAACAACAAAGATTACAAAGACAAAGGCAAGAAGTCTTTCTACATTGTAGAAGAGGAAACCAAAGATGGATTTGATAACCATGATGATGAAGTGGTGTATGTTACAATGAAGGATGATGAGGATGAGGAAACTACACTAGTGTCTTATGTGAACAAGAATGAAAAATGGATAATTGATAGTGGGTGTCCACATCACATGATTGGAGACATAAGTAAGTTCATTAACCTTAATTATTATGATGGAAATAATGTAAGCTTTGGTAATGATGCACCCTATCTATTAAAAGGTAAAGGATCAATCAAACTCACAAAAAAGATCATGTGTGACAATGCTTATTATGTAGAAGGACTTAACTATAACTTGTTGAGTGTGTCATAACTGAATAGTTTAGGTTGCAAAGTTGAGTTTGAGAACAAGATAGCAAAGATCTATGACACTAGTGGGAAACTAATTAGGAAAGGTGATAAGACTAGAGGTGCTCTATTTTATCTTGATATGAATGATGCTACTTGTCTTGTTGTAGAATTTGATGATGTATGGTTATGGCACAAGAGATTACGTCATGTTAACTTTGATAACTTAGTCATTATCATTAACATGAAAAAAGTCAAAGGTTTTCCTAAACTGAAGAAACCTAGAAATGTGATATGCAAACAATGTCAGTTAGGCAAGATGACAAAATCTAGTTTTAAAAGTAAGACTCGTACCTCTAAATAAATTTTGGAGATTGTTCATACTAACTTATGTGGACCTATTGATGTGCAAAGCTAAAAATGTGACGAGTACATTATCTTATTGTTGATGATTATTCTAGGATGATGACAATTATGTTTTTGAAACAAAAATCTTATGCTTTCCAAATGTTTAAGTGGTACTTAGCTAGAATTGAAATGGAGATAGGAAAAATCTTGAAATGTCTGAGACCTAATAGAGTTGGAGAATTTATATCAAATGAGTTTGAGATGTTTTGTAATGATAGAGGAATCAAAAGACAGACTTTTGCACCTAGGACCCTTACACAAAATGGAATTGTTGAAAGGAGGAATAGATCTATAATGGACTGTGCTAAGACACTCATTATGGAGAATAATGTTGCTTTGAAATACTAGAGAGAGGCTGTAAGTACAACTATCTATACCTTGAAGTGTGTGCAAGTCAAGAAAGGTACTCATTCAACACCTTTTGAATTATGGTATGGATACTCACCCAATGTAAAATATTTTAAGGTATTTGGAAGCAAGTGATACATTTTAAAGGATTTTAGGAATGGTAAATTAGATGCTAAAAGTGAAGAAGTTATATTCCTTGGATATTCCACAAGAAGTAAAGCTTATAAGTGTTTAAATACTAACACTAATAAAGTTGTGGAACATGCAAATGGGAAGTATGATGAATATATAGAGGTACATGATGAATATATAGAGGTACAAGAAGTTGAACCCATGAAGAAACTTGGAAAGTAAAAATCATTTGTATAATTTTATGAAGGTATGCCCACCGATGAAGATGTTGTAAACCAAGTTGTAAATCAATAGCAAGTTTCAGTGACTATCAAGTCACATACAATGAATGTCGAGTTGCATTTAAGAGCTGAGTTATAGTCAAGAACTAAGTTGTAGATAAAAGATAAGGTACATTATGATTTTGAGATAAGTGTACATGAAATGAATGTTGAGCTATGTGATAGAGAAGTACATAGTGATTATGAAGTTGATGGACCTATTGAAGAAAGAAGAGTAGAACCAAGATTGTCGAAGTATGTTAAAAGAGATCACCTTACTGAACAAATTATTGGAGATAAAGATGCTAGACCAATGAAAAGGAACATGTTGAGAAGTGATACATGTTTTTTGAGCATGCATGAGCCTAAGACTATGAAAGATTCATTAGAAAATGAGGATTGGAGTAAAGCCATGAGAGAAGAGATTGAGCAGATTGAGAAGAGCAAGGCATGGACTCTAGTTCCCAGACTAGAGGACAAGAATGTGATTGGAACCAAGTGGGTGTATAGAAACAAGTTAGATGAAAATGGTGAAGTCATAATGAATAAGGCAAGATTAGTTTTCAAGAGGTATGCACAAGAAGAAGGAATTGACTATGGAGAAACAATTGCCCCTATTGCAAGATTGGAAGGAGTAAGAACTCTTCTTGCTTACTCTACACACAAAGGTTTCAAAGTTTATCAAATGGATGTGAAGTCAACATTTTTGAATGACATATTAGAAGAAGAGGTTTATATAGAAAAACTAGAAGTATTTTTTGATGCTAACGACAAGAACATGGTAGGTAGAATACACAAAGCTTTATATTGTTTCAAGCAAGCCCCAAGAGTACGGTATGAAAGGCTTCACAATCATCTTATGAAGATTGGTTTTGAGAGGATAGATGATAACAACAATCTGTACTTGAAGATAGAACGAGGTAAAGGTATTTTACTTGCTGAAATTTTTATTGATGATGTCATATTTGGAGGTTAAGATACATTATATAAGACATTTGCAAATGAAATGGAGAAAGAATTTGAGATGTCTATGTTTGGAGAGATCAATTTCTTTGTTGGTTTGCAAATATATTAGATGAAGTATGGTATATACATCACTTAGTCTAAGCATGGGAAGGACATATTGAATTTTTTTGGATTGGAAGATTCAAAACTAGTTAGCACACCTATGGTGACAGAACATAAACTTTCAAAGAATGATGATTCTACTGATGTGAATCAAACATTATATAGGTCTATGATTGGAAAATTGCAATATATAGTACATAGTATACCTAGCATTGCATTATCTATTGGGATTGTTGCAAGATTCTCTAAAAATCCTAAAGAGAATCATTTGATAGATGTTAAGAGAATTATGAGATATCTGAAAGGAACAAAAGAATATGGTCTATACTACAAGAAAAATGAAAAATTTGAGTTGAAAGCCTATACAGATGCTGATTGGGCTGGAAATATTGATGATAGAAAGAGCACAAGTGGTGGAGTATTTTTCTTAGGAAAGAGGTTGGTCACCTAGATCATCAAGAAACAAAATTGCATATCTCAATATACTGCTAAAGCTAAATATGTGGTTGCTATAGTAAATTATACAAATGTAGTATAGATCAAATAACTACTCAAAGGTATGAAGGAAGAAATCATTGAACTTGTGGTACTTTATTGTGATAATACAAGTGCTATAAATATATCAAAGAACCCTGTGATACACACAAAGACTAAGCACATTGCAATCAAGTATCATTACATGAGAGAGTTAGTGAAATACAAATGAGAAAGAATATGTGAATAAAAAATAATAGATAGATGATATATTCACAAAAGCTTTACCTAAGGATGCTAATGCGTATCTAAGAGGTAAACTAGGGGTGATACCTCTATCCAAAGTTACTTAAGAAGCATAAGTAGTGCCCTACATCAATTGAGTTGAATGTTGTATCTTACAAGTTGATGTAGTGGATCTTTCTTTAGGAGCTACCTAAAGTAATGAAGGAGATGAATTAGAAGATTTGTAGTCACATGAAAGGTGACTGAGGGAAAATCTAGAATTGATTATATATACATACAAAGATGACAAGTATTTGGCATTTTTGTTAAAGAGAGAGAGGTAGTGTACCTGAAGATAAGTAAAAAATGACTACTAGAGGGAGATAGAGATATACAGCTAAGGGAGAAATGACTAAGATACACGCATATACCTAGTAAGAGGGAGAAATAGTTTGAAAGAGCATAGTAGACAAAGAAAGATAGATACATGAATATCAGTAAGAAGAAGTTATAAGAAAGAGGGTGAAGAAGCAATAAAGGAACTTGAAATAGCTCACATTACCCTACATAGAGGAAGGACATATACTACACTAATAGAGGGAGAAATTTCAAAGCTTTATTTTCTTTTTGGTATTGTTGTTGGTGTTGGTTTTCCATCAATGCTAAAGAGGGAGATTGTTGATATAAGATTGTTTTCAAGTGAAGAACCTATAAATGAACAATCATTATTTTGTCAATGATGTCAAACCTGCTACCTACTAGTGAGACAATTTCTTTTTGGTCTAAAAGCTATCATTTAGTTGATTGATGAAGAGGAGATAACAATAGCACCTAGAGAAAGGTTGAGTTATTTGGTATGTAAAAGAAGCACTAAGATGAAGTAAGACATTGATACTATAGTGTATTGTTTATCTACTTAAAGTCTATAATGAAAGACTACTCAAGTTAAGACTAGAAGAAGATCAAGTATGAAAAGTATCTTGCAAGCCTCACCGAGTAGTCAATGCAAGTTGAGCAAAAGTCAGTGCAATTCAAGTAGAAATTAGTGGAAGCTAAGTGAAAAACAAGAGGTGTGGAGAAAAAATGATGAAAAATAGTGTAAGCCGAGTGATTTTTAGTATATGTCGAGTAAAGTTTAGTTGGTTATGAGCATTAGTAAACTTTAGTGTTTGTTGAGTGAATTAGTATTGGCTAAGTGATAGAACAATATAGATGCTGAGTGACAGTATATTGATGTCAAGTACTAGTAAATGTGTTAAGTTAAAGATTTGATGAATCTGAGCTAACTATTTTATTTTCTTGAATAATGTAAAGCATGTGGAAGGTAAATATGATGAGTTGGTGGCATAAAATTCAAGGTAAACCATTTTGAGGAAAATTCAAGGAAGATTGTAGAAGAAGTTTCTAGAGGAACCAAATGGAGAAGTGGGTAGATTCATTGTATTCTACCTATTCCTACCTAACCCTAAAATAGACAATTGTGGTTAAACATAAAAGGATATACATTCTCTATTTGTAGAGATAGCTGGTCAAAAGAAAATGTTGTCATGTGCGAAAACCTAAGGAAGACTAGGAGTCTAGGGTATTGCTTTATTCAATGGCTGAACATAAGTGACTACCATTGGCATGCAAAGAAAAAAGGCTCAAGAGTATGAATGCTTAAAGGGTGAACAAGCTATCAGAGCTGAAGTACATGAATGCCAAGAAAAATGTAGGACTAAAACAAAGATCTATAATTTGCAAGTGAATTCTAATTTGTTATCAAATCAAGCCTTACTGTTACTTTCTAATCATTCTATCGATCTAGGGTAAATCCTTTGGATTAAGGTTGACCTAACAGTCATTTGTAAATACTTTAACTAGGTGACAATCTAATTAAATGGTCTAAAGTCCTCTAATAAAGCTCACTCCTAATAGGGCGATTGAAATCCTTTAACCAAGTCACATTTAACAATGTGTATTGTAGCCTTTAATAGGGCATCACTTTAGAAGAGTGAGAATTAGTAGAATGCTATTGGTGTATTTTCCCAAATTGGATTTCCACGTAAAATTTTATAAATTTTCTTAGGTTGTTTATGTTTACATTTTTGCAAAGTTGTTTTGACCTAGGACAATAACCTACAAAGTTAAAGTATTGTATGATTTAATAGATGCATGCATGGCAAGGTGTTATAGATATGGGTCTACTAAGAATTGAAAAGTTCTATTTGTACATCTGGACCTTGGGTAACTGATTCAACGCTGCCATCGGCCCCCTCATCCTTAGTTTTTCTAAAGAATTCTAACAAGAAAGACAACCCAGGATGATCTTGTGTCAGATAACTAGGGTTCAAAAAAATGGTTCTCCTAAATAATTAAAATGTCACAACTTGAGATGAATCCAATTCAGATTGAGAAATCCATGTAGCATCTTCAACTAGTCTGTTCTTCCACTTCACCAAATATTCATAGTAATATTTTCCTCTTGTTCTTTTACCAACTCTCTGATCCAATATTTGTTTAATCTACTTCTTAGGATAATCATCAAGTACAATAAATTCATCATCTGACTTGTGATACTTATGTAAATTAGAAACTTTAAATATAGGAGATATATCCATGTTAGTAGGTAACTCAACTTCATAAGCATTACCACTGTCAAACTTCCTCAAGATCTTACAAGGTCCAAACTTCTTTATTTCCAGCTTACTATATGTTCCAATAGGAAATATGCCTTTCTTCAAATGAACCATCACCTCATCACCAACTTCAAAAGAATGATGTCTACTAGAGTTATCAACATTCTCCTTATACTTATGATTAGTTTGTTCCAACTTCAACTTCACTTCCTCTTGCAAAGATTTCATAAAACTAGCAAATTCCTCCCCTTTAGAACTTTTCTTCTCTTCACCAACAACATCCCTCAAATGTGATATACCTCTAGGCTGCATTTCAATAACAATCTCAAAAGGTGTTTTTGCTATACTCCTATTCATAGAATTATTATATTCAAATTTAGCTTACTTGGCTTATCGCAAACTAGACATCTCAAAAAATTACCCAAGCTTCTATTCACAACCTTTGTTTATCCATCTGTTTATGGATGAAATGTAGAAGTAAATCTCAACTCAGTAGCCATCTTCTTCCATAAATTCCTCCAAAAATAACCAACAAACTTAATGTCTCTAACATAAATAATACTCTTTGGTAATCCATACAATCTAACAATCTCTTTGAAAAAATCTCAATAGCATGCACAACATCTAATGTCTTCTTACATGGTATTAAATGTGCCACCTTAGAAAATCTATCCACAATAACAAATATGGAATCATACCCTCTTGTTGTCTTAGGTAATCTGAGAACAAAATCCATACTAATGTCACTCCAAGGTTTCTTAGGAACAAAAATAGGTGTATACAATCCTATATTTTGACTTATTCAATAATGCTTATCCTTCAAAAAACTCAATGTCTTATCAATTCCAAAATGTCCAACCAATCCACCATAATGCTTTTCTTTAATCAAATTAACTCTCATGGAACCTCTTGGTATTCACAATTGAATTCCTTTGAACAACATACCTTCTTGAATGAAATACTCATCATACTTGATCATTTGATTTGATAGAGTTGGTGCTCTTCACTCTCTCCATGCCTTAGAAAAATTAGGGTTAGTATCATACAATTTGTTCATTTCATCAAAACTAAGAACTTAAACCTTCATCCCAGTCAAGAAAGAACATCATCTTCTTAATGCATTAGTAAATCAGATAGTGAATGCCTCTTATTCTTTATCAAAAATGTGAAACTCATAAAATACTCAACCTGCTTCATATGTCTTTGATTCAACTTATGCTGACTTCCCAAATATTGTAAAAATTTATGATCAGTATACAACATAAATTCTTTAGTAATCAGATAATGTCTCCACTTCTTCAAGGCTTGAATAATAGCATAAAACTCTTGATCATACACATAATACTTCCTTTTAGCATCATTAAAATTCTCACTAAAGAAAGAAATAGGTTTACCTTCTTGACTTAACATAGGTCCTATTACACTTCCACTTGCATCACATTCCACTTGAAATACCTTATTGAAATCAGGCAAAGCCAATACAAGCAACTCAACAACCTTTTATTTCAAAGTCCCAAAACTCTTATAAACCCCATTTGTCCACTTACAATCCTTTTTATCTCCTCTCATTGTCTCAGTCATAACAATACAAACATAAAATTCTTTATAAACTTTCTATAGAAACTAACCAAACTATGAAATGATCTTACCTCACCCACATTCTCATGTGTAGGCCATTCCAAAATTTCTTTAACCTTCTCAAGATTCATTCTCAAACCATCAACTAAAATAAAAAATCCCAAACACACAATTTCCTCTTGCATAAAGGAACACTACTTCAAATTAATCAACAAATTCTCCTCTTTCAATCTCTACAATACTTGTTTGACATGCTCAAGATGTTCTTCCTTAGTCCTATTGAATATGAAAATATCATCCAAATAAACAATCAAAAACTTACCCAAAAATATTTTGAGTACTTCATTCATCAACCGCATGAAAGTACTAGGTGCATTAGTCAAACCAAAAGGCATAACTAGCCATTTATACAAACCCTTTTTTGTCTTGAAACTAGTCTTCTAGTCATCACCTTCTCTAATTATGATATGATGATAACCACTCTTCAAATTGATCTTGGTAAAATACTTTTCTCCACTCAAAAAATCCATTATGTCATTAATTCTTGATATAGGAAACCTATATTTCACTGTGATCTTGTTAATAACCCTATAATTAGTACACATCCTCCATTCTCCATTCTTCTTAGGTGCTAATATAGTAGGTACAACACATAGACTCAAACTTTCTCTAACCAAACCTTTATGCAACAACTCATGCACTTGTCTATTAAGTTCTTCATTATCTATAGGTGTTAATCTATATGGTGCTTTGTTTGGTAAACCAAGTCTAGGAATCAGGTCCATACAGTGACTTATACTTCTTACTGGTGGTAAACCATTAGGTATATATTCAATAGAAATCTCTATGTACTCATTCAACAACCTTCCAATTTTTGTTGGCACTCAGTCATCACTATTTTCTTCCACTTGGTCGCTACTACCACAACTCGGTCCCTTAGGGATTACAAAAAAACACACTTGGTTATTCTTCATCCCCCTTTTAAATTGTTTTCCATTGACCGCACAAACTCAGATAGTAGTACAATTAACCTCATTTGGACTTTCAATAAAAGACAACATTAATTTCTTTCTTTCATTCACCCAAAGAGTATATTGAATCAATCTTCCATCATAGCATATCTATCATATTTCCAAGGTCTACCCAATATAATATGACAACAATCCATAGGAACAACATCACACAAAACTTTATCAAAGTGATTTCTAATCTTGAACTTCACAACACATTATTCACTTACCAATATCTTATGATCATTATTGATCCATGAAACATGAGTGTTTAGGATGCTTTACCCTTTGCAACTACAACTTTGTAATCAACTCCTCTGATGCCAAATTTATTGAACTTTCACTATTAATGATCACTTTGAAAATTTTTCCATCTATCTTACATTTGGTCTTGAAAAGACTTCTCCTTGGGACAGGTTCCTCATCAATTCCCTTTTTACAAAAAGTTCTTCTCAACATTAGATTTTGTCCAACCTTAGATCCACTTGGTGAACCCTCAAGGTCTCCTTCTATCACTATATTTATATTACCTTGTTTATTCTCACCAAAGTATCTACACTTAAAGTATCTATGTTTTTCTTTGTGGCATATAAAACAATTACCATGAAAACCACCTCTAGGATAAGAATTACCTCTTCCTCAATAAGAACTAGTACCTCCATGGTAAGAATTACCACCTTTCCATTAGGTCTTTCCTTTGACATCATTTTTACACTAAGATTTTCCCTTATCATGCATAGAATTGTTAGATCTTCCACCTTCTCCATAAGATCTACCTCTACCTCTCTAGAATCTATCTCCTTTACCTCTTTGTCTTTGTTCATGCTTCATTCAAGATCTCCTTAGCTTTCAAGAAATATTGATATGCTTCTTCCACACGTTCTGATTTCAAAAAACTTATCTCATCTTGAATTCTAGATCTCAATCCATTTAGATACCTTAAAAATTTCTCAACCTCATCATCTATATGTCCAGGTCTAATGTCCAATCTATAGAATTCCTTAGCATACTCTTTCACATTCATGTCCTTTTGTCTCATATTTTTGCATTTTCCTCAATGAGCTAACTTGGTAATCAGTAGGAAGGAACTTCTTCGCTTTGTTCACCATTTTCAGCCAAGTCCCAATTTTCTCCTTTCCTCTCCTTTGTCTATAAATTTGAAAAAACTCCCACCATAGTGAGGCATTACCTTCTAACCTAGTCACTACAATATTCACCTTCCTTGTATCAGGAGTGTCTTCAAACTCAAAGAACTTCTCCATATAAGAGATCCAATCCAACACAACATTGGTATCCAATTTTCCATCATAAGGAACAAATTCTACAATAGGTTTTGAATGTTCCCTAGAAAATACTCTCAAAAATATTTCATAATCTTGATCTTCCTTAGGTTCTAGATTAGGGTTTGGTGTCATTGCTTCATCATCACTCACATCATCAAAATGTACTCCTCTCCTCTAGGTTGTCTCCACATCATCTAACTGTTGATCTTATTATGGTTTTGATAAAGTTAGAGAGAAAACACTTAGTCATTATCTAGCAAAGTTAGTTGGTCATTATTACGACCGAGCTACTACTTAGGTCAAGTGAATAAAGAAAACCAAGTGAATAGTGCATGTCAAGTATAAGTGTTCAAACAATAGATGCTGAGTGATATGACAATAGTATGTGCCAAGTCACTCAGGTGCTGAGAAAATAATGTGTGTTGTGTGATTTAGGAATCGAGCAATAGTATGTGTTGAGCCATTTAGAAGCCAAGAAATAATAAGAAGAGCATAGTTAAGGCCAAGCATCAGAAGCCTATTGATGTCGAGTAATCAGTTTTGGATATGCAAGTTTGTAATGTAAAAAGGTTGTATGTAAAAACCATTTTTAGATGAAAAAACATTTTATTTATGATATTAAGAGATAAGGATCTAGTCATATCACACATCCCTAGATTACCTAAGAAACCAATAAGAAAAAGGGAAGCTTAAGGTGACAATAATAATCAACCAAAGCCATTGATTATGACCTAAGATTATCTCCAAAATCTTATTTAAAGAGGTAAACCCTAAGGGGAGTTATCACAAAGAGAAGAGAAGTATCCTATGTGAAGGAGAAAAGGAATTCATGATGGAGAGGATGTCTAAATGAAGAATCAACAATGCAAAACCAGTAAATAAGAACAAGTTGGTTGAGAAGAAAAGTAGTGAAGGGTCAGAAAAGAGTAATTAGATTAGAAGGATCAAGATACAATTGGTAAAGAGGAGATATGTTATCTAGCAGAAAGTGCTAACTAAAGGATCAAGTATTGAATCATTTTGATAGGTGATATAGGGTAAATCTCTTAATAGAGTAGTCTTGACCAAGTGCTTACTTAGTTGTGAGTTTAAATCCTTTCATCAAGGTAAGACCTAACAATCTTGTAAGCCTTTAATAGGGTAGACCTTTCATAGGGTAGATCATATTTTATGATCAAAACTTTGTATTCATAATTGACCACACTTTATTGTTGTAGTAGTGAAGATTTGTGGGTGTCATCCCCACCCCATTTTTACCTTCACCTTTGAGGGTTTTTGGGTAACCAAAATCGTTTGTGTTATGTGTTGATTTATATTATGCTATGGATGTGATGCATGGTTAAGTGTTTTAGTTTACAAGATAAGTTATGAGATGGATGAATGGTGAAATGTATTTATGGAAAAAGTTTTAAGTATTGATTCACACCCCCCCCCCCCCCCCTCAGGACTTACTTTCCCATTTATATTTCCAATACTAATATAGCTGAAATTTGTGTCGACATGTTCATAATATAAATGTTAGCATTTCCTTAGTTGTGAACCATCTTTACAAATAGGTTCCTGCAAGATCATAACCCTCCGCAAGTTATAGGTCAAATCCACAAATCTACCACTCTACAACCAATTCCAACTTAGGGATGATCCAATCTCCACAAGGATGAATCTCAAGCTCTGATATCACCTGACATAGGGAGGGATTGAAGAGGTAGGGCTAGAGGCACATCTAACCATCCAATCGCCTTACTAAGTTACACAACTGAAGAAAACAACACAGAGAACAACACAAAAGAGAGAAGGAACAACAATACTTTATTGACTCATCATATAATCAGCACACATGCCCAGCTATAAGACCTTATGGGTTACAACCAAATGCAAATACAACTTAAAGATCCATGATCCAACTTTAAATTTTCTATTCTAGAAACATCTACTCTGAACTATCTCCCTATCTTTAACCTATACCTAAACACCCCCATTTATACTTGTCAAAACAACTTACAAAAGATTCTAGATCATTACATAATAGAAATGTTGATCTTAAAGTGATCTGCACACATCCTAAGACAAGATCCAAACACTAAATTTGTGATCCAAATTAATTACATAAGTCAGCTCAAACTAAGAACCAATCATAGAGAAACTTGTTCAAAGAAGGAACGAAGCATTAGCAAATTTCAAGCTCACTCAACACATGAAGGAAGACTTGGCCAACACTGGATAGCTCATCCAACACTAGATAGCTTGGCCAATATTGGAAAGCTATAGTAACTCGACCATCACTAGCTATAGTAACTTGGCCAACACTAAACAACTTGACATCAACAACAACTTGGAAACCACTGGCACTCAGCTTCAATAGAAAGAATGAAAAAAGATGAGTAGGATAGCAAGACAACCCAAGATGCTCCTACATCAAAAAGTAACAATGGAAATTATATGTTAAGAATAGAAACTACCATTGCTTGTTCAAGGGTAAAAGTACAAATCTATTTCACCTTTCAAGATGACATATAAAAATGACTGAATTTGAGTATTTCTATCTAAAAATCAATTTTATTCAAAAATTTGATCTAGATAAATTCATTCTAGCTAAGTTATATAAGTTTTCTAAATTTTCCAATTGGAATGTCTATCAAATGCATGTTTTATACCAATTTGTGTCCAATTACTAAAGAAATAAAATTATTTTAGAAAAGTGCATTCGAATAACTCTTACTCTTTTTAATAATATATTTTTAATAACATCTAAAAACCATTTTGTAGAGCTCAAAGTCAAGAATATTCTCATATGGAGTTTATAGTGTTTTAATTAGACATAGTATATTGTAATTAAAAATACTACATGTATTTTAACACTTGAGAAGAAATCAATTTTGAGAAAGAAAAAATATGTAAATCATATCAGTTTTAAAAAAAAAACATATGATGTTCTAGAGGAGAGATTCATCTTCCAGAATGGGTAATTATTCTTTTTTTAGAATAGAATTGTTATGGAAAATATGGTGGGAGCTAAAAACCATTGATTTTAGGTGAGCTGAAATTTGAATAATTATAAAAGAGAAATTTAGGTGAAAAACCAAAAATAAAATTATTGATCTTGCTATATATGTTATCTATAAAAAAAATATGAGATCAAAGGGAAAAAGGTTTATTTCCATATAGTTTTGTGGTGGGAACTACACCCCTAATTTTTAGCATTTTTCAGAAACTCAAAAATCATCTTTAAAAATTAGAAAAATGCATGAATTCTTATTCCAAATAATCATTAAAAATAATAATCCTAAACTTCATCCATTTCTACACATTTCCTTTCACTCTGTACTTTTGAATAGCTAATTTACACCTACTCTTTCTCCTTCCTCTGCTTAGCTTATCTGGCTTAACTATCTTCTTTCATCTTCTTTACCTTTGCTTCCATAGCAATATCAACAACATAACAAACCAGTAATATAATCAGCAACCAACAACATAAAATTGTCTCAATATTCTCCTTAAATAGTGATCTCCAAGCTTCCAGATTCTTCCTTCTTTCGCTACTTATTCACAATCATTGATCTTAGGTTCATCACAAATTTCTAGACTCAAAACTTAATACAATGAATCTAGACACTTGAAAGACTTTGTACACATCTTTATCCTTCTTCAATCTCCATCATCAAATCCTTATTGAATTTTCCCATTCGTTGATCTTGTAACAAATTTTGACTCGTGCCTTAGACCATCTCAAGTTTCTAAATTTTGATCAAAAGTCAACCTCAAATCTAGCTATTCCTAGAGAAATATAATATTTACTCATGTAGTATAGATCTTAGTTATTACTAGACTCGCTCAAGAAATATTGTGTTTATCTTTTTCTTTTCTAATTTCTCAAGAAATACTATAGGTACTTTGTGAATATAGTTTCCCTTCATTAACCTTGTCACTCAATTGAGGTTTTATTCTTCAATACATTATAATAATATATGATAGTAAAATAATAAAAACCATATTACATTTTCACTATCCAACTCATTCAAGTACCCACTGAATACTATACCTATCAACACTGTCTTCACCATACTTTATCCAAATCCTTTCCATCAATCAAATGTTATGGCACTTTATTGAATTAGCATAATGCCTAGCCAACTAAGACTTTGACATCAATTACAATATAATAATTGATATGACTCTTTCACATACATTAATTACATTACCTATTACACTATTAGTTTGGGCTAACACAAAATCTATGTTGGAATCCATTCTGAAAATGATAATAGAAGAAGATAACAAATTCATCAACAAAAAATTCATTCTAGAGGAAATTAAAAAGGCATTATTCCAAATGCATCTTGAGAAATATCCTAGACCTGATGGTTTTATTACTAATTTTCTTCATACATGTTGGGACATTATTGGGTTAGAGCTATTTGAAGCTAGTAAAGCTACCAAGAATTCAGGTTCATTATGATAAAAACTAACAACACCTTCATAGCTCTAATCCCAAAAAAATCAAAGTATTTAGAACTTGGTGATTTTAGACCAATAGCTTTATGCAATACTATATACAAGATCATCTCTAAATCTTTAGCTTCTAGACTTAAATTATTATGACCTAAAATAATATTTAAAGAAAAAATGGATTTTGTGCCTAATAGGTCCATTCTTAAAGGAATAATTATAACACAATAAAGAACCATGCATATTAATCAAAGTTGACATTCAAAAATCCTATGATAAAGTAAATTGGAGATTCTTATGTATATGTTTGGAGGCTTTTGGGTTCTCAAAAGCTTGGATTAACCTAATCTTCAATTACATTTCTACCCTTAAGATCTATACCCTAATTAACAAGAATCTAGAAGGTTTTTTAAATAGTATCTTGAGATCCATCAGATAGGGAGATCTTATGTCCCCTTTTCTATTTGCAATTTTGGATAAGGCTCTTGGTAGAGCCATTCAGAAAGCATGTCAAGCTAGAAAATTGAGGGATTCAAAATTACAAACAAGTCGTCAAATATCACCCATCAACAATATGTTGATGATACCATATTTCCTGGAAAAAGCTCTAAAGAAGAAGCCCACTAATTCAAAACTATTCTAAATGAATATATGGCACCTCAAGAGAAAAACTTAATGCTAAATAATCTGAAATCATTGTTGTTAATACAAATCGTAATACATAAGCTGAAATTTGTAGGATTTTAGGCTTTAAGCTAGGCAATTTTCCTTGTAAATGTTTAGGGATTCCCCTAGATAAAGGTTGTAAGAATAATAATTTATGGGATCAAACAATTTCCAAAGTTCTTAAAAAAATTGATAGCTAGCAAGGAAAATGGCTCTCTAATGTTGGAAGAATAATTGTGATAAAATTAATTCTCTTAGTAATCTCCACATACCTAATGTCCATTTTTTCCACTAACAATTAGTATTAAAAATAAACTAGATGTTAAACTTAGAAATTTATTTTGGAGAGGATCCTCACACAATAAGAAAATAGTACTAGATAAACAGGATAAAATTTGTAAACCTTTATAAGTTGGAGGTCTAAGTATTAGAAAAAATGGCAAAAATTTAGTGTTAAGCATGCTAAACTAATATGGAAAATATTCGAAGAGGCAAAAATAAATTGGGCTTCCATTCTTCTCAACAAATATATCCTTAATGTTGATCTTATTAATTCATAGAATTTAATTGTCCTAATGGTTCTAGAATTTGGGATTTTACGAAATCATGTATTCCTGAATCAATGAAAAACTAACATGGGATATTAGTAACTAAAGGATTTGAGCAAGACAAATCCACACATCCCATAGAATAGTTGAGTGCAAGAACCTATCAAATAGAAGAAAAGATAAGAGAATGAAAGGGTTAAGCTCTATAAATATGAAAGAATATATTTATCAAACAAAAGAATGAATAAAAAATACAAGAGATCAGTCCTTATCAAAGGAGATTGTAAAACCTAAAAGGGAAACCCTACGAGGTAGATGATATTTAATAATTACTATTTAATTATTAAATAGAAATGAAAGTGCATAAAATGAAATATTAAGGAGTTAAAGCTAATTTAATCAATGTAATTATATTAATTCTTTACTCTAACACCCCCCTTAAGATGATCAATAATGCAACTACAAATAATGCAAGAAGGAAAATGAACTACATTGCTGAAAGAAAAATTGGGTCCCAACAACATGGTTTGATGATGTACCCAATCACAATGAAATATTTATAAAGTGAAGAAATAGCGAAAATCATATGGAAAAAATTCTACTCCAAAAATAGATGAAAAGAAGGTACAAATGATATATCTCAAGAGAGTCTCTCAAAATTGTAAGTACAATAAAAACCATAGTGATAGAAGCTCAAGACTCCATAGCCCCCCAAGAATGGTAGGACTCATGTGTCAATGAATAGATGAATGTGGCTTCAATCTAGAAGAAAGAAAGGTAGTGGACAAACAATATGAAACCCCTAAGTGTAAGGTGAAGTTGGAAGTCCTTGTTGATGTTCAAAGGAAAGTGCATGAGAATCCTATAATGGAATCTCTAATGGAGGTGGGATAACATGTGTGATGAATCTATCATCTGAGAGGGGATAAATTTTGTTTGATATATCTTCAATAATTGTACTAGATGGCTTAATTAATGGAGCTACAATGTCAAGGCAATGTTAACGATTAATCATATGCAAACAAATGGAATTTTAATAGGAGTTGGAGGTGTATAAGTCACAACACTAGTCTTAGGAAAAACACAAGATTTCAAGTAACCTGACTTCACCTCAGTAGGCTGTCGTGAAGAATTAGAGTGAGTCTTCAATAATGGAGATAGTGTACCAAAATAAGAGAAAGAGTACAATAGGGAAGAATGATCAAAAATTCCTATAGAAAAAGTATTGTTTGGCTCTCTATCTCTAATGTGCACTAAATCTTGTGTGAACTCAACTATCTTCATGTCCCACTATGAATAATTTGACAAATGGAGAGAAGGTTACAGGACACAAATGGAACACATATTATATCATGGAATGTACCATAATAAATGAATATAGAACATTTCCCACATAAATCAATAATAGTTTTGTTCCCCGTCAAAATGTGTGGAGTAAGAGAAGCCTCAAAAGAAGAGAATAAATCCTAAGAAGATGGCATATGATGTGAAGAACTTGAATCTAGTAGCCATCTAGAAGATTGTGGAGTAGTAATTGCATATAATTGATGACCCTTTCCTTTAGCTTGTCCATCTATATGAAATGATGATGATGAATCCCTATGAGAAGTAGAAGAAGGAATATTAATGTTGCTCTTCTAAAGAAGAGAAGTCAAATCTAAAACCTATTTTGCATATCCATCTATCTTCTTCTTATAGCAATGTGACTCATCATGGTCAAGATTTTGACAATAAGAAAATTTTAGTCTTTCTATCTTTGATTTTTTTTTCATTAAGAGAAGGTGGTCATGAGGAGAGCTAAGTACTAGATTTATTTTCAAGCTCTATAGGTTGTGACTTCTATATCTTCTTCTTCTTTCCCGAAGATGTGTGAGCTACCAATGTGTGATTCTTTGATCCTATCAAATGTTCCAACTAAGAGATATTAGATTTTTCTCATGTCAAATGATCATAAAATACCTCAAAGGATGGCATGGTAAGTCAAAGACTCAAAGCATTCATGGTGGAATGAGAGGTAGAAGATTTTTTTTGAAACTTCCCACAAAGCTTAGAGAGAATCAGGTAAATGCAATTTGTATCAGTCTTGTTCTTCACACAACCCTTTAATAAAGATCTTTTCTATTTGAAATTCATCGAGTGTTCTCCATGGATGGAAAAGAATTAGGTATAAGTGATGTAAGTTCTTCCTCAATCTAAAGTTCTCTAAAATCATTGATGGTACCAAACAAGTGCTTTAACTTGGCCTAAATCTCTTAAAGATTTTTACATACATCAAGATAAAAATGCAAGTTATCTAAAACATTAAAAGAAATCAAAGCCATGGCCTTATCCATCTTATTCCTTTATGACCTAAAAGGAACTTTGTAAAATTGTTTGTACTTCATCTCAACAAGACCACAAACACTTTGAATGGAGAAGTTTTTTCATAGTAGTTGTCCATGTGTGATAGTTATGTAGGTTTAGAGGAACTATAGAAGAAGAGGTGTCAGATGTTTTTTTAGAAGGTGTTTGGTTTGATATAATTATGGTTTACTGGTGTAAATGATAGAAAAAAGAATTTAAAAAGGCCTCCCGCAATGTAAAAAGTTGAAACCCAACAACTAAAAATAATGCTTATACAATGAGAAGAGAAAACATATTCAAATGAGTATCATGTGTACCTTTGAAAAATTATGATAAAAAAAGAATAGATCTGGAAATAAATTGAGAATATCTTTTTGACACTTCTTTTGGATAAAAAATTGGAGCTAATTTGAGAAAAACAACCGCGCCCCCCCCCCCAAAAAAAAAAAAAAATGCAAGAAGGATCAAACTAGCTTTGACTTCAAAAATAGGTAGCATAGTGGAAAAAAAAGCTAGCAAAACCACCATAAAAGTTTTTATCTTGGAATTAGCCTTCCAATGGTATCTCATTTTCCCAAAAATGCCTATGTATGCTCAAGTTATGGCAAAAAAACCACAGGGTACTTTGTAAGGAAAAAAAATCAAGCAAAAATTCCTTAAGCCCTCAAAAAGTAGCCCCTTGGATATGCATATGACTACAAGAAAATGTTGGAGGGGCTCACAAACCTTTAGTGGTAGAGATGGCCAGTTGAGATGCCATGATAGAGGTGGGATGGTGGCACAATGGAGGAGCACTCAATGGTGGTACTCAGAGGTGGCTTGCTGGTGTTGTGCCGACAAAGCACTGGTGATGCCTTTTATAATAAGGGCCGCACTTTGTTGAAATAATTTTTTTAATTTTTTAATTTTTAAAAGAAAATAAAAAAAAAAGACACCTTGCTCTACATGCAAGTCTATATATGCTTGGAGGCAAAAAAATTGCCACAAAATGCAACATTGTCCAAAATAGGCTTATTTTATATGGAAATAGGGGTTTTGGGACACTGCAATATCCGTAGTGAGGTCTATTTTTTTCTCAAAGTGCACCAAAAATTAGTGACCCTCTATTATAATAAAAAATATTAAAACCAAAGATCTGATTCACTAACACCCTTGTTCTTCTAATAGCTTCAAAAAACTTGAACAAACTATAGAAGATCCAACTTTGATACCATGAAGGATTTGAGAAAGATAAATCAACAAACCCATTGAACACCTAAATGCAAGACCTTATCATAGAGAAGCAAAGGCAATAGAAGGAAATGATTTGGCCTATAAATATGCAAGAATATATTTATCAGATAAAATAATGAATAGAAAATACAAGAGATCAATACTTATAGGATATCGTAAAACCTAAACAAGAAACCCTAAGAGCTAAAATGCATTTACTAATTGCTAATTAATTATTAGATGGAAATGAAAGTGCATAAAGGGAAATCTTAAGAAGGGAGTAAAGTTAATTTAATCAATGTAATTAAATTATTTCTTTAGTGTAACAATAATGACGAAGAAGCCATTTTTTGGGAAGATTCTTGAGTTGGATGAAAAACTCTAGATTTATTAGACTTATACCCTAATATTAAAGGTATCTTAAAACAAATATTGGGTTGTGAATGTTGATCTCTAAGTAATGTTAATTATCAGTGGTAAACACTTAGTCATTTCTACGGCAAAATTGGTCAGTCATCACTACGACCGAGCCACCCAATGAAGGTCGAATGATTATGGACTTGTTTTCATCTTAGTGTGAATTGAGAAAGTCTTAGGTTGTAGATCACCCTATTAATTTCTAGGATTATTTTTGTAAATGTAGAATCATAGCCTTTGTGATTGATGATTTTCCAAATGTAGATTTGAGGACTCATAAATATGAGAGGAGGAGACATGTCTCATGAAGAGACATGTCTTTATGTCTTTATGGTTAAACATCACTAGTTAACATGTTAATCTAATAGTAATATAAATAACCATATATGTGACTCATCTTAAGAATATATGTAATATTAATATGTTAACCATATATGTAATATATTATTATTTTATTATATAATAATATATAATGTATAATATATATAATATATATTATATTAAATATTAAATATATAATATATATTATATATATAAGATATTTATCTTAAATATGATTTACCATCAACAAGGTATCTCATGTTAAAATCAATCCAATAGAAGTTACAACCTTAACACTCTCTCTTAGCTAGGGAGGATTTATAAAACACATTATGCTCTCAAGAATATGAAGAGATATCATCTCAGTATGATATTCAATTCACTATGAGGCTAAATTTCTCACCTTTCATGAAAAAAAATTGAGGCAATTTCCATAACTTTAAAACACCACCTTAAGTATGGTCTATAGTAGTAACTATGTCATGGTGTTTGCCAAGATCCGGTCCAAAGAACCATAACAAGTTGGTTATCATGGTGTTTGGAAAAATCCAGCCCAAAGAACCATGATAACATATCTACCATTTATAAGATCACCACCTTACAATGGTTACCTTGTGTCTGTTCATTATCATGATTTCCAACACTTTGGGACAATAATTTAATGAGGCCTATCATGATAATAGGTCTGCCATTTATAAGATCACCATCTTATAATGGTTACCTTCTATTTATATATGTTAATGAAATATCATCACCTTTCATTACATATCATATGTGAAATAGTAATCACCATGAACACTGTCAGATTTCACCTTAATTTTCTCTCATAGAGAAGAATGCATTACAAGGAGTTTAACTTAGAACTTCTCTTCATAAAGAAGATATCATTCACAAAAGATTTCACCTCAAAAAATTCTCCCTCTGAACAATGATCCTAGGAAGTCAGGTCTAGTAATTACTCCCTTAAAGACTCTCTTCCCCAAGGATTCTTGTCAAACTCACTCTGAATTTGATATCTAATTTTTTGGTGATAATTCATCACTTCCTCATGATATGCATGGGAGTGGCTCCATCCAAATCATGTAGTTACACACATGTATTTATAGACACCCTCTGGTTATCAATCTTCTAAGCTTTTGTGTTGCCTTAGAATAAGTGTCATACTCCCTCTTAATGTAGAAGAATCTCATAATCTCAATCATCAAAGATGTTTTCTTCAAGAGCCTCACTTTATCCATCTTTGTGTCATGCCCAAAATCTAGGGCAAAACACACACACAATATTTAAAAAAAAATAATAATTAAGAACTATGATTACATAAGATAACATGGTCATAAAAGATTTTAAATGTTTAACTATCATGGAACTAATTGTTCGAGTAGTTTTAAATTCAGATACCCATAAGTACTTTGAAACTAGATGCAAGTTCACCATCGATGAAAAAAAGGGTTACAACTCAGTTTGAACATTTCATAAAAATGATTATTTGAGTGAATTGAAAGTTTCTAGTAAGTCAATTAATTAAATTAAATGACTAATCCATTTAACTAAAGTCCTAATCCATCAATTGTTTTAATGATTCATTAATATATTACCTCCTAATGATGACAAGATATTAACACAACAACTTATTCAATACGTCAAAATGACCTACTAACTAAAATAACATCTATCCCTTAATTACATAACTTGCTTAGCATCAACTTAATAATAATCAAAGTACCACTAACTTTATAATAAACTAATTAACTAGTCCATTCTATTAACTTAATAACTTGATCGACATTACATTTTTTATCATTTAACATTAAGAGAATTTCGAACTCTAGAAGATAAATTAAATTTAACTATTCTACCATGCTAACTATGCTTATCACATTAATCAAAAATCTAACTAGCCTTTAATATACATACTATAGAGATAACATTATTATCAATTCTACTATCTACATTTTAATTTCAAATTTATCTCCAATGTTCTCATAACAATCTAATTAATTAATTTATCATTTGTAATTAAGAATGAAGACTAGATTTATTTCAACTCAATCGTTAAGTAAATCTCTAACTTCATTCTAAACTATTATAACATTTAAGTTCAACCATTAACATGCCAATATTAAATCATTCTAACAAAGCTCACAATTAAGTAAAACTATTTAATAAAACATTAAAATTATTTTTTGTAAAATATACTAATTTCAAATTAAAACCTTTAAATTAGAACTAATTTAATATTCTAACAACTGAATTACTATTCTATACTAACATAAAAATATTATACTACTTACAATAACAATAATATGACTACTGATCTATCAAATTAATAAAAATATAATCCTAATTTAAAATAATCATAAATCTAAAACTAACTAAACACTCACTAACCTAGTCTACACACTAACTAACCACTACACTACACAAACTAATATAATATTACCCCCTACAACTAACCTATGCTACCTACTAGCCAAGTGGCCTAGCTACCACTTGGCTTCCTCCTCAAGTCTCCACGCAATCCCAAGAAGCTACATATTGCCCCAGGGCTGCCTTAGCGCAGACTGTACTTCCCTTCTGTGAATGCTAGGAGGTGGAGGGATCAACACATAATGGGAGGAAGAATATGGGGTATGGGGTCAGATTAACAAGAGTTCAACTTACTTCTTTTTTAAAAAACAAACTTTCATGTCCCATCCTTGATATGAGAATGCCACGCATGACCTCAGTACAAGTAATGGCAAGTGGATGGGATGTCCTCTCCTACCCATGGGAAGGTAGTAATAAAGTAAGAGCATGGAAAAAAATAAGTGGGTATGCCTCAAGTTTTTTTTTTGAAAATTTATAATGTAAATTTACATGAAGTCCTAGGCAAGTACTTTGCCTTTGTGTCACATGGGGTCTAATGCTAATGAGGATTGCACCCAAATTTGGTAGGAGATGATTTGAAGCTAGATTTAGTGATGGCTAGATAGCCAAGGAGTAAATGCTAAAAGTTTTGTTGTTGAGAGATGTCAACAAGATGTCCATTTAGATATTTTAATTTTAAATGCATTTAATTTATAATCCTTTTAAAAAGATTTAACATTGATTTTTGGTCGCAATACAAAAGAATAATTTAGAGAATATTCTCTGTGACTTGGGGGGAATTAAAATTTTCCCCATACATTTTCCAGAGAGGTTTTTAACTCCTAGAGGTGCATTTTTTTTTTTTGAAGCCAATTTTGTCTAAGAGATGATATATCTTGTTTCTTGCCATATTTTTTTTTTTTCTTAAGAGTGCATTCTAACCCAATGACAACATAAATTTTCCTATGAACAATATACTAATACAAGGATTTGAATAGGGTTATTTCTTTCTTTTCTCCTATCATTCATGTTTTATCAATCATCCTAAAACAAGGTGTATGTTCCTTTTATTCAGAGTTCAAAGTGATGCATAATTCTTAATCAAATTTGATTGTGTCAATTCTAAAATTTAACAAGGAGAGAGTTAACTTTGTGACCACAATGTAGGATTTTAATTTCCTCTTGATACATAAACCTTGAATTGGAAACTTCATCATATCAAATTGCCTTTCATTACATAATTGAAAACTTGAGAATTCATAATTTGAAGACATAATCTATTAACCTACTTTGTCACATACATATGTAAAACTTGAAATCACATAAAGGAAATGCAAGGAGATTTTCATAATCTTTTTCTTTCTCTATTATTCATCCTGGTTCAAGGCTCCATGGGGAAAGAACCAGTAAGAAAATTCGATGTCTTTGCCAATACATCAAAATTCAAATACATTTTACATAATATTACAATTCAAATGAATTCACTTCTAAATCCTTCACAAGTGCTTCCTTCCAATATCTTCAATTCTTCAAGAAACAAGGAGAAGACAAGAGATGACCCAGGGTGAAACATCACAACATCAAGAGCAATTCAAGCATACACCCCAACCCGATTTTACACAATAGGTCCAAATATAGAACCTGACTAGGGGGGAGGTGGATTTTACCAACGAGAGACGTCAACCACCATACCATAACATAGCCCTTTCGAGGCTAAAACTTCGAGAACTTATGTTCTTCTACAAGGCCCTTTCGAGGCTATTTCCACAAGGATTTTTATTCCTCTCCATATTCAAGAATTCACAATATCAAACAAGGTATGTGATGAAAAGTAGGGGCCCATACACCCTACCCTCTTTCCCTCATCTCACCATGAGAGGAGACTCTACACCATTGAGGTCCAACTAAGGCCCTTCCCCAGTACATGGCCACTTCTTCCCTATCCAAGGGTGAGTAATGACAAAACAATCCCCATGAAATCCCCTCAAAAACAAAACCTCAAGACAAGCATAAGAATACATCAAGAACAAGATAAAACCCCTCCAAATCAAACCCAACACACAAGAAAGCAATACAAAGAACAACTCAATGCCTTATACATGATTCAAGCATGAACAACATGAAGAAAAAATCCAAAAGAGTGAAGAACTCCTACCTTCACAAAATGTTATGGTAAAATAGTAAGATGAGAAGAGCTTTTCCCTTTTCTTCCTTTAATCTTCAAACTTTCCCTAAAACTAGAGATTGGGTAACAACCCCAAAACTACTCCAAATTGCCTCTAAGTATGATCCTTAACTCAACTAGACTTCAAGTAACCTCAAGATGAAGTTTTGAGTCACCAACTCAAGTGGAGACAATCAATTTTCGCAATCAACCAAAAATAGGATTTTTGAGTGACCCTAAAAGTCAATCAAAGAGGTTAAGGGGTTGGAAAGTGCTCCCCACCCATATCCTAACCCCTAGGGTACTTAAATTTAATGTTTTTAGGCCTTAAAGACTCAATAGAACCCAAGCAAAATCTAGGAGAATTTTAAGACCAATTAACAACCTTCAAAAAATAATAATGTAAAGATAGCACAAATTAACAAGGGGTTTAGTTTTGTCTTTCCTTTAGGTTTCTCGACTAAATTCCCTATACACTCATTGCACACATCAATAGTTCAAGAAACACATGTATATATATAAATTGCGTATCAAGAAATTCATGTAAATTAAAACATCCATTTTCTACAAATCAATTGTTTATCTCATTCTATTCATTAAAATTGGAAAAATCAAAGTTTTAGTTCTGCATTCATTCACTTCATCATTGTACATGTTCACAAAGCATTAAATGACAAAGTCAAATATCTAAAAGTAAGCATCACACATCATGAAATAACATAACTCATTCATTAATTCAGATTAAAGTACCAAAATAATCATCGTTAGGCATGCATTTACCTAATCATCATAACAACACCAATTAAAGAATACTGAACTATTTGAAGCATAAAACTTGATCGTCGAGATATCAAATCAACATCCTCATTATCAGAGAAAAACACTTTGTACCATCATTAGTAAAAATCAATATTTTAAATAGTTGGGGTGATTTAGTAGTTCTTGACTCACTAAGTGTCTAAAACATGAATGAAACAACAAATCTTAGTTTCTTTTAGGACAATCACAATATAAGAATTTCTTTACATCCATTTCAATCTCCTATGATAGTTTTAATAGAGAATTCATATTGGATAGTTTCATATGAGGAGGGTCCTTACACTTTGTCATTAGGGTCTTTCGAGCTACTATCATTAGATTGAGTCTCTACAATATTTGGTATCATATGTAAAGTACTAACCTTCTTTTCATGTAATAATATCCTCAAACATAAAGGAAAAGATCAAAGAAAAAAAAACCCTTATAGTATGTATGGGATTAAAAATAAGAGAGAGATTACAAAGAGTAGATAAATGTAAAAGATAAGAATACTTATCACCACATGAAGATTCAAAAAAGGAACATCTCCCCTTTAAATAAGGTTCAAGTGGGAATGGAACATTGACTATTATTCCCCCCACAATGTAAAATTTTCACTTATTCTTATATTGTTGAACAATTTTGTATCAAACATGACAAATCTTTTCTAAGTTCCAACTTGCTCTTTTCATCCATTGAAAGTCCAAAAATTTATTTAGTTTAACCATAGAAGTGAACATGTCCTTCCATTTTATCAAACTCATCCACAATATGCCAATATATTGATTAAGTATGATTGTGCCACATGAATGACTCTACAACTCATACATCAAGTTTCATTCATCAAGGAGAGACTCATAGATGGTTCAAATGAATTCTTAAAAAAAACTTCATTAAAATCTCACAACAACTCAAATTTCCTTATAGTAACTTCTACAAATACAAGTGACATCATTTAGAAGTCATCAATTCCTCATGATGTACATAGGGGGTAGGCCCATTAAAATCACATAGGGGGTAGGCCCACTGGATAACTCAACACTTGACATCAATTGGCACTCAACATCAACTGGAAATTGGCACTTGGCATCACTCGGCATCCACTAGAAACTGGCAAGTCGACACATGAAGGAATGTTTGGCACATGAAGAAACACTTGACACATGAAGAAACACTCAGCACATAAAGAGACACTCAACACATGAAGGAAGTAACTTGGCAACAACTGTAGGATGAACAAAATGAGCAGGATAACAAGGCAACCCAGGATGCTCTTGAATCAGACAACCAGGGTTGAAAGAAATGATTCTCCTAAATCATTGAGATGTCACAACTTGAGCTGAATCTAACTCAAACTGAGAAATCCATGAAGCATCTTCAATAGGTCTATTCTTCCACTTCACCAAATATTCATAGTAATCTTTTCCTCTTGTACTCTTGCCAACTCTTTGATCCAATATCTGTTCAAATTCCTCAATCTATTTCTTGGGATAATCATCTGGTATAACAACTTCATCCTCTGACTCATGATACTCATACAAATCAGCAATATTAAATATAGGAGATATATTCATGTCATCAGGTAACTCAACTTCATAAGCATTACCACTATCAAACTTCTTGAGGATCTTACAAGGTCCAAATTTCTTCATCTTCAGCTTGCTATATGTTCCAACTGGGAATCTTCCTTTCTTTAGATGAACCATCACCTCATCACCAACTTGAAAATCATGGTGTCTTCTAGACTTATAAACATTCTCCTTATACTTCTGATTGCTTTGTTCCAACCTCAACTTCATTTCTTTATGAAAGGACTCCATAAAATCAGCAAATTCTTCTCCTACACCGCTTTTCTTTTCTTCACTAGCAACATCTCTCAAATCTGATATACCTCTAGGATGCATTCCAGTAACAATCTCAAAATGTGTCTTTCTTGTACTCCTATTCACAAAATTGTTATATGCAAATTCAACTTGTGCCAATACCATCTCCCAATTACTTGGCTTATTCCCAACTAAACATCTCAAAAAATTTCCCAAGCTTCTATTCACAACCTCTATCCATCCATCTATTTGTGGATGGAATGTAGAACTGAACTTCAGCTCAGTACCCATCTTTTTTCACAAAGTCTTCTAAAAATAACCAACAAACTTACTGTCTCTATCTGAAATAATGCTTCTTGGTAATGCATGCAATCTCACAATCTCTTTAAAGAAAATTTCAGCAACATGCTCAGCATCTAATGTCTTCTTACATGGTATAAAATGAGCCATCTTAGAAAATCTGTCCACTACAACAAATATAGAATCATACCCCTTCACTGTTTTAGGCATTCTAAGAACAAAATCCATATTGATGTCAGTCTAAGGTTTCTCAGGAACAGTAATAGGTGTATACAAACCAATATTTTGACTCACTCCCTTTGCAACTTGACAAACTCCACAACTCTTTACAAATTTTTGAACATCCTTATACATTTGTGGCCAATAATATTTCTCTTTCAGCAAACTCAATGTCTTATCAATTCCAAAATGTCGAGCTAATCCACCACTATGCTTTTCCTTAATCAAATTCAACCTCATAGGACTTCTAGGAATACACAACTAAATACCTTTGAACAACATACCTGCTTGAATGAAATACTCATCATACTTACCTATGTGATCTATCAGATTTGGTGCTTTACACTCTCTCCATGCATCAGAAGAATCAGGATCAACATCATACAATTCTTTCATCTCATCAAAACCAAGAACTTCAATCTTCATTTCAGTCAACAAAGAACATCTTCTACTCAATGCATCAACAACTTTATTAGTAACTCCACTCTTATGCTTGATCACAAATGTAAAAATCTGCAAATACTCAACCCACTTCATATGTCTTTGATTCAATTTATGTTGACTTCCCAAGTATTGTAAAGCTTTATGATCAGTATACAACACAAACTCCTTAGGCATCAAATAATGTCTCCACTTCTTCAATGCTTGAACAATGGCATAAAATTCTTGATCATACATAGAATATTTCCTTTTAGCATCATTCTACTTTTCACTAAAGAAAGCAACAGGCTTACCTTCTTGACTTAATAAAGCTCCTATTGCATTACCACTTGCATCACAGTCAACTTGAAATACTTTGTTGAAATCAGGTAAAGCCAATATAGGTAATTCAAACACCTTTTGTTTCAAAGTCTCAAAAATCTTATCAGCTCCATTTGTCCACTTGAATTCCTTTTTATCTCCCCTCATTGTTTCAGTCATGGCATTACAAACAACACTGAAATTCTTTATAAACTTTCTGTAAAAACAAGCCAAACCATAAAATGATCTTACCTCACTCACATTCTCAGGTGTAGGTCATTCCAAAATTGGTCTAACCTTCTTAGGATCCATCCTCAATCCATCAGCAAAAATCACAAATCCTAGATATACAATCTCCTCTTGCATAAAAGAACACTTTTTTAGATTAATTAGCAACTTTTCCTCTTTCAACCTCTCCAATACTTGTCTAATATGCTCAAGATGTTCTTCCTTAGTCTTGCTAAATATCAAAATACCATCCAAATAAAAATCACAAATTTACCCAAGAATCTTTTTAGAACTTCATTCATCAACTTCATGAAAGTACTAGGTGCATTAATCAGACCAAAAGGCATAACCGACCATTCATACAAACCATATTTTGTCTTAAAAGTAGTCTTCCATTCATCACCTTCTCTGATTCTAATCTAATGATAGCCACTCTTCAAACCAATCTTGGTAAAATACTTTGCTCCACTCATCAATCCATTATGTCATCCATCCTTAGCATAGGAAACTTATATTTTATTGTTATCTTGTTAATGGATCTGGAATCAATACACATTCTCCATTCTCCATTCTTTTTAGGTGCTAATACAGTAGGTACAACACATGGACTCAAGATTTCTCTGATCAAACCTTTTTGAAACAACTCATGCACTTGTCTATTCAGTTCTTCATTCTTTGTAGGTGTCGATCTATATGGTGCTTTTTTTGACAAACTAGTTCCAGGAATTAGATCCATACAATGACTTGTACTTCTCATAGGAGGTAAACCATCATGAATATCATCAACAATAATTTCTTCATACTCATTCAACAACTTTTCAATTTCTCCCAGCACTTGGTCAATACTACCATCTATCACTCAGTCATCACTGACTGGCACTCGGTTAACATTATTTTTTGGCACTCGGTCTTCATTGAAAAAACTCAATTTTCTTAGAATTATAGCAAAACAAACCAGATTCTTCTTCACTTCCTTTTCAAATTGTTTCCCATTAACCATGCAAATTTTTATAGCAGTACAATTAACCTCATCTGCAACTTCAATCAAAGGCAACAATGTTGATTTCTCCCCATTTAACCAAAGAGTATATTGATTCAATCTTCCATCATGTACAACATATCTACCATATTGCCAAGGTCTACCCAACAAAATATGACAACAATCCATGGGCATAATATCACACAAAACTTCATCAAAGTAATGTGCAATTTTGAACTTCACAATGCATTGATCACTTACCAATATCTTATGCTCATCTTTGATCCATGAAACATGATAGGGTTTGGGATGTTTCAGCCTCTATAGCTGTAACTTTGTAACCAACTCTTCTAATGCTAGATTTGTAGAACTTCCACTGTCAATGATCACTTTACAACATTTTCTAGCCATCTTACATCTTGTCTTGAAAAGACTTCTCCTTAAAACAACTTCCTCATCACCTCCCTTATTACATAAGGTTCTTCTCACCATCAAATTTTCTCCATCGTCAGGTCCACTTGGTGAACTCTCAATGTCTTCTTGAATCATAGAATTTCTATTATTCTGCCCACCTTCAGAAGATCTACATTCAAAGGATCTATGCCCTTCTTTGCCACATCTAAAACAATTACCATGAAATCCACCTCTAGAATAAGAATTAACTCTTCCTCGATAAGAATTAGTGCCTCCTCAATAAGAATTACCACTTTTCAATTCAGTCTTGCCTTTGTCATCATTCTTCCATTTAGATTTTCCTTTATCCTACATAGAACTATTAGATCTTGATGCAGGAGCATCCAGAGGTATAAGGGCAATCCTGTGTCACCAAAAAAAATGTACTTAGACTTAGTTTCTATTTTATGTCTTTACATTTTTGGATACCCATTTGGCTCAAATAAAGGTTCCAACTCTCATAATTCAACTATCAGTGCATTTGAAAATCCCGAAAAAATAGGAGCATGCAATTTGACCATCATTTTGGTGACCTAGAAGGTGTGACTTGGCCAGATGAATGTAATTGAGATTTAGAGCATTCCAGAAAAAGAATTAGGTCAAAAGGCCCCACGGTTTGAAAGATATTGCAATTTTTTGGGTTTTGGAGACCCCCTGAGAATGCTTCAAAGTCAGGTTTGGGGCATTAAATGACCTCTAAAAGGGTCAAAAAATGGGGGACGAGTGAAGCTGGTCCATAGGGCTATAGAGTGCTTCAAGAGCTTTCCGAAAATGTAAACGGTTCGTCAATCGGAGTTACGGTTCAAAAGTTATGCATCCCGGAAGTTCGGCTACCGTTTCTGGATTCTTCTAGAATTGCACCGACTTCTAACGTAGCTTCCAGAACCTTCTATTTTGTCGGTGGATGCCTACTAGCACTTTCTAGAATGTACTCCTAGTCCTTAACCCTCCGGGGTCTATTTAAGGAAATTTCTGGCATTGTAAAAGGCAGTTCGGGTTGGAGCTTGAGAGGAGGTGCTAAAAGGAGAAATATTCTCCAGATTTATGCTATTGTAAGCCCGCAGGGCATGTTTTGAGTTTATTTTCTCTGCACTATTTGTACCAGCTTATTTTCTTAGTTAATATAATTTCCCCTTTCTATTGTGTCTATTCTGGTTGTTGGGTTGTGTTCCCATCAAGTGGTATCAGAGCGGGTGTTCCTGAGTGTGTAGACAGAGCGCCGACTGTGAGGCAGTTTGCACCAGGACTATGTGGTTGTGGGTTCGAGTTAGAAGATGCCTCCATGAAGAGAGCGTGGTGGAAGGGCCAGAGCTGTTGATCCTGAGGAGGTTAGAGCCCTCCAGAGACAGGTACAAGCATTGCAAGAGGAGCTTCATAGAGGAGCAAATATTGCCGCAGATGACAATAGTGAGGATGACAATGAAGAGGAAGTAATGGAAGTTGACGGGGAAGTTCTGAATCCTGTAGAGGAAAGGCTTTTTAGGGCCATTTCTAGGTTTGGGAAAAGACCTACAATTGAAGTGGGTATATTTTCGAGAAATTTGAAACCAGATGAGTTGATCGATTGGATCAATGAAGTGGACGAATACTTTGAGTATGAGGATATAAGGGACCCAGATAGGGTTAAGTTTGCAAAGGCCAAACTAAAAGGCCATGCCAAAATCTGGTGGCAAGAGGTTCAACTGGAAAGACTTAGAAGAGGAAAGGAGAAGATCACAAGATGGGATCGCATGGTGGACAAATTGAAGAAGCAGTTCATTCCTGTGGACTACGAGCTTGATCTGTTTAAGAAGATGCATGGATTAAAGCAAGCAGGAAGATCAGTCCAAGAATATACAGAGGAGTTTTACCGACTCCTGATTAGAGTGGGGCATGCAAAAGCAAATAAGGAGAAGGTTGCTCGTTATATCAGTGGGTTACGACCTAGCATCCAGGAGGAACTAAGTCTGGTAAGAATGACCAGTGTTGAAGAAGCATACCAGTTTGCCCTACGAGTTGAAGAGAAGCTGAGTAAAAGGTTTGAAGGAAGACAAAGAGGGCGCGGTCAAGGAGGAAGGGGAAGCGGTAGATCATCTGGAGGCCGCAATGAAACTCAAAAGAAAAATGAAGATGAGGGTACTAGCAGGAACCAGAGGAATGAGGGTTTCAACCGCTCCCGTGATCAAGACTTTGGAAATCAAAGAGGAAGAGGTAGAGGACGTGGACAAGGAAGAGGAGGCTTCCATGGTACCTATTTCCATTGCAACGAAGAAGGTCATCGTGCCTTTGAATGCCCTCAACGACAAGGAAGGACAGATAGGAGAGCTGAGGGCCAAGCTAGGGTAAATGCAGAGGATGCAGAAAGAGGAGAGACCTTGGTAAATGCAAGAGTCCTACTAAGTGGTGAAAATGAACCAGGACAATGAAGGAGTTTGTTCCATACCAGATGCAAGTGTGAGGATAAATGTTGTGATGTGATCATTGATGGTGGTAGCACTGATAACTTGGTATCCGAAGAGATGGTCTCTAAGCTGAAGCTCAAGAGGGAGAAACATCCCCAGCCCTATCGGATTTCTTGGGTAAAAGATGATCATAAGGTCCTGGTAAGTGAACAATGTTTAGTAAAATTCAAAATTGGTAGTTACCATGATGAAGTCCTCTGTGATGTTATTTCGATGGATGTTTGCCATCTATTGTTGGGTAGACCATGGCAGTTTGATAGACATGCAATACATGATGGACATGCAAACACATACTCTCTGACAAAGGATGGAGTTCGCCACAAATTGAAGCCCATGAAAAAGGAAGGTGAAAAGGTATGTAGCAGTGCTAGGATTTGTCTTGTTGATGGAAGGAAGTTTTTAGATGGCATGAAACATCAGCGTATGTGCTATGCTTTGATTCCTAGAAAAGATAAAGAAGGTAGTAGTGAAATACCATTTGAAGTTTCAGATTTACTAGGAGAATTTGGAGATATTATCTCTGATAATGTTCCATATGGATTGCCACCAGTAAGGCAAATCAGTAATCAAATAGATCTGATTCTAGGAGCTAGTTTGCCTAACAAGGCTGCTCATAGGATGACTCCTACTGAAACAGAGGAGCTAAATAGACAGGTTCAGGAGCTGTTGAGGAAGGGCTTGATTCGAGGGAGCCTGAGTCCATGTGCAGTACCTACAGTACTTGCACCAAAGAAGGATGGAGAGTGGAGGATGTGTACAGATTCTCGAACTATAAATAGGATAACCATCAAGTACCAATTTCCTTTACCAAGGATGGATGATCTTATGGACTGCTTGAGTGGAGCTCAGTACTTCACAAAGATAGATCTGAAGAGTGGCTATCATCAGATACGGATTCGAGAAGGAGATGAGTGGAAAGCAGCCTTCAAGACCAAGGAGGGTCTTTATGAGTGGTTAGTCATGCCCTTTGGATTGACAAACGCCCCAAGCACCTTCATGCGGCTCATGAATGAGGTACTTAAGAAGTTCTTGGGAAAATTTGTTATTGTCTATTTGGATGATATTTTAATTTTCAGCAAGACTTTGGAAGAACATTTGCTGCATATTCGTAGTGTCTTTGAAAGGCTGAGGGAAGAGAAACTGTTAATTAATCTAAAGAAGTGTGTCTTTGCAAAAAGGGAGTTAGTCTATTTGGGATTTGTTATATCACTTGAAGGACTCAAAATGGATCCAGAGAAGGTTAAAGCTATCTTGGAATGGCCTACTCCAAGGTCTGCTACTGAGGTAAGATCATTTCATGGTCTGGTTAGTTTTTACAGGAAGTTTATTAAGAATTTCAGTGGCATATGTGCACCCCTAACTGATACAATAAGAGGGGATAGAAAAGAGTTCAAATGGACTGCAGCAGCTGCGAGAAGTTTTGAATTGCTGAAGAAGAAGGTGACTGAACAGCCTGTGTTGGCACTTCCAGATTTCAGAAAAGTATTCCAGGTGGACTGTGATGCTAGTGGTAGCACTATTGGGGCTGTATTAAGCCAAGAAGGTAAGCCTATTGCATATTTTAGTGAAAAATTGAATGATGCAAAGAAGAAGTATTCTGTTTATGATCAAGAGTTCTATGCGATAGTTCAGGCCTTAAAGAAATGGAGGCATTATTTATTGCCAAAGGAATTTGTTTTGTATACTGATCATCAGGCATTACAGTACCTAAATAGCCAAGGTAAATTGAATCAGAGGCATATGAAGTGGGTAGAATTCTTGCAGAGTTATACATTTGTGTTAAAGCATAGAAGTGGAAAATCTAACAGGGTTGCAGATGCATTAAGTAGGAGACAATTGTTGCTTACAACAATGCAGGTTGAAGTAGTTGGGTTTGATGAACTCAAGAATTTGTACCCTGAGGATCCTGATTTTGCTGAAGCATGGAAAGCTTGTAAAGAACCTGTTGCTGTGGATAGAACCAAGTGGTTAGACTATTTGATTCAGGATGGCATGTTGTTCAAAGGTAGTCAATTGTGCATTCCAAGGAGTTCCATGAGGGAAAATCTGATTAAGGAGAAACACAGTGGAGGGATGGCAGGACATTTTGGTCGGGATAAGACCATTGCCATTCTTAGAGAACATTATTTTTGGCCTCAAATTACACAGGATGTGAAGAAGTTTGTACAGAGTTGCCAGGTTTGTCAAGTGGCCAAGGGGTTTAGTCAAAATACTGGCCTATATCAGCCATTGCCTGTTCCATCAAGGCCATGGGAGGACATAAGTATGGATTTTGTTCTTGGATTGCCAAGGACCCAAAGGGGTAATGACTCAGTATTCGTGGTGGTTGATAGGTTCTCCAAAATGGCACATTTCATTCCATGCCACAAAACTCATGATGCTGTCCATATTGCAGACTTGTTTTTCAAAGAGGTGGTAAGACTACATGGTCTTCCAAGGAGTATAGTTTCTGACCGAGATAATAAATTTGTGGGGTATTTGTGGAGGACATTGTGGAAGAAGTTGAGAACAGACTTGAAATTCAGTTCCACGCATCACCCACAGACTGATGGCCAAACAGAAGTGGTAAATAGAAGTTTGGGCAATTTGCTGAGATGTTTAGTTGGGGATAAGCCCAAGGGATGGGATTTGATTCTACCACAGGCAGAGTTTGCTTATAATAACTCTGTAAATAGGAGTACTGGAAAATCACCATTTCAAATTGTATATGGGAATAGCCTAAGGACTGCACCAAAATTGAGGAAGATAGAACAAGGGGAGAGAACAAGTGCTGAAGCTGAGGAATTTGCTGATCACATCAAGCGTCTACATGAGGAGGTTCAAGCACACATTATCAAGATGAATCAAGAGTATAAAGCTAGGGATGATGCAAGGAGAAGACATAAGGAATTCCAAGTAGGGGATCTTGTCATGGTGCACTTACGAAAAGAAAGATTTCCAGTTGGTACTTACAACAAGCTGAAAATGAAGAAATTTGGCCCCTGCAAAATTTTGAAGAAACATAACTCAGGAAATGCATATGAGGTTGAGCTGCCAGATGGTATTCACATTTCTCCCATTTTCAACATTGCAGATTTGACAGAGTATCATGATGATGGTACTGATGAGGAGCTGGTTTTAGAGCCATGTCCAATTCCTGCTTCTAAGAAGGAGGAGATAGAAGACATTCTAGATCAACGTGTGGGTAGGAGTACCAGAAACAGGCAGTATGAAGAGTATTTGGTCAAATGGAAAGGACGACCGATCGAAGACTCAACTTGGATTTCAGCAGCTGAGGTTTCCCATTTGGGATTTCCTCTACCATCCATAAAGTGACAGGGTCACTTTTCAATCTACCCTGGGTGTCTGATGCAGGAGCATCCAGAGGTATAAGGGCAATCCTGTGTCACCCAAAAAAATGTACTTAGACTTAGTTTCTATTTTATGTCTTTACATTTTTGGATACCCATTTGGCTCAAATAAAGGTTCCAACTCTCATAATTCAACTATCAGTGCATTTGAAAATCTCGAAAAAATAGGAGCATGCAATTTGACCATCATTTTGGTGACCTAGAAGGTGTGACTTGGCCAGATGAATGTAATCAAGATTTAGAGCATTCCAGAAAAAGAATCAGGTCAAAAGGCCCCACGGTTTGAAAGATATTGCAATTTTTTGAGTTTTGGAGACCCCCTGAGAATGCTTCAAAGTCAAGTTTGGGGCATTAAATGACCTCAAAAAGGGTCAAAAAATGGGGGACGAGTGAAGCTGGTCCATAGGGCTATAGAGCACTTCGAGAGCTTTCCGAAAACGTAAATGGTTCGTCAATCGAAGTTACGGTTCAAAAGTTATGCATCCCGAAAGTTCGGCTACCGTTTCTGGATTCTTCTAGAATTGCACCGACTTCTAATGCAGCTTCCAGAACCTTCTATTTTGTCGGTGGATGCCTACTAGCACTTTCTAGAATGTACTCCTAGTCCTTAACCCTCCGGGGTCTATTTAAGGAGATTTCTAGCATTGTAAAAGGCAGTTCGGGTTGGAGCTTGAGAGGAGGTGCTAAAAGGAGAAATATTCTCCAGATTTATGCTATTGTAAGCCCGCAGGGCATGTTTTGAGTTTATTTTCTCTGCACTGTTTGTACCAGCTTATTTTCTTAGTTAATATAATTTCCCCTTTCTATTGTGTCTATTCTAGTTGTTGGGTTGTGTTCCCATCAGATCTGCCACTTTCTCCATAAGATCTACCTCTGCCTCTCTAGAATCTACCACCTCTACCTCTCTGTCTTTGTTCATGCTTCTTTATCAAGATCTCCTTAGCTTTCAAGGCATATTGATATGCTTCTTCTACACTTTCTAGCTTCACAAAACTTATTTCATCTTGTATTCTAGATCTCAATCCATTAATGTACCTTGCAATTTTCTCAACATCATCATCCACATGTCTAGATCTGATGTCCAGTCTATAGAATTCCTTAGTATACTCTTTCACAGTAATGTCTTTTTGCTTCAAATTTTGCATCTTTCTCAACAAGATAACTTGGTAATCAGCAGGAAGGAATTTGTTCTTTACCTTGTTCACCATCTTTGGCCAAGTTCTGATCTTCTCCTTTCCTCTTCTTTGTCTATTAGTTTGCAAGTGCTCCCACCATAGTGATGCATGACCTTTCAACCTAGTGACTGCAATCTTCACCTTTCTATTATCAGGAGTGTTTTCATACTCAAAGAACTTCTCCATATCAGAAATCTAATCCAACACAACATTGGTGTCCAATTTTCTATCATAAGGAACAACTTTTACAGTAGGCTTTGAATTCTCTCTAGCCAATACTCTCAACAATCTTTCTTCAAGTTCTTGATTAGGGTTTGGTGCTACTGCTTCATCATCACTTATAGCATCAAGATGTGCTCCTCTCCTCTGGACTGTCTCCATAGCATCTAATCTGGCTGCAATTTGTCTCAATTGATCCAATATAACATTATCAACATTATATCCTCTACCATGAACCATCTTTACAAATCAGGTTCCTGCAAGATCATAACCCTTTGCAAGTTATAGGTAAAATTTGTAGATCTACCACCCTACAACCAAATCCAAATCAGGGTTCCACATGATCCAATCTCCTCAATGATGAACCTCAATCTCTGATACCAACTGACGTAGGCAAAAGGATGAATAACTAGGGCCAAAGGCACACCTAGCTATCCAAACCACCCTGCAAGAGTTAACACAGTGGAAAGCACAACAAAAACACAACACCAAGGAGAGAGAACAAAATATCTTTTATTAACTCATCAAATATTCACCATACATGCCCAGTTGTAAGGCCTTTTGGGTTACGACCAATTACAAAATACATTCGCATTCAACGATCCAACAACAAATTTGCACTTTTAGTTCTGCTCTCTCTAATCTTCTTCCCCAATCTACTTAACTCTAAGACTAAACACTCTATTTATACTTGCCAAAATGACTTACAAAATATTCTAGAACATTACAGAATAGAAAGGCCGACACAAGATCCTATCATTAAATTCATGATCAAAATTAAATATGCAAGTTGGCTCCCACTAAGAACCAAAAATAGACAACTTGACACCCATTGGATAACTTAGCACTCAATATCAACTAGCACTCGGCATCAACTGGAAATTGGTACTTGGCATCACTCGGTATCCACTAAAAGTTGGCAACTCGGCAAATGAAGGAATGCTTGGCACATAAAGAAACACTTGGCACATGAAGAGACACTCAACACATGAAGGAAGTAACTTGACACCAACTGTAGGATGAAAAAAATGAACAGGATAACAAGGCAACCCAGGATGCTCCTGCAGCACTAAAGGACCTAATCCATACTACAAATTATTAGTCTCATCTCCCTATCTCCAACCATTACACACATGGAAAAAAAATCTAGATTTGAACCTTTCCCTATTATCGATGTTAGTCTCTTTATAATATAACTTTCCTTTCCAGCATTCTCAATCCTAAATCTTCTTCTAGTTCAAGCCATTAGCCTCTTGTATACATGATGATATTATCTAGTTGTGTTTCCTTTCATATCGCTGATTATATATATTTCCTTTTCATTATTTTGGTAAAATTAGAATGATGTCGATGCCCTTCCAAAAGTAGATATAATTTAGTGTCACTCGATCTCTTTTGTGTTTTTTGATTCACCAATTTTGCTATGATCTTTTGTGTTCACTAATACCTGATACCTTTTTTTATAATCTAGCTATTGGATTCTTTCCAATTTTAATTGATCTACAATACTGTATAATGTGTTGTTGTTGAAGACCTAATATTTCCTTTTCACTTGCTTCCATAACATGCCCTCTCATAAATGGATTATTTCACAAATTTTAAGTGTCCATTTATCATTGGGTCATTATCTTCTAGATCCCATTAATTATTGTGTGGTACCCTCAATTTTATCAATGACACCCTTCTCATCTAGTTAAGAAATCGATGACTATCCCTAAGTAATTGATTTTAATGGTTCAAGATGCTCAATAATTATTAGCACATAGATAATACCATCCATAATAAACTCCCATAAGAAAAAAATAAAAAATCTTCTAGCAATAATAATGGTAGTTCAAATATTTTAGGCACACTACAAAGTATTATTTGATTGTCCTCAAAATATATTCATGATAATCACATGGCTGAAGAAGGGCTGAATTCTATAATTACTCGAGAAATAAGGCTCTCATAATCCTACATTCATTCTTTTAATCTTTTATTATTATTATTTATTTTTGGATCCACATGAAGCATTATCTTTTATCTACAAGGATTCTAATGGTGACAAGCATTTCTGACAACACCTAGTTGCTAGGTGTAATGTAGAACTCTAGCACATTCCTTGTTGCATGATTTATGTATAATAGCCTAGAGTGCGATAGTTATACCTTTCAATGTGAATTGGAAAAACAAGATTAGCAGATCACAGAAGTATTCAAGGAAGATCCATAACATTGTTTATCAGGTGAGTGAAATGTGACCCCCTAGTAGCTTCATGATATGAAAAAGGTATGATGGCAATGCATTTTGTAAGACCCAATTGTCCCCAGTCCTCTAAGCAGCTAATGCCTTCAAAAATGACAATATAAATATGATTATCCAAGGAATGTAGATACCATTTCAAGAAATTATACCAATTTTGCTCTTTACATTTTGCAGCCCTCCTCTAATACCATGTTAATTTCTAGAATCATTTCTGCAAATGTAGAATCATAGCCATTGTGATTGATGATTTTCCAAATGCAGATTTGAGTACTCATAAATATGAGAGGAGGAGACGTGTCTAATGAAGAGACATGTCTCTATGGTTAAACATCACTAGTTAACATATTAATATAATAGTAATATAAATAACCATATATTTAATATATTATTATATAATTATATAGTAATATATAATAAATATTATATATATATATAAATAAGATATTTGTCTTAAATATGAGTTACCATCAACAAGGTATCTCATGTTAAAATCAACCCGATAGAAGCTACAACCTTAACACACCCAAGTATGGACCAAGTGCTAGTTTATGTCAAGTAAAGTGCAAATGTTGTGAAAAGAAGAGTTAGTTCATGCCAAGTTTCACAAATAGTTTCAAGAAAACAAAAGTTGAGGAACAACATGAATATTAGTTGTGACCAAGCATTAGGGTATTCAAGTGACAAGTAAACCAGTTTCGCCATATGTGTTTGTGATGGCACAAACACTTGTGTAAACCATTTTGGCTAATTGCTACATGTGATTTTAAGATTTTAGAGATAGCTAAGGATTTTTTTACACATTTTGTTAGAGGTCATCAATCCCTATGAAATGTGTGTTGCAAATGTAGATGGATTAACTGAGGGGGGGGGGGGGGGGGGTAAATCAGTTACCACAAAAAAAAAATCCACAGATCCCTTAGATGTTTGATAAAACTAGTTACTGTTGTCACTCAATAAACATACAAAAATTTGTTCTAACTTAGTAAATGTAGTGTATGTTAATGTTAACTAATCTTAAACATTCACAATGATTAGCATGCAAGAATAAAAGAAATAACATGAACACATGAGACACCAAATTTAATGTAGAAACTCAATATGGGAAAAGCCACCAAGTAACTAGCTACTGATTTTCACTTTTCTGAAATGAGCCCTGTTAGGAGCCAACTTGGTTAAAGGTTAAAAAAAACACTATTAGGTGCGAACTTGTTGGAGGATTTAATCACCCTCTTAGGAGTGGCCTTGCAAAAGGTCTTTAGAAAAATTCAATGGAACTATCACTTTGTTAGAGGATTTACAAATGGCTGTTAAACCAACTCTGTTAAGAGATGTTGGAATCACTACTACAATGGTAAGAAAGTAATAATGAAATGACCTGAATGAGATGCAACTAAATCCTTCTTGATCAAATATAACTTTTCTGCTCCTCAAGGATATCTAACCATCCTTCAAAGTTTTCTCACGCTTTCCTTCTCAAATAATCAATACCCTTGCATACTCACTCATACTTTAGAATTCTCAATTTGCTCTTTCATATATACCATTTAGATTATCAAGTCGACTCATTTACAACTTATAATCACCAATAAACATTACCTCAGTTGGCTAGAATCAATACTTGAAATAATTTAAACTTTATTTCTCAAATTAGAAAAATCATTCATTGGCCGACCCTGCTTGTAAACATTGTTCCTAAAATGATTTCCTGTGTTAACCAATAGAAGCTTGGTTAACACTGCCAATCTAAAAAAATCTTTTGTAAACTGAGTGAACTTGGTAGACACTTACTTTCCTTCATTAGCCATGTGAGCTTGATTAATACTACTTTTTGCCACATTTTCCTTCGATGCCTGAGTGAGCTTGGTAGACACTGTCTACATAGAGTAATGTCCAGGAATGCTTGGTAGATACTAAAAATTGCCTTGCTAACCAATTGAGCTCAGTAAGCACTGTCTACCAACTGATATGACATTTGTGTAACATCAAAGACAACAGACAATTATACAATTGTATCCAACAATATGATCAACCAATCAAAAAATTGGAAGGACTAAGCGACAAAAGGGATAAATCTAGATCATTGATTGTGATCTAGAACCTTCTCTAAATGTTTATTTAAGAAGGGTCCAAACCTTAAATCAAATGTATATGTGTGAGAGAAAAAGGTGAGATTGAAGAAGTCAAGTATATGAGCAAAGTAAGGCTATGTTTGATAATTAGATGTAGAGATTAGACAAAGCAATGTAGTAGTGAAGGACACAACAGATCATATTAGATAAGGAGATTAGATCATAACTGAAAAGAAAAGATCTATAATTTAGCATCAAAGTGTTAATCAAAGGATCAGGTACAAATAAATTCTAGCAAGTGAACTAGGGTAAATCTCTTAATAGAGTTCTTACTTATTTGTAAGTATAAATCTTTTAATCAAGGTAGGCCTATTCAAATATCCTAACAGAGTGCTTACTTATTTGTAAGTTTAAATCCTTTAATCAAGGTAGGATGAATAAGTCTTGCAAAATCTTAGCAGAGTAGACCCCTCATAGGTAGATCACTAGAAATGATCCAACTTTGTAGCCTTAATAGGCACACTTTATTGCTACATTAGTGAATATTTGTGGGTGTCATCCCCACCCAAGTTTTACCTTCATCTTAGAGGGTTTCTAGGTAACCAAATATTTTGTGTTATATGTTTACACTTAATTTTATCTTTATGCATATGATGGATAGATAGATCTATATCTATTAATGGATATATGATTCATTTTATTGATATGCAATGAGTTAATGGTGAATGCATTTGATTTGTTTCAAAGAGTTAAAAGATTTATAGATCCCGATTCACCACCCCCACCCTCTCAGTGCCTTACTTTCCTAATAAGACTTCCAACACTGAATTAAGTAACTACATAAATAGAAATGGTTTTGGCCCCTCTTTAGGATAGAAATTGAAACCATTAAAAGATCCATCCCTTTCAAATTCCCAAAAATATGGCATTGGAGGTAATAAGAGTAACGAAGAAAGGTCAAATTACAAATGGGTTCCTCCTAAATAAGGATGGATCAAACTAAAATTTGATGGAGCCTCTAGGGGAAATCCTTGGATAAATAGCATTCAAGGGATTATTTATAATTGGGGAGGGAATGTTATCACCAAATTTGCTAAACCCTTACAAGAATCTACAAATAATTTAGCTGAATTTATTTCCCTATCAAAAGGGTTAAAATTTTGTAAAGACTTAGACATCAAATGCCTTGAGATCAAAGTGAATTCACAAGTCATCATTAACACATTGAGAGTTGGGAAAACTCCCAATTGGAAATTACACTTGAATCTAGAATGAAATCTTATTCTTCTTCAATCTTTCTCTGATATAGAATTTAAACATATCTATAGAGAGGGCAATAAAATTGTTGGTCATTTAGAAAAACTAGAGGTAGATGGTCTAATCTCAATTGAAATTCTTATTCATAGAAATAATCATAATTAGATATCTGAAAAAAAATTTAAACTCTTCTACAAATTTATGTAGATATTGGTAACTAGTTTTTAATCAATATCTAAAAATAAAACCTTGTTATAGTCTTAAGTATTTAGCATATTTTCTTGAATATATATTTATATCAATCATATTGATTTATTTAAAATTAGTTCCTAATTCTTATCTAAATATATTATAATTTTAACATCTAATTATTTTAAAATCAATTGATTTACTCGGTATTCAAAATATTAATTTAAGAAATTCAATGCCTTCTAAAGTAATTATATTTCCCATTCATTCAAATTATTTTTTTCTAAAAGAAAGCATTGTGTCAATAACATAACATAGGACAATTTGATCATAACTAGGACACATACAAAATCACCGATACATTTTGATAGTTGGCAACATTGAAGTTATAAACATCAAATTAGTTTTATGAGATGATATTTTGTGTAATTAATCTCATCCTGACCTCCTTTTAACCTATAAACAAATGTAAATATATTAATAAAATATTTAAATTAATCCTAAAGATGTGACTTTTTAACCTAGAAATAGTAATCATATAAGATATTGCCCCTACAAGCTCATCATAAATCCTTAACTCTTTAAACTATTGATGTGTGAATGTCATCATTCATTAACATGATCAAATAAACATAGTCTATCATATTAAGATATGCAATTCATTTTATGACTCGCTTTTTTTTGTGTAGTAGTGCTCTCTTTGAAATTTTTTCGAGACTATGGAAACCAACATTTTCTTGTATCACAAGTCAAACAATAGGACTATGGCATTTTTAGGAAATGTTAAGCCTGGGCGTTGAAACCATGTCATGAATAAAATAAACAATTTAGCTAGGTTTTCAATTGAAAGGGTAATGGGAGAATGAAACTTCAATTATCCTATAACATGGAGGACAAATAGTGACACTATTGGTACTTTCCTTGCATGCTTATTTAATTTCGATCTTAACAAATGGGAAATAGTAAGGTTAGCACAAACTATCTTTGATAAAATATGGCTTATAGGTTTGGAAAATGATGTTTTCAAAATAAACAAAAGAAATAAAATTCTATAAGTAGAAGAGTATATGGAATCCTCTATTGGAAGTCTTTCTTTCTCCAAATCACTAAGGAGGCCAATTCTAATAATAAGGGATACCTTAGCTTTTGAGTCAATATGGTCAGATATGGAAAAGAATATGACTTTACTTTTGAAATGGTTTGGATTTATCAAAGAAGATAACCCTAAATGGATCAAAACCTATTTCCATTCATATAGATATTGTATTCCCCAAACTTAGATCTCAACAATATCAAAAAGCTAAAATTCATCCTTCCAAAATTATGAAAGAATAGCACGATGAAGAATATTGTTGAGCAAGTCAATGCTAAAGGAAAATCCAAAGTTGTAGAGGAAACAAGATTAGAAAATATAGATGACAAAATAATTATTAGGTTTTTCCTACCCTAGTTCTCAATTTCCTACTATAGTTGATTTTGTTGTTTGATACTCTATCTAAATATATGTTTGCGAGTTAGTTTCTACATAGAAATGGTAGCTAGAATATATTTCAAACTAGCATTGTATATTTTTAAAATACTTGTTAAAAATTTGGGATAAAGGTAACTTGCTTATATAATATTTACTAGATGATTACTTGGACTTAATATTTTCTAGATTCCTTGACCAAATAATATTCAATTTAAATATGTAGTCAATTGATGTGTGGGAATTCCTCTGAATTCATTAATTAGCATTTTTTTGAATTCTCCTACCAATTATATCCCCATAATAAATAAGTTAATGACTATAGAAATATATTTCAGTAAATTCAACTAAGAAACAAAAATATCATGCTTTTTTAAATTCAATAAGCAAGATTTAGATTCAAGTTATCATCAAAAGTATGTTTCTTTATTCATTTTCTTAAATCTGTTTGTCTTCCTTTGCAATTCTTAGGGTCTTTTCCCCCTTGAACATTTTAATTAATTTTATCCTTTTAGGGTCCTCTTTGTTATGAATCTTTAGCCTCCTAATTTGTCACTAAGTCAATAGAAGGCATTTATTTGCTCAAATTTTGCACTTCTTTTAATCCTTTCATTTTTTAGCCCTTCGTTGGTCTTTTAGTCTCCTTGGCCACCTTTCTATTTTATCCTTTTGATGATATCTATGGATAGGGAGATTCCTTTTTTTAAACTTAGCATCTCTAGTTTCAAACATAACAATATCCCCACCCATGAATACCATTTTTTTGTCCTCCTTGGATTTTGTCCATTCGCCTGTATTCCTATATATACTAGTAATTTTTTAGCATCTTCTCCTCCCCCCTATTCCCATTTTTAATTCATTTTTTTATTTATTATAATGACCTCCTTCTCTGCCCTTCTAAGTCTTTAACCTTTCATTTTTAAGTCTAGATAATCTTGAGATAAACTCACAAGATTACTAGGCAAGATTTAATATTTGAGATTTTCTTTGTTTCCTTCTCATGATGTAGTGTAGTTTTTTTTTTTTTTTCATCCTATTAACCATCTAATTATTCCCCTTAACCCTTGATCTAGCAGTACCTATTCTTCCTTTATAATATCATGGTCCTTATGTTTCTTTCCTCTAGTCCTCTTATGAATTTTTTCCCCCTATTCCCTTTAATGTATATCGATATCAAGATTTATCTTATGCTTAGCTAAAGGATAATATAGCACGATATTTTTTTTCTCATTATTTACAATTAAGAATAGAGCCTTAATATATACATTATTTGTGATTATCACTTTACTTTCTTAACTTTTAGTTTTTTCATCTTCGACTATTTTTCTAACTCAAAGGTCTTTTCCTCTCCTTACTCTTTTAACTTCTTAGAATAAACCCTTTTTGTCCCTTTCTATTCTTTCATCTTAGAGATTTTGGGTTTTCTTTTATTAGTAAATTTTCACTAGTGGTTGGGATATAATTTTTCTTAGCTAAGTCTATTTTCTTTTCTCCCTTTTTAGAGATCCTTTCCCTCAGGTTGTTTATTCTTTAGTCTCCCTTCTATTTCCCCTTGAATTCTAAGTGTTTTTTCATCAATTCCTATTCTCTTTCTAGATTACTTGACCTATAAATGTGTGTTCATTGGCTTCCTATCTTGATAAGGTTCCAAATGTAAACTATTATTAAGCATCATTGATGTTTCCCCCAAATGGCCATTGATGGACCTATTATTGGTTTCCATCTAAAGGAGATCCTCTTATCTACCAATTTTTTAGTTATTAGGTTAGTTTATTGTATTCTTGGGAAAGAGTTTATCCAAAATATTGTTACATATCATATTTATAGTGGATTCCATTCAATGTTTCTTTTTATGGTTGATATGTTGGAATTAGATGAGTTTTTCATCTCTCATGAATGTGAGTGATGCCAAACCCATCACTAAGAAGAGAAGCTAGAGGGAAAAAGCTTGGTGCAATAACAAAAGGTGTGATATGATGGTCTTTACATTTTAACCTGATGTGATATTGCATCTCTTTATCCCATTCTTTACTTTTTAACTTGAACCAACTAAGATCTCTAGCTTGAATTAGTAGCTCTGATGTTAGATCTTTGCTATTTGTCAATGTTTTTTTCTAAGCAAAAAAATCTTTATCCTTTTCATTCTTACTAATCAATTCCCCCAAGCATTGCCTCAAATGATCTAAAGCTTTGGCTGCCATTTCCTTGAGTTTTTGACACATAACTAGAATAGTTTCAGAAACAATGTCAAAGAGAACCTTATTGCCATCCTTAATAATTTTCTTCCACTCATTAGAGAACCCAAGCCCTATGTAGGAGAGGAATTGACCTCTCTCCACTACTTTGGTAATTCCATTGGGCCATCATTTCATCTATCTAAATTTCCATTTGAAACTCCACTATTGCTTTCCTTGAGCATTTAAAAATTTAGCGTGCCTTTCTATACTGTTTCTTTTACCTAAGCTTCCTTTTGACCTTCTTTTGTGTTGTATTTGTGTCATTGCAAAGTTTCCTTGAATGTTTGTATCAATTGCACCTCTTTTGTACACTATCAGATCCCTATCTTTTGAAGTTTGTCCATTGCTATCTCCCTGAAGCATGCCTTGAGAAAATTGAGAAGTTTGCAAGTTTCCATTCTGTAATATTCTTCGATACAGAGGTGCTTCCCTACGTTGCTATAACACATCCTGAGATGCAACCCTAGTTAAACTATTATTTTCATTGAATGTCTCCTCATCTAGATAAGTTCCATTCCAATTGCCATGGGATGCCTGATCACTACTTTCTTGAAAAGAAGGATGACTACCAATAGACAACTCATAATTCTTCATTGAGTTTTGAGTGAGAGAACAACTTGGATTATGAACAAAAAAATGAGAACCTAAGAAATATATGGACATTATGAATTGTATGGACTATATGACTTGTATAGGCTGCATGACTTAAGGACTAATAGCTTCTTCCCCAAGAAGGAGAAGCTAGAGCCACATTTATGGTATGAGAAGCTAGAGTTAGTGAAACATCTAGCAAACCCAGAGATTGTTGTAGTGGATCCATCTTAGCCTTCTTTTTTCTTTGTTTCTCAATCAATAGTTTTGACCTGCCTTTGTCTATTTTATTACTCAATAGAAAATATCTTCCATCTCACTTTTCCATAAACACCAAAACCATTTTAGAGAGAAAGAGACAATTTCCGATCTTTATCTTTGCCCATTTTCTTCTCCTACCTATAGTAATAGGTTGTTCATAGATTTCAATGTAGGATATCCTCTAGATCTTGCATCCATCTTATCCCAAACATCCCCAAGAGCCTTTGGTGTGTCAAACATAAAATTTAAAGTCAATTCCTTGTTCCTTATTTCTCTTCAATTTTCTCATTTTCCCTTTGTATCTATCTTATCTTGAACATCCCCAAGAGCCTTTGGTGTGTCGCACATAAAACTGAAAATCAATTCCTTGTTTTCTAATTTTTCTCCATTTTTCTCAATTCCTTGTGTTTTGGAGCATCTTCCATTGTTTCAAAACCTACAACCTTTCTCTCTTCAATTCCCCAGCCTGATGTAGGTTACTGCTCTATCTCCTTCAGTGAGCAAGTGACAATTTAATATTTTTATTTTCAAAGGTGACTAAGTCAATTGTCATTCTATCAACAACATACTTTGACTCCTACAAATAAGAAACAATCATTTTAATAAAATTACTTCTTCCAATTAGTTTTTGGACATGCCTATCCTCCCTACAAATTGCACCATTGACTAAATTAAAAAAAACAAAAACACAATGACTTTTTTTGAAATTTTTAGCATTTGATCTTCATGATCTGTATATTTTGTGATTGAAAACAATAAATTTTTTGAGAAAATTTTGCCGTGTTACCATGAATCTTTAAAAGAATCATGTTTGATTTTTTATTTTATTTTATCTTTAGTGCATTTTTTCTGGAGACTAGCTAGTGCCTTAATTATTTAGTTTCATTCTATCAACTTTGTACAGAATTTGTGTAAAGATCAACCTTTCTTGTAAATATCATAAAATATTTGACAAGCTGTCACAATTTGTTTTGCCTCAAACTGAATAAATCAATGAACTTAATGCCACATGGATTTATTCTTAAAAAAATTATTATTATAAAATTAAAATTAACATTAGTGGTTGATTGTACGTTTCAAAAAAAAAAAAACAAAAAACAAAACAAAACAAAGAATGAATGTAGTTATTTTTTAAAAAAGCCTATTAAATTTGCTTCTTTTTGAATTCCATGCACCATCATGAATCTGGATGGTTAGAGAAATTTTGTTGAGTAATTGATTCTTTTTGTGCCATGTTTTATTCGCTATTAATTCATTAAAATGGGGAGATTCAGAGAATGACTTCTACAGACTATAACTACCTCATGCTCTGAAATTTAATTACTTTTAATGCCCACCCTTTGCAATCAAATTTAGGCAGATTTTACCAAGTTGGAGGCAAATAGGAGAAAAAAATTCACTCTAAAAGACATAAAAGAGAAGAAGATAGAGAAGAACCATAATCACCATCATGGCTAAATTTTCAAGTTCCATTCTTGTTATATTTATACCCCTTCTGCAAAAAAAATGAAAGACCAAAATAGTTTCTGGGATGGTCTCGAGTGAATCATGGAATGTTTCATTCTCTTGATAGTGCTCATGGCATTAAATGAAAATGCTGGCCTACTGTAGTACAATACTACAAGTGAAGTAGTAGCAAGAAAATTCAATGTTCATCTTATTCCCCATAGTCATGATGATGTTGGATGGCTGAAGATTGTCAACCAATATTATATTGGCTCCAAGCAATTCTATGCAGTCCCAAAACCAACACTGGCATATTTGGAATACCTGACATTTTTGGCTTGCTCCCCACTATACAAATCCCCTCATAAGTTTTTCCCCACCAATAATTGCAAATGCCCATTTGTGCATTTCTATTCTACTCTTTCCTTCCTTGGATTTACTCTTTGCCAAACTTGTTTTTAATGAAGTGTTTTAGTAATACCCTCATGAAGTCAAATTCACCCACTTCTCAAACTCATGTACTCATTGTAGATGACTATTTGATAGACTGAAAAATCATGGAAAAATTGCTCAGAATGATGTTCTTCAAAGTTACCATTGTAGAGAGCATTGTGAGGGCATTGGAGGTATTGGGAGTCCATGAAGACAAGCTTCGTAATGTTGATTCTAAAAAATTCCCTCCTCTTTTAGAGGGGGAGATTATGCTGGAGATGATTCCATGTCTGTAGCTGATGAGAGTGGCAAAAAAAAGAAGCAAAACATGAAGTAAGGACTCTGAGGAAAGTGGTTGTAGTTAAGCCAAGTTCTTGATTTGCATTGAGTTCATTTTAATTATTGGTTTGAACAAAGAATTGCTCTATTTATTATTCTCAGCTGTTGAAATTGTGTAAATCTTGTTTAATGGTTGTTGGAAAGGGGTGAAACTATTTTCTTGTACTGATAGTAAACATCCTCACAATCTAGGAATGTCGTAGATGCTAGACTAAATATATAAAATCCTCTAATAGAGTGAATTAAACTAAAGGTTGGGGCTCTATCCCTGCTCTTCTTGTAGATTAGGAACTAAAATAGTAAATTGAGTAGTTGGGTCTACACTAGAAGTGAAAACACTTTGCTATATGGAATAGTTTCGTATCATTCATTCTCAATAGGTTTGAACTAATTCTCACCATTTACACAAATAAGTGAACATGATGATTGGACCTTTCTTATTTTGGTCATAGCACTAGACTGGAGGTGCTGAAGATGAAAATGGGAGTTATGAGGGATTGATAACTACTCATGGTACCACAGTATTTTATTTATTGATTGAGTGCCTTTCTTTCATATGATTGAGTGTTGTGTTTTCCTTTCCTGAATGAGTGTCTTCATAAGGAAACCACATTTAGTTAGAACTTTTTTTTAGGAGTTAATGCCTTCTACTTAGAGGCTCCATCTAAAACTTGTGTAGTGGTAAACATATTTAGTTATGGACATATCATCATGAAATTTTGGTCATCAAATGCATAACTCATTGTTGTAAATCAATATTCTAGGGGCAAATGCAACTTCAAGAAAAATGTTACTTATAGTATCAAACTGTACAAATGTAGAATCTATAAAAATTGGAGGCCCACGAGTTATGTGGAAAGGGTTTGGAATAAGAATAGTTTAAATCCTATGAACTCTTAGATGATTCCTAAAGAGAGTAGAGAAAAACACACACTATTCAAGGGAAATAATTCATAACTATCAATATTGAAAAGTAGAAGAAAGGATCACGTGTTTTTGAAGTATGAAAAGCATTAATATGTCAATAAAGAATAAGAGGATGTTTTGGCTTCCTTGATTTTATTTTTTTTGTTTCATAGTGTACATGCTATATATGGAATGTAGATGTTACCATTAGCCAAGAAGAGTGAGTATTTTATCATTACTATCTTTTCCATAATTAGAATTCTTGAAGTAAATGGCATATCAAACTATATGATTAAATAAAGGAAGTATTATTATATTGACATGATTTTTAATCAAGTGGATGTTTACTTTCCTTTATATGTATAGAATGTCAAAGAAAATCATGCTTTTACAAGGTTTGATGATGAAGACGATAGTCTAATAAAGTCATTTTATGATTTTATGATGATTTCACATGGCTTGAGAGAATGCCACATTTTGGATTGCTCATGATTCTTATTTTACATGTTTCACATGCATATATGATGGTTATGATTTGAATTGGAAATAAGGATAAGTTCTTCTAATTATGATAAGATGGATACTAACCTAATTATGTGTTTTTTGTGAATGTCTATGTAGTATATTAATTTAGAACATCTGGCATCTGGTATCTGGTAATGGTAACCAGGTAACAAAATTGTGGTTTCTCTTAGATTTGAGGATATCTGTATATTTATAATTTTTCTTAAAGTAATGATAGTTAAATCAGCTAAAATTGATTGGTCAATTTTCAAATGTCTTTGACTCTCATTGAATATTCTGCATTAAATAGAGATTGTTGATGTGGCATTGGTTTTGTAGGGGTAGTATTTACATATGGTATCAAAGCTCTTGGTTCCACACTTGGGCCTTGAGTTCACTATGCTAGACATACAACTATAAGTCAACTTGTTTTCTTTATGTTGTATGAGTTGATGAGATGGGTTGCATGTTGTGTCTCTCAGTTATGTTTATTTTTGACATAGAAGGATATGAAGTTCCTTATGCATGTCATGATTTTGAGTTAAAAATTGCATTCCTTAAAAGATTGTCAAATGGAAAGTTTATGGAATGATTGGTAAATTGCATACCTCATATGTTTATGATTATATTACTTTAAACCATGTGATGGTATAATAAGCGTATTGGAGTATTACAATTGAACACTTGAGATAGCCAAAGGATGGTTGACTTTTGCACTAGGCTATGAGAGCCTACCAAATGAAGATTTGGCTTGTGATAGCAATGAAAAATATCTTTTTATTTTGACATGTGATGCAAATTTGGTACAAGAATTTATTTCTATTTTATGCCAAATTCATGAGGTTCATTGATTAACCTAATATAATAAGTAGGAAGAACATGGATTTCATTTGCAAAAATATTGCATGTTCCATTATGCATTTAGAAATGTGTGATTATCAATATAAATTACATGTGATGTATGAGTAGTTTGGTTATGTTCTTAGTGACCCTTGGATGCAAGGTGTTGTTAAACATCTACTCCCTCTTGGTGACTAGTGAGAGTCATTGTGCTTTAAGTGAGTTGGGTTTCATTTTATTATGTTTGGTATCATGAATTTGGATGTGATTAAGGACTAGCTTGAAATTTTATGTTCTTTGTGATCACTGAGCCACCAATTTCTTATGTAACCTATTTCCTATGACTCTTGTTCACTTTTATTTTGTTTTTGTACCTCCTTTTGGATATTTACTTGAGAATTATGAATCTTGTTTCAAGATTTCTTTGATCTTGAGGTGGCTAGGGCGTGTGTGTGTATTTTTGATAATGCTAGTCCTGTGATTTTGAAGTGATGTCATCTATGATGTTCATTGTGGAACATTGATAGGATGTATGAGGGAATAGATTGCGAAGAACATGCCATTCTTCCTTTTGAATTTATTTATGTTATTTTTTATTATTTTGGAAAGCTTACATTCCAACGTGGGTTCTGAATGTGGACAAATAAGGAAGGGTAGAAGTGTTGCTTTCATTTTTTTCCCACTCTTCCTACCAGTGTAATAATGGTACTAAAAAATGTTTTGTATCTTCTTTCATGGTTGGGTGTAATGTAGCAATTATGGGATAGATAGATGGATACTTCATGTTTAGTTTCTCTATGTGCTAGTTCTGTAGAATGGATACATGTTGTTCTTGTTTCTTCTATAGATGAATCTAGTTTTTAAAGTGCTTCGTCAAGCCATTTGTTTTCCAGATATTTCATATATGTATATGGTTATGCTTATTTGGTTTTACTACATATGTGTAGATGTGTAGTTTATTTTTATTCTTTGCTACATTATGTGATTAGGCTACTAGGCACATGGTTGCAATGTAGTGTGTTTCATGGCTGCACCAGATCCATCTGATACATCTAGTTTTGGAAGCTAGGCTTCTCATGCCAAGGTCAGGGTATTCTTCATGTCAGGAATAATCCCAAGGAAAGTATTCACTTCGTGGTTGGTGAGGTTAAAGTGCCTCAAACCATATTTTATGTGATGATTTAATGGCGTAAAGGTCATACATCACAACACATGCTTATATGTTGGTTAAGCACACTCTAGTGACAAGATAAGCTTGAGGGCCTAAGGTCACTAAATTGACAAAAATTGAACTTACTAATCCTTGTAGGTGATTGGTGAGCATACCTAGATGATTTACTTAATGGTGCTGATCATATGGTCGATGACATTGCACTTTTATGATATGCTTATTATTCCATGTCCATCGTGTAGGTCGACATTCTCTATGATGCCCATTGAGGTATGATGCTTTAAATTATACTTTGTGTATTTATTAAATCATGCATTTTGATGGATGGATGACATGCAGGTCAACATCCCTAGGTACAACCATGTGTACCTTCTTAAATGAATAATTATTGATAACTTGTGAACACGGTGAATGAAATAGTTGTTGACTATTCAAACTAGGATTTTGCTTGATTATTTTATGTATGCTTGCAATTGATAATGTGGAAATTGTTTAGTAGAACATGGTTCTTATATATGATGAAATATAGTTTGACATGTAAGTCAACTTATTCAGTATATTCATGTGATGATATGTTTTACTTGATAATTTGGTCAATAGTTGGTTTATGAAATGTAAATTATTATTATACATATCATTTTGACATGCAAGTTGGAAATTAGAATTAAGTTGCATAACTAATTGGAAGATACTCCTTCTACTTGTTGATTTAACTATGTGTAGTCAATTTTTGGCTAACCTGACTTGAGTTTTTGGCCTATGTGGCAAGTATATGGATATGTGGTTGTCCTATGAGAATGCGAACAGGTATGTATAGATCCCTCTTTTATCTATGTTGATAATATTTTTACACTGCTGTTATGTATATGTGATGATCCACCATGCATGTGACTTCTATTTTTTAGAAAGTTGTTGACTCCTTTTTATTTAGTCAATTTGGTCAATGAATAATGATCAATGATGTAGTCATCTTGAGTTATCTATTTGACTCCTATTTGATATGTTGTTCAACATAGACTAAGACCCTTTGGTTGAAATGTGTGTTTGGGATTTTGTTGAATTATATATTGATGTAGAACTTGGGTTAATGTTACTTGACACATTTTCTTGTGTGATTTTCTATCCTTGATCTTTCTATGATATTGGTTAAATGTATGTTGTTAATTTGGAGCTATATGATGCATTAAGATGTAAATACATTTGGATGTCAACTATGCAATAATTTAGATGCATAATGATGATTAAATGTTAAAAAATACATTAATGATGTTAACTGTGCATGCCATTATATTTCACAATGATCCAAATGATGATGAATTAGATGTAATGGGATTGCATTACTTGATTATGTTTTGTGGACACTGACCTATTAATGTGGATGTGTACTCACTTAGAAAGCACCACATATTAGATGATACATATGGTATGTATTGTTAATTATTTATGTTACTCATGCTCAAGATGTGATTAAAAGATGAGTAAGAAGTTGTAGATTTAAAGGAAAAATGTTGACTCTTAATATTTGAATTGATCTCCTTGAGATATTGATATTGTGAATGAACTAAAATCACTATGAGCATATGTCTATAAGTATGGTAGGAATTGGATATGAAGTACCTATTAGCGAGGTCACATCCATGTGCTCCAAGATATAATAAGTAAGCACAAGTATGTGTGTGATATCATAAAATTTTAAGGTAATATGTTACTTGAATTTTTAAGAACCATAGGAATAAAGAAGTATTTGATTGATATTGATTTGGTTTATGATATATGATGGACTGACATTTGGTGTTGTTCTTGTAATGCAACAGAGGGAATGACACATTATAGGAAAGGGGGAATATTTTTGGAGAGAGGTAATCTAACCTTGTAAAACTATAGAGATGTAATGGAATTTACACACTCACATAGGAAACTTCTTCAAATGAATAAATAATTCATATGCTATGTAAGTATGTATGCTTTTCCATGAATTGTGTCAATTAGATTTCATTCAAGTGATAAATTTGACAATTTTGTTTAAGTAGAGGGCATACAATCTTGTTGATTCTTATAGTATCTTAATCAAAATATATGCATAATTTTAAGCATTGAAACAATGGAAGTCAAATTGAAAAAAAAATTGTTCTTTTTGCTTATGGATGCATTATTCATCAAGCATTGAGGACGATGCATTTCTTAAGGGGGAAAGGATGTCACAACCTATTTTGCCTCAAACCAAATAAATCGGTGAACTTAATGCCCCATGGATTTATTCTTAAAAAAATTATTGTTATAAAATTAAAATTAGCATAAGTGTTTGACTGTACGTTTTAGAAAAAACAAAAAAACAAAACAAAAGAAAGAAAGAATGTAGTTATTTTTAAAAGCCTATTAAATTCA